>JARFIY010000299.1:2677500-2995000 GCA_036346155.1 Sinelater perroti
ATTAACTTCCAAAACATAATCTGCACCATCTTCAGGCTACAACTCTAGCCATTGAAGACTGGATTGGACCATTAGTCATCTCAGCCGTGTACCGCTCCCCAAGGCACAATAATAAACAAGATCAGTACAAGCACTACTTGCACTCACTAGGGAATGGATTTATAATTGGTGAAGACTACAATGCCAAGGCTAAGTACCACTAAAGGACGTAAACTTCTAAAAGCAATCAACACAACAAGGTCGCAGTAAATATCAACAGAGGAGCCAACACACTGGCCCACAGATAAGACAGAAATGCCTGACTTACTAGATTTTTACATTGTAAAAGAAATCAATTTAAATAATCTTAAAGCTACAACCTGTATAGATCTTACAAGTGAACATGCTCCATTTATAGTAACAGTGTGCTTGCATGTGTTACTCAAAACGTGTCCTCCTACTCTTTATGATAAACATACCAAATGTGAAGTAATTGACAAAACGCTCTCATTGGATGTATCCCTGAATACAGAAAAACAACTTGTTACACCAGTAGAAAACTTCACCAACGTAGTTCAGCAAGCTGCCTAGCAGTTACCTAAGAAAGTTGATAAAAATAAATATTCTGAACGTCTTATTATAATGAAAAAATCGCAGAAAAACACAAATTACTTAAGAAATGGCAAACTACAAGGTACCCAAGCGACAAACAAGCACCTAATCGAGCAACGACTGAACTAAAAAGTCTTCTCAGTTCCATCAAGCATCAAGCAGTGCAAGATTTTCTGCTACATTTAACACCTATAGAGGCCTCCGACTACTCACTATGGAAAGCCACCAAAAGGCTCAAAAGATTAAAATCTAAAACGCAGTATAATTCACCTATTCGGTTATCGAACAATACTTGGGCCAGAAATAAACAAGAAAACGCTTAAGCATTCTCTAGTTACTTAACTGAAGTATTTAAACCAGTTCCTCCTAATGTTACTAAAGATGTTGAAAATGTAATTTTGGAATGTCTACAAGCACCATTTCAAATGACTCCACCTACTAAACTGTTTAAACTTGGTGAAATTAAAATGATAATACTAAAAGATCTAAATGCCCATAAAGCACCAGATTACGACCTGATAACGGGAAAAGTGCTTAGGGAACTACCATAAAAGCAATATAGGTATATAATCTATTTATTTAATGCAGTCTTACGGCTTTAATACTTTCCAGAATAATGGAAAGTAGTCATAGTAATACTCAAATCTGGAAAGCCCATTAAATATCTAATATTCTACAGGTCCATTAGTTTGCTGCCAGTCTTATCAAAGGTCCTAGAAAAGCTACTACTAAAAAAATTAATACTAGTGCTCACTATTAACAACCAAATACCTGATTACCAGTTTAGCTTTCAAATATAATATTCCTCAATTGAGCAAGTATACCGAGTAGCAGGCACAATTGTTAAAAACTTTGAAAACAAACGCTACTGTTTGGCGTTGTTATTGATGTCAAACATGCCTTTGATAAAATCTGGCACGAGGGTTTGCTCTGCAAAATTAAAGGTGTTCTGCTACCAGATCTCTACCAAATACTTAAGTTATACCTTACTAAGAAACTTTCTTGTAAAATTTAGTAAATCTCAAAAATTTTAGTAACCAATCAATGCAAAAGTCCTACAGGACAGTGCTCTGGGTACGATTTTGTATCTACTTTTTACATCAGATATATTAGAAACAACATCCGTACAAAATCACCTGAGCTAGTTTGAACACTGGTGTAAGAAATGACGCATCGAAGTGAACGAGACCCAGTCAACACATGTAACCTTTGCAACCAAAAGGAAAACTTGCCCTTCAGTCTAGCTAAACAACCAGCAGATACCTCAAACAGAAAACATCAAATACCTAAAAATCTACATGAATAGACGCCTGACTTGGAGAAAACATATCTGGATGGAAAGAAAGCTAGGTATCAAAATATAAAAAATATATTAACTCATATGCCGCAAATCTCAATTGTCACTTGGTAATAAAATATTATTGTACAAATCCATAATTAAACCAATATGATCATATGGTATATAGCTGTGGGGCACAGCTAGCGCTTCAAACATTAACATACTGAGACGTTTTCTGTCCAAAGTACTTCAATGCATAGTAGACGCACCGCAGTATGTTCCCAATGAAGTCACACGCAGAGATCTGGACATTACATCAATCAACGCATAAATCAAAAGATTTAGTATTCGCTATAAAACAAGCTTAGTACCCATTCGAACTCTTTGGTGGACCATCTAATAGAAAAATACTTTGCGAATTTACAATCAAGATTTGTGTAATTTGCGCAATGTGTACTGTGCAGTGCTCAATAGCAGACTAGACTAACGGTGTTTTTTTTTAGATTTTTAAGATAAGCAATTGTCATATCTTTAAAGTTTACCTACGAAATACTCGATGAACCTTGCATTATGTTTATGTATCGGGTTATAACTTTGTTTAATGCAACTGTTTGGATAGTTAAAGCCGTAAGTGCCCGGATTAAACAAAAGATTATGTGTCGAATGGCGCAAATTTTCAAAACTTAGATGTCTCGTATTATTAAGCAAGACCTAGAACTAGCTGTTTACAAAAAAACATATCGTATATTTGCTAATAAATGCTTTAAAGAAAGGTACAAGAGAAAAAGTAAAGAGATTGTTGACTCTGTTTACGGATATAACATTTTTACATTTTCAACAAACAAAATGGCAAAGTATACAATAGGTCGTCCAAACAAGTGTCTCAGCGAGTTCGAAGAGGACATTATGTATCATTTGTAATGTTTTTATAAAGAGTATGTTGTCATACTGTAGGAAATATTTATTTTTGTAAAGTCAAAACTTCGACCGTTCTGTATCAACAGAATGTTTCGGAAGATGTAGTGAAACTTGGAGCTTTCAGCAAGACTTGGCACCCGTCACAAAATACGGTAAACTCAAACTTGGGTGAGCAACAATGTGCCTCATTTTCTAACAGTAGAGAATTGGCCTTTTGGTAGTCCCATATCTGAATCCATCAGATTACCAACTGTAGGCAGTCTAAAAGATCACAGTTTATTCAAAAACCTGTCCTGATTCTTGCAAATGTACTGCCAGCTGCCATAAATGAGTGGCCCAAAAGTTTAAAAGTTTATGTAGAGGATAAAAGTTGCTATTTTAAATAAATCTGTTGTAATTGTACTCAGCAAAAAAGAAACATTTAATTAATTTAATTCTAAAAATGTTATGCAAAGATAGTTTATCGTTTTATTTTGTCGTTCTAATCAATATGTAAGAGTATTTATAGGCATAATAGGTAATCATTTGAACAATTTTAGCAACTGTTAATTGGCGGTTATTCTCGAGAAGGTAGCGAACAATGCAAATATTCTCCTCAGTCGCGTTATTCCCCTGACAACCTCTATAACCATAATTTTAATCTTTTTTCAAAAATTGCTTATTTTATGAGTACATTAAGAGTGTTGTTAGTTAAGTCCCCTTAAAATTCTGGACGATTTTACACCTTCTGCCGTGAAAAACTTGATGGCAATCTTTTACGCCATAGACAAAGGTGCGTCTCGTTCTGACCCTCCGCGGGGAAACATCTTACCTACAACTTTATATTTAATTTATTTATGTAAGAGGCGTTGGTAGAGCCGTTAAGATAAATTTCGTGCTATGGGAGTATTTTTCTCGCATTTGAAAGAACATGCGGCAGTTGTTAGCAATATCATTTATTTTCGCCTCAGCTAAATTTTCTTAGTAAAAGTATGTTGCCGGAATTTGAAAAGGACATTCAGTTGATTTAAAAATTAGTTTTTTTAGAAACAAGTAGCACCAGATAATTATAAATTTTGGGCAAAATAGCAACGAACAGTTCACGTACTTTCATCGGGACATCTTGTATGTACAAAACCTAAATGTTAAAAAATATTAATATTCATACAAAACGACGTTGAATTTATTTTGGTAACATTTAAATTAAAATATTTGGTCCTTTTGGCAAAAAAGATAGACAAGCCTTACAAAACATTCTTGCGAAGGCATTTTACATTTTCCGGTATCTCCTTTCTGCATTAAACATTTTTCCGGACGTCGCCAGAGAGATATCGCATTTCTTATCTCATCCGACAAGGGATAAAGTCATTTGAATCCCCCTAACCCAATTTGCTGCTGATAAGAAGCCAGTCTCCAAAGGAAGCGCGGGTATACGTTTCTCTTTGACCCTGGCAGGCTTTATGTTGCCTTTGTCGATTTCAATACGTATACGTAATTTTATTAAGAGCTTACCCTCTTATAAATTAACCATAAATATTTTCGGGGTAATTTAGAAAATAATTTAATCAGCGCTTAAACAGCAGCAAGCATTATTTGGTAATACAGAGCGATATACATATGTGTTCTATCAATACTTCGAACCGCACCTATCAGAGATAGAGCAGAGGTGCAGGGAAGCGGTACGTGGTACGTGGTATTCAATCGAACGCCTTTTCCAAGCCTTTCCAGAGAATGCGAAATGCAATTTTTGGTTCATATCTTCGAGCTGTTCAATCAATTTTTCCAGAGCAAACCTCAGTGCTACAGAGAGATATTGGCAATTTGATGAGCGCGGTTGTAGTTCACATGAATGTTTAGCATCTGTTGGAAGGAAAATCGTATGTTATTACATTTTTTTTTTGAGTTAAACATAACTAATTAGCTTTACTGAAATGGGTGTTGATTAAATTTGTATATAACACTGTAATTGTTTAAATAATTTTTTTTAATTACTTTATTACCAGATCAACAACATAAGTGTTATACATGGTAGGGTTGAAATATATACAAATAACGGAGTAAACTGACATTTGAGATATGTTGACATATCGAATTATATTGTGATCAGTCGGTAGAGTCATCGGTTAGAACGTCCTGCGGTAGCTTACGCTTCACATGGGTGTGAATATTTCGACTACCGAGATGATATTGCGCAGATGCCTCGCAGGAGCTTATGCTGGTATAAAATTTCTTTGTTCTGATGTATTCTTGTATTGTTGAGATGCCCAGTTCATAGTGTTCATTTCTTATGTACCATGGTGCATTTACGGCAATGCGAAGCACTTTGTTTTGGAGCCTCTGATTAGGGATTTGTACATTAGAGTTGTGCATTGGATTTTTAGTGATGACTTTCTATTAATTAACGGATACAGTTGTGCCAGTCGCGCGTAACTCTGATTGAGTTCTTGGTTGATGTGTAGTTTCCATGTCAGTCGCGTGTCTAAAAGCACTCCCAGATATTTGACTGCTTTCTCAGCTGGGTTCCATTCGATGCTGTTATTACTAATGTGGATGTTAGATAAGTTATGAATGCGTTTTAGGGAAAACACTTTAGTTTGACATTTCGCTGAGTTGATTCGCATGTTCCACTTTTTGAACCATGAGTAGATTTGATCAGTTGCTCGTTGTAATTTGGAGATGGCTTTCGAGAGATCGGTGGTTTGTGCTAAAATGACGGTGTCGTCAGCAAAAGTTGCTAAGGTAGCGTTAATTTCTGGTATATCTGAAGTGTATATGTTGAATAGTAGCGATCCCAATATACTACCTTGTGGGACTCCTGCTCGTATGTTTTTTGGTTGAGAGAGGACAAGATTAATTTTTACGGCAAACGTCTTCGAGGAAGGAAAACACTATTGCTTTGAGGTAAGTCGATATGTTTAGCTTGAGTATTTTGCTTTTCAGGCCTTCAACCCAAACCTTGTCGAAGGCCTGGGCTACGTCAAGGAATAGTGCTGTTATGTAGTATTTGTATTCGTAGCCAGTTTCTATGACCTCAGTGATTCGTTGGAGCTGATGATTAGTGGAGTACGTTCTTCGGAAGCCGAACTGGTACGGTGGGATGACATTAAGGGAGGTCACTTCGGTGTTTAATCGGGAATAGATGACCTTTTCCAATAGTTTTGACATTGTCGTTAATAGACTGATAGGTCTGTAGTTTTCAACCTGTTTTTTATCTTTTCCTGGTTTCGCAAACATAAGGATTTGGGCATGCTTCCAATTTCTAGGAAAGTATCCTATTCGAAGGCATGCATTAAAGGTTGTGGGGAGATAGGCTAGAGCCTTTATGGTTAGTTGTGTTAAAACTGCGTTTGTTATTAAGTCGTGTTCCAGCGTCTTTCGTTTGGGAAGTTTCTTTATTATGGATTTTAATTCAGCGGGTGATGTAGGATAGGCTGTGTGATGCATGGTAGCTTTCTTTCTATGTGGTTTGTTATGTTCATTCTACGAGCGGGGCTGCAAGTAATTTCAGGTGTAAAAACAAGTTCAAGATGTTCAGCGAACGCTGTGGCTTTTTCTGCATCTGCGCTATAGTTATTTGCTTCTGAGGTTAAAGTTGGTATTTCCTCCTTTGATTTTAAGATTCTCCTTGTGGCCCTCCACATGTTAGGGTCGCCGGGTTCTAATTCTTCGATGTGTTTTTGATATGTGGTTATCCTTAATGTTTCGAGTTCGTTTTTAATTCGATGAGTTAGATTATTTAAAGATCTCTTAAGTTCTGCTGTTCTTGTTTTCTGCCATTCCCTTCGTACTCGACTCTTCATTTTTATCAGGTCGATTATGTAGTTTGGAGTATTATAATTCTTTGGGTATTGAGTTGATTTTGTTTGTAGTATCGCTTGTTGTACGCTATCTGCAATTGCCGTTGTTAATTTAGTTACAGCGTTATCTATGTCTTCTGTTGACTTCAGATTTGTGGGACATTGTAGGTTTTGGTCTAAGCTGGCTTGGAATTTATCCCAATGAATTGGGCCAGTGATTAGTCGAGGGATGGGTTGTCTTGTTTGTGTGGTGCTAATGAATGATATGAGAATAGGAAGATAGTCAGAGTCGAGTTTATTAATTACTTCTTGATGAATTTGTTTTGAGAAGTTCTTCTGTAGCACTATGTCCAGTATGTCTGGTTTATGGTCATATCTGTAGGGGTAATAGGTGTACTCTGTGGGTGCTATAATTTAAAAGCCATTTTCAATTGCTAGATTTTCCAGCTTGATTCCATTTGGGTTGGGCACTCTACATCCCCATATTGTATTTTGCAGTTTGGATCACCTATTACCAGTATTGGTTCCGTTGTATTAAATACTACTTGAATATCTGCTTCAATTAGTTTTTTATTCGGTTGTTTATATGAACTTGTTATTATGTGACGCTGATTGTATAATATCACCTGTATACTTGTAGATATTGAGTAATGATAAGTTAGGTATGCTATGGTGAAGAATCTGCTTTTTGATGATTATTGCCACGCCGCCTGCAGCTTTATCTGAGTTTCGGTCGTTGCGGTATACTTGGTAGCCAGGTATCTTGAAGATATCGACGTCAGACAGGTGTGTCTCTGATATGCAGGCGATGTCCACGTTATATCTCGCCATGAAGGAGATGAATAAGGATCGTTGGGTTTTGATTCCATTAGAATTAGGATTGTTAATTTTTCTAGGGTTCTTGGCTGATTATGGGCCATTGAGGAACAGAGGGAGGAGGATAGTTGTGATGAAGGTTTTGATTTGTGGGCGAAAGGGGGTTATAAAGTCGAGTAACAGTTTGATTAGGGTATTTGTCAGGGGTGATTCTGCTATAGTGGTGCTTGATTGTTGTTGGCTAGTGGGGTTAATATTAGGAGACAGGATGCTGGTGTTACTGGCTGGTACTTGTAATATGTTTGGTTACTTATTACGTGTGATTCAGGCACATGTTTGGCCTCGGTAGTTTGATTGGTGTTTTAGGAGTCTTTGTGCTAGTTCGATGTGGTGACTGCATCCTCGGTAATTTGCAGTGTGATGTTCGCCACAATTTATGCGCTTTGGTGGTTCTTTAGGAGTTTTTGGGCATTGTTCGTGGGAGTGGTTCCCGGCGCATTTGACACATCGGGGACCCAACGTGCAGTAATTCCTCGTGTGCCCGTATCTCTGGCAGCGGTAGCATTGAGGTATATTTGTTGATTTCTTCCTTAATTCGACGGTAACAATGGAATGGTATAATTTATCCAGTGAGAAATTTTTTTTTGCAGCATCGCTATCTGTTAACTCTACCGCGCATGTTGTTAGTGGTTGTTTATTTTTGTTTAGTAAGCGCGTTATCTTAATGATTGGTAGGTCTTTGAGCTCTTGTTCTATTTCCTTTTCTGTTAGTGAGATTGAGACGTTCTTAATTACTACATTGAGTGGCTTATTGTTTGAGTTCTGAAACGTGTGGAATTTAAAATGTTTTGTTATTGTTCTGTAATCCTCTTCTTCAGTTAAATTTAATCTTAATGTGTTATTATTATAGAGCGTGGTAAACTCGCCAGATATCATATTTTTAATGTCTGTTGTTAGCGCTGTGTGATTGATAGCATTGTGCAATTTTTGATTTCGTTGCTGCTGTGTTTGGTGCATTGGTTGCCGTGTTAGTTTGATTGTCATTAAGTTTTTCTAGTTGAGGTGGTAAATAATATTTATTTTCCTTTAACAAGTTTGGGGGTGACCACATGTATCGCTTTTGCACCTCGTTGGCGGGTGGTGATAAGGAGTCAAATTTACTCTTATTCAGCGTTTGAATTTCCATTGGGGTTTCATCATTTGCATTATTGTTATTTATTATGAGTAGTTATTACTTACACTTTATTAAAAGTATTCCTGTAATCGAAGTTTTTGCCGAAGGCTAACTCACGATAAATAACTGATTTTTAACTTTCTGCACTCGGAGCTCTGATAAACATTTCTATGCGCTTTGAAAGCCAAACGAGAACTCGTTTAAATAATTTAAAAATACATAAATGGTCCAGCGTAATATGTAAACAGTTGTCACCCTTTTATTATACAGGGTGTCTCAAAACTTCATGTACAAACTTGAGGGGAGGTATAAAACATCGTTGGGAAGCATTACATAGGAAAGTATAGAAGGAGATCGATAGGTGGCGCTGTAGGCAAACTCTTAAGGTCGGCACGTGTGAATTCCTCATTGCAGACGCCGACTACGTGCGATCAACATGAATTTTTTCACATACGTCAAGTTGACGGACATTCACTTCATCTACAGCCTAACCAATGAAAAGGGACGCGCTCCTGTTCAGTTGTATCTGGAAAGATATCCAACGAGGCGCTAACCAAATCATCTATCGTTCGCTCGGGTACATCAAGACCTAGCAGAACGTGAATCCTTCACAGCTACGATGCAGGACACTAGGCGGCAGCGAACAGCACGAACACCCATATTTGAAGAGGGTCTGTGAACGCTGTGTACCAAAATTCTGGTACCAGCGTATCGGCGCTTGCTATCGAAACTTCTCGATCAACTGTCCATCGCGTACTGCAGGGAGAAACCTCACATCTCTTTTATCTTCAGACAATTTAGTTATTGCAGCCGGATAATCACCTACGACGTGTCGCGTTTGCACAGTGGTTTCGACAGCAAAGCGCGGCCGACATGCAATTTTCCAGTTTTGTTAGGTTTAGTGATGAAGCAACCTTTTCACGAGAAGGGGTTTTCAATACACGGAACCCGATCACGAGTCGCACAAGAACACTTAGCTGTTAATGTGTGGACGGGTATCGTGAGGGACAGTTTAATCGGGCCATACATCTTACCACTTCGACTAAACGATCTCAAATATCTCGTCTTTTTTCAAGAGGTACTTCCGGAAATGCTTAAGGTTCCCCCCGTATACGTTCGGCGCAGAATGTGGTTTCAACATGATTGGGCTCCATATCATTACGCAACGTGTGTACGTGAACATTTGGACCGGAAACTTGGAAACAATTGGATTTGACGTGGCGGTCCCGTCGCTTGGCCTCCCAGATCACCTGATTTATCTCCTCTTGATTATTTTCTCTGGGGTGACATGAAAAACACGTACGATACGCCCGCAGACTTTGAAATAGACCTGGTGGCACAAATCTCTATCGCTGCTGTTACGATCAGCGAAACGCCAGGTATCTTCAAAAATGTTCGCAAAGTCATGTCCGTAGTGTAAGTGTCGTGCGTTCATCAATGCCAATGGGCGCAATTTCAAACACCTCCTGTGATGCTTGTTAATCATACATTGTACTCTTTTGTTGTGTAATAAAGCGTTTTACACTACATTCTGTGTTGTGGCTTTGTTGTGTCTTTGTGTCTCTTCATCACGTGAGGGTGACGTTTCCGCCCATGCTTTCTTATGTAACTATGTTCTCTACCTCTTCTTCAAGTTTGTACACGAAGTTCTGGGACACCCTGTATATATATTCGGATAGGTTTCCGCGGTAAACTATGTTTGAGCAACTTAGTCCATGGATTGAGCGGCGTCATTTTTGAGAAAAACCTCCACGTTTTGACATCGGCTTTAATGCCATTTTCAAGAGTTTTAGAGGCCCAATGCACTTTTATTTTTCTCTATCTCGTATCAGCGTTTTTCGCTGTCTGATTCTGACCTTCTGTAGATCCACTTTTACTGACACTATCCAGTTTCTTCTTAGTTGTCCTTTTTTTGTGCCAGCTTTATATTCCAGCATAACCTTTGTTACTTTTCCTAATCTTCCTAAATGTCTAATCCATCGCAGACGTTTGTACGCCTTTGCTACTAAATATTCAAAGCTTCTTATATTCTCAAAGCTGTATTTTTCATTCCCTGTGTATTATACTATATTTTTGACTAACTAGATCATAATTGCTTCTCATTTTCATGTATTTAGTTTTTCTTCATTTATTTCGCCTCCATATTTCTTTGCAGTTTTATCCAGTTTTCAAAAAACTTTTTTTAACTCACTAGGTGTACGGGTTAGAAGCACTAAATTATCAGCATTAATGTTCATGGTGGTAGTTCCTCTTGTATATATCCGACTTTCTTGCATCAGCTTCTAGCAATATCTTACAGTTTGTATTATTTAACATGCCGATATTCTTAGAGAAACTTAAGTATTCTAAAAATTTGGACAATTTATGTCTTTTTATTTTATCACAAACTCGTTTAAAGTCAGTCAATAATATACACAACGCCAGATTAAATTCGTAAGAGATCTGTTCGACCTAAAACCCACCTAATAATCCTCAAGATGCTTTCTGGAAGTACTTTAATTTGTTTCTTAACTAATATAGCTAGAATATTACACACTGTAATTTATAGTGCTATTTCTCTATGGTTTCTACAATCATTTATTTTATTCTTCTTATAGACTGGACACAAAATAGCTGCATGACATTATTTAGATATTCGTTTCTTTATCTAAAATTATTATTGTTATAAAAAAATTAACTCATAAATTTTAGAAGCTTGTCTAATTTTTAAAGAATTAATTTAAAAAAATGGACTTTTTGAAGGCTAATTTAACAATAATTCAATCATAAACCTACAATTTTAGCAACTTACCTACAGAAGTTTTTTTTATTAAGTTCTTAAGTAACTAAACCTTTTAGTAAATTATATATTGAAGATTTAACAATAACAGAAACAAGTAACATTTACGGTAGTATCCAGTGGTACAACCGTTTGAGTACTATATAAACAATAACTAAATAAGTTATATTGTAATAAAGGGAACAAGCTTGAACTAAATGAATATGGTTTATAATTTTATTGGTTTGAACCTCTTGAATCTACGTGTTTGCTCTTCATTAAGTAGAAGGCCCGCCGTCATCATATAAGACTGAAGAAATAATCTCGGTATCGCATACTAAGCTTTATAACAGTAGGTTTGCCTAATACATACAATAGTACGCAGTACTTTTAACTGGAATTACTAAAACACTTCTAGGTTGTATTTACTAGCAGATCAATGTAATTTCTTTTTCTTTCTCCTGGCTATTATCCCAATTTATTTGGGGTCAGCCCTCTTAGTACTTCTACGCCACACCATACGTTTGTGGGTTGTCTCTTTTGTTGTGTTTATGTCATTTTTTATTGTTTGTAGCCAGGTTATTGGTGGTCGTCCACGGTCTCTTTTTCCGTCTTCTATATTCAGGACTCTTTTAGTCATCATCTCGCCTCATCACATGCCCGTACCAGCGCAAGCAGTTGTCTCGAAGTTTATCGTAAATCTTAGCGACTTTAAAAGTACCACGGATATATTCGTTTCTAATTTTATCCATTTTCGAAACTCCACCAGACCAGCGTAACATCTTCATCTCTGTCGTGTGAATTTTCTATTCATCCGTATAGTAGGGCTGGTCTTACTGCCCTTTTGTATACGTTGCCCTCGACTTTAATTGGCATATGGGAGTCGCATAGAATGCCAGACAACGATCTCCATTTTAGCCAGGCTGCCTGAATTTGATTGTGTATGTCTCTCTCTACACATGCTTTTGGTGTTACAATGGATACGAGATACTTGAACTCTTCAACTCTGTTAAGAGGTTTGTTTTCGATGTCTGGACATGGTATGACACCCACATTAGCTCCAAAAAAATCGCAACACACATATTCGGTCTTCTGTCTACTGACTCCTGCCATATCGTCAGGTCTGATTACACTTCTGCCAACGATTCGGCTATAAGAACTACATCATCGGCATATAGTAGTGACCACGGTGCTGGTTTTTATATGTTTGAAGTGATATAGTTCATTACCAGGTTGAATAGTAGAGGGCTCAAAGTCGAGCCCTGATGAACATCTACTCTGACCTCAAATACTTTACTTGTTCCTGCTAGGCTGATCACTCTTGTAAATACATTGTGGTACAGATCTTTAAGGAGCTCGATACAATGTTCCGGCAGTAGTTGTGCTCTAAGTGCTTGCTAGATAAGCTCTTTCGGAACTTGCTCGAACGCCTTTTTAAGATCGATGAAAACCATGAGGAGGTCTTGTTTGCGAGACTTATACTTTTCCATAAGTATTTACATCAAGTGAATCCGTCTGTGGTGCTCACACCGCTGGTAAATCCGCACTGGTTCGGTTTTATATTTGTTAGCCTTATTACGAGGATACTTTCTCAGATTTTAAGGGTGTGATTCTTCTATAATTTCCACAGTCCGCAACATCTCCTTTATTCTTATAAAAAGGTATCATGTTACTGGTTCTTCACATGTCTGGTACCTTGATGGTTATAAGAATTTCGTTGAAGAGCTTAGTCAACCATGCTACACCAGTATTTCCCAGTTTTTTCCATAGCTCTGCAAATCAAAATAACTGTAGCGCATAAGTCCACAATGGCTTCAATATTGCTTTATATAAAAGTACTTTGCTTTCTAGAGCCAAATGGGAGCGACGACTCATTAACCAGAACTTAGTATCCAGTTAGTTTCTTTTAGTCCAGATATGCTTTCTTTATGTAAGTTGTAGAACAAGATGAATGTTTAGATACTGTAAATATTTTATTTTTGGAAGTTGTTGGTTGCTCAAGAAAACTAGACGATTCGTTTTCTTGCGTAAAGTAAAGGTCACATATCTTGGTTTTGGTTCTATTCATTCTGATGCACTATTTTTGAGCCAGGATTTTACTTACTAATTGTTGTGACATTTATAATAGTTTTAAAATAGCAGGTTGTTACTGTCAGATATTATTATAGTTAGCAAATAAGAGATAACAGCTTTGCTTTCAACACATTTCACCGAGGTACTCCTAAATTGATCAAAATAGTGACGTGTATTCCTTTTTCAGTTTTACAAGAAAGTCTGTCAAATATTGTAAGATTAGAATTAGATTTAATTTTCTATATAAGTCGCACATACCACACCTTGTCAAAGGCTTAAGTAATATCTAAAAAGCCGCTGAATAAAATTAATGTGAATTAGAACAATTAAACTGTGCACCTGTTCTCTAGTAGCGTGTTGTTCTTTAATTCAAAACTGATGTTTTGACGGAGAGGTTCTATTCTTTCCTGGAAACTCTCGGCAAATACCTCCTGGGGTGATTTTCTAAGTTCTAAAATCGGTATTATATGTGCGATATTCCAATGGTCGGAAAAGAATGATAACTTTCACGTACATTTCTGGTGGTTTTTGCAAAATTCCTCCATTTATTAGATAATATCAATGTGACTTTTTGTATTAAATGCGGCGAGTATAGTTTTCCTTGCTTCATTTACTTGTACATTGTTAATCTGTAATGGGATGTTGAAGTATTCAAGGATGTAGTTCTCTTTTACTCAAATAATTTTTTTAATGGCTAGCTAATATAGTTACTTTGCCTCGACAGCTTTTTGACCGGGTTCTAGTTAATAGTCTAAATGGAAGAATATATTGCTGTGGCTGTTGGAGTCTTTTGTTGTTTTTCAGGACAAATAACCTATTGCCCTTATAGAGAACAATATACAGCAGTCTTGGATTGCTTGCTACTTTATGTTACATAAGAATGTTTTAAAGTCTTCCATATTTTTATCACTTGGTGCTCTTGAATTTTACCTCATTCTCCTAAGTCAACGCTTTTTAGAATTTTTTTATACTAATATAAGAAGAGCTTTCTAACTATCAAGTCGAGATGAATCAGATGTTGCTTCTACGTAGTTTATTGAATGATTATATTTATTTGTGTTCAACTAAGTTAAAAGTATCGTCTTTAGTTTTGAGTGCTGCTTCAAAATTCTTCTCAGTTAGTTTGCTTGTTGCGTAGTGTTTGTTGAAGTCTGCAACAATTAAGTACATGAGTACCAAATGTTATTATGATGGGGGAATGGTCTATCCATAGTTATAAGTTTGATTCAGCTTTCAGCTATTTTCGGGGTATGTCCTTTTGTTACACAGAAGTTGATCAAATTAAGTAGGTTGTGGATATCTGTGAGTCAATAGGTTGGTTGATCAGTTGATAGCAGATAAAGATTATTATTGTCTATTGGAGATACTTGACTTTATAATCTCCTGCTTTAATAAATCTTCTTCTAAGAGTATTAAAAAGATTATCTGATTGTTCTTGTTTTATGATATGTCTAGCTGGGCAATATACCTCAACAATTATTAAGGTTCCTAATTAGTCTTCTAAGTTTATACTTGTTGTCTATATATGTTCACATCTGTATTTATATTATATATCTGTATATATGTGATTGGAATTTACTCTTTTGTTCTTAACATTATATCCTAAGGTTGTTCATGAACAACGTCTATAGCTGGTTGAATAATTTTCCTCTACAAATTACACATTTTATAGCTTTGTTTCTTTTTTTATTTTTGCAGTCAGTAGTTGCATAACTATCTACAACCTGTACACAGTTTGAGTCCCGTTGCAAATACTCCTTATATAGACGTATCTCTGACATTTTATGCATTTTGAATATTTAATTGCTATTTGTGTATTCATTAAATGTTTACTATTATAGATTTCTTTATTGGCACCATTTTTGGTATAATTTCATAAAAAATTGGTAGCTACTTTCTTGTTGCTCTTTGATTGATATTGTTAATTTCTCTTACTTTGCTGTTCTTTAATGCATTCCTTTATATCTTCTGTGTCAGTTGAATTATATATTCCCCATGGCACTGCTTTAAAAAATGTGTTTGTCTATTTATATGTGATATTCTGTTTTTCTTTTTATTAATGCTCTTGTCAAAAAGTTTTTACTGGAATATGTACTTAATTTTTTAAAAAATTAATGATATTTAACAATATTATTAATATTAATAATTATTTAAAAATATATTTTACATCTTCTTGAGTGTTAGTGGAGAGGTGGGAAAGTTTTCTATTGCATCAATTGGTTGGGTAGTTCATATTAGTTTCGTCACAATCTCATACTTGTTTATCATCGGATTATGTAACAAATAGTCACTAATTATAATTTATCTTAGTAATGTACAGATTTATCTATTTTGCAATGTTTCTTATTTTCCAAAATTTTCCATGCATTCTGTCAGATGCGGGATGCGGGATGCGGGATACTGTATTATTGTTTTATTGTAGTGCTGTTGAATTTCCAGCAGATGCTGTGATATGTATCCGAATTCTTGTTGCACTTGCAATAATTAAGTAATTTGTGGAGGCATTTTTGGTAGGTGCTACACTAGCGTGCTTGTTTCAAAGGTGCTTTAAAAACATCTATTCTAGCGGTTCAGAAGATTGCTGAGCATGGATAGGTTAGTCGTTAAGTAAAAACGACATTTTTTAGCTTGTAACTAAATCACTTACCCCTTTATTTGCACCACTTTACTCGTTAAGGCTTAAACGTAACACTTGACATTTAGAGGAATTTAAAGTACCAAGTTCTTACACTACGAAGCATGAAACTAAAAAGAAGTAACCAATATGACCAATCTTAATCAAGCCTGTCATGTTATAACCGTTTAAATGCACAAGCCGAAAAAATCCAACAAAAACGAAGCAGCTATTATAAAAATTCGCAAGAATTTTTGAAAGTTAGATTTTTCCTTTCCTTATCCTTAATTTGAATAATGTAATCGGCATTTGACCTACCAGTTTTTCACATTTCTGGACGAAATATAGCCTCAGGACACCAAAAGTCGGTTTGAGCCATTGGTTCGGTATCGTGAATGTGTGTTGTCGTTCTGTCAGTAAACAAGATATCTTGAGAACCGTAAGAGCTAGAGACTTGAAATTGGTTGCAAGTTACTTGTAGGTAGGTCAGTCGCAATTTTTTTAAAATGCGAGCCGTTTAAGTTAAGGTCCCAAAATCGGTCGCAAACGGTCGAATCTAAACCGTTGAAGATACAAAATTCAAGAGAATAAAATGATTTGTTATCACGAGATAAACATAAATTTAAAGTAAAAGTTGGTAAAATAGGAACTCGTAAAAATTGAAGCTCAAATGTTTCGGAAATTTATATTACCGGATAGATCAAACCGAGACGAACAAAGTTAATGAAAGTTTGATCCGAGGTCAAATAAATAAATGTAGCCGATTAAAAATTAATATTGTTTAACAATACGCGCGAAGACTACCGGGTCGACTGTGGAAGGCAGTGGACGCTTTCCTTGAGCAAGACTTTATGTGCGACCGAGCTTCACCACGTACCTTCAAGAAAATGCTAACCCTGTGGAATACAATCAATTATTGTCTTGTAGTTTAATTTTAATCAGCTTTGTAAATGAAGCCTGTTCCATTTTTTTAAAATAACAAGTTCTGGGACATTGAGTTTTAACATATATTTATATTATATATTATAGGATAATGTGTGATGTTCACACCAGATTTTTTTATGTGTTTCTATTAATTTTGATCAAGCTACCTTGCATAGGTCTTATTCAACATCAAAAGGGAAATTTAATAACAGCGCTAATATCACGCCTAAGCGACGTTCTTGCGGAATCGATGAAACTCGTCCGTATGCAGGAACGAATTGAATTAAATTTAAATTTAAATTGAAAATGTAAGAATGAGAAGTAGGGTGCATTAGATTGCATGTGATTCTCGCGTTATACTTGCCCAATTTATTTTTTTTACATTCAATTTTTTTAAAAGCTTTAACATGCTAACATTGCTATACTTTTCCATTCATGCTCTAACAACCCATTAAAGTTATATAATTATATTGCTATCAGCCAAGGTTTATTTTTGTGTTTATTTATTAACTTTAGTTACAAAACTTGGTCAATTACATAGCTACTTACAAGTTTTATTGTAGAGGATTTGTGAACACTGCTTTAAGCTACGAAATAAGAAGCTCACTAGCGTTAACTAGAGGAATAACAAGAAAACTAATAAGAAAAACTAACATCAAGAAGAAAGTTATAATTGTTTATACAACTGACGCTGGAAGTCACATCATCTATGCATTGGTAGATAAACGCAGTTATCACCTATTTACGACTATTGCAGCAATAGCATTTTAATTTAGGTAATCAATTTCACCACGTAAAATAAAAGAAAATGTCTAACCCTGATGGAATGACAATCAAAGCTTTAATCAGAGTATTCAAAAATTGAAAATTCTTCTGTTAAAAACAAGTCTGTTCAATTATTTAACTTCCAGAATAAAATACAGATCATTTCGCTATTTTAAAATTATACTTTTCATTTTCCGCAAAGATCTCATAGATATTTTAGGGGAATTCCAAAGAATAATACAAACTATAAAGCTATAAATGACAATTCAACCGGGTAATTGTATCTTAGTGATTGTTCTCGGATAGAGCGCCAGATTTCTTACAAATATTGTGCTTAATATGCTATATTACAATAGCATCTAATTACCTATTTACATTTATGTAAATCTATATGGTAAATCTATTATTCCTATTCAATCTTTATATGTTTACACTATTATCAAGAAGATTTACTGCTCGACAGTTGGGATGATATTCTAGTTACTTTAAATACCTTTCGCTGAGTCCACTTTTAGATCACTCAAAATGTCTGCGTTTCTTAGAAAGTATGGGGCGTCGCACATAGCACGTAACACTTTGGATTGGATGCATTCGATAATTTGGATGTTGGTATTGGTCGCAGTGTCCCAGAGCTGTAGACTATAGGTCAAAATGGGCTCGAAAGCTACATTGTAGAGGAGGAGTTTGTTACTAAGAGATAGTCTGGATTGTCTTCCAAGTAACCAGTAATGATTTCTAAATTTTAGACCAAGTTGTTTCCGCTTTTTCCAAATATGATCCTTCCACGTGAGTCCTCTGCCAAGGTGTATTTCACCTCTGTTTCTTGTGATAGTGGTGTATTATGCATGAAGACTTGTGGGGTGTTACCTCTACATTTCGTGAAGGTTATATGATGTGATTTGGATTCATTTATTTTTAGCCTCCACCTTGTAGCCCACTTCTTTATGTCATTTAAATGTACCTGCAGGATCTCAGAGGCTATAGTAAGATCTTTACGCCTAACCATAATAGTTTTGTCGTCGGCAAATGTGGCCGTGAATGATTGATCACTGATGGGTAGAACAACAGTAAAGAAAACCTATAGAAGAGGCCCCAGTACGCTGCCTTGGGGCCCTCCAGATCGGATTGGATGAAATTCTGTTAACTGTTGTTTGTATTTAATTTGGAAAAACCTTTCTTCTAAATAAAACTTGAGGATAATGTAGTATGAATACGGTAGGGAGGCTTTTAGTTTATAGAGGAGACCATCATGCCGGACTTTATCAACAGCCTGGATGTCATCAAGGAAGGCTGCTGTACAATACATCTTTTCTTGGAAAGATTGGTTTATAAAATCTACCGTTCGATGGACCTGATGTATAGTTGAATGTTGTCTAAAGTCAAACTAATGGTCTGAGATAAGGTACAGATCTTTTACAATAGGCATGAGTCTTATAAGTAGCAACTTCTCTAATAATTTGCCAAGTATGGGTAAAAGACTGATGGGCCTATATGAACCAGCTTCGTTTGGCGGTTTGCCAGGTTTTAGGATTAAAATTATATGCGCAACTTTCCATTGGGCTGCAAATTTTGACAGCTGACTGCTGATAGCGCACTCGGGCTCGTGATATCGCAGCGGTCACTCACTCGCATGACCGTACAGCAACAGAACTCGCGCCGAACTACATAATGCTCATACTAAAGTAGTCATTTTAGTTTAAAATAAAAAAGGGGTCTTTATTTTAAAATCAAAGATGACTTGAACCTTTTAGGCAAAAAAAGAAAAACCCCCTACATCCTGTTCCTCTGTCAAAGAAAATCAAGACTTTTACTGCGGCAAGAAATACTAAATTGCCCCACTGTGCTACAGAAAACTCCTTTGCTTTAAAATATTTTTCCCAAAAATTTATTGGTATTAAAAACAACAAATGAAGATTGGAGAGATTGTAAATATTGAGTCTAATTGATAACAATCAAATTTTAACGTCTTGTTTTATGTATTCGTTTCGAAACGTCCAACATTAGAAGAATTAATAATGTATATATTATAGACTTTTATAGCATTGCATTTAACAAAAAGTTGCCCGCAAAAAGGTATTTTTGACGCCCTAGGTTGACAATCCTTCACCCGGCTTCCCTCAAATTTTTGCAAGGTGGAAACGTGGAACAATTTATTTACAAATGATAACAGTAGGCAAAAGGCAGTGACCTTACGAAAGTAAGATCCTGAAAATAGGCAACCAAACGTACGCTCAGAGCTCAGACACGTCACATTTTATATCAGTTGTCTTTGTTTACTTTCTGTCCAAATGTATATTAGATTTTATTTTGTGCAAGTATTCATTTCTATTAAAAGAACATTAAAGTAACAAAAATGATTAGAGACCATAGAAATGATTTTGGAAAAAGACAGCAAGATTCAAGGTACTGCAATGATACTGAATCATCAAACTGTTTAAATCATTTACTCTTTGTATGGTAGGTTTACTTTGAGGATATTATAATTTTCTAGTTATTTCTCAACTGCTTATCAGCAACAATTTATCAAAAAGTGTTAAGCTCCCAAACAAATTATACCATTCTTAGTATCATCGAATAGGATAAAACTAAGTGTTTTAATATGTACTTCTCTCTATAGGTAAGCCTTGATTAATGTTTTTTTGATAATGGTAATGGTATAGTACGTAATCACTTGATTAGAATTTGATAATCGCATTGAGCAATTTAACCAATAGATTTGAATATTTTATATCCCCTACGTTTTATAGCGTGTCCCAAAAATCTATTCAATCAGGAAAAAAATAATAAAGAAACTACAATAGATATTAAAACCATTAATTGACAAAAAATATTCTGAATATGTTGGACTTCACTCTTTGTAAGCTTAGGCAATCTCTTCAAAAAGTAATTAATAATTTTGTACAGATTTTTTTCTTATTTTGAATTTACCATCTTGGTGATTCTTTCTTTTAAGATTTGGACATCGTTGACTCGATTGGTGTGCAATATCTGTAGTTAGACCCTATAATAAATATTGAGAGTTTAACTTGGGTAAATAGGCTGGTCAATCGATGCTTCTACCTTTGTCATTGCGCTGAGAACTATGATAGCTGTCCAAACACTCTTGGAGTCATATTTTCTTAAATTCTACGAACTCTGGCGCCATCTTGCACAAACAAGAATCTACGTTCCATTGAATTTTGATTCATATGGTCGAAGAACTGTCTTCTTTCAGTCAGAAAATAAGACCACAGTAACTGGTGACACACCAAACTAGCTCGTTTCGAGTGCAGAGGACGGTGACTTCAGGTTTTTGCGATCCCCAAATACGGTAATTGCGAGTGTTTATAAACTGGCTGACGAATTTAAATTTTGTAACCAAAAATTTTTAATTTTTATCTGACAATCTAGTGAAGAAAGCTCTTTTGAGTGTCTCTGTCGTCTACCATTTTCACCTTTATCATAATTCTGGACATTTCCGGTACTTTACCATTTCTTGGTCAAATTGTAGTTTCAAATATTTTTTTAATAGAAAATAAATAGTATCATAGCTTACCGAATGATCATTTATCAGTGATGACTTTTCGTTTGCCTCTCTCTCCCACTATATGACGGTTTTGTTGACGTCTTTGCTGCACCGGTACAAAAATTCAATCATTTGCGTTCTTTTGAAAATCACAGAAGATATTCTACGAAATTTGAAACACACAATATATACCAAATATCAAAAAAACATGTGAACATTGCATAATTTGATCGAGCGGTCTACAAAAAGTGAGGACAGACTTATGGGACATGTAGTTGACTTTCATGATAACACCAAGAGTGTATTAGCATATGGAAATGCTTGTAAACTGATTTAGACCATTTTAATTTAATATATTGAATTATTCTGTCCCGGTGATAACAAGAGATCCTTTGATATCTTAAACCCACAACCGTCAATAATAATGTTAAGATAACCAAAGTTCTAAAATCATTACTAAGCTTCCCATAAACGTTTTCTTCAGAAATTCTCTCGTCCGTATAACCATTAATATTGTATGTATAACTATCAAGATGTTAATAGGATTAGCTTCTTAACTTAGAAATGTTAAATTGTTAGACTAACATACTTTGATTGGACATACAAATTTTCTAATATTTTTATTATCCTTTGTCAGTATTTTAGCTTATCAAAAATATTTTTTGCATTTTTCATGTATATATATATATCTTCTGTGACTGCTGTTGTAAATAAAACAATCATTAAATAAGCACCTCCTTTTTAAATTAGTAATTTCAGAAAACTCCAATATTTTATTGGTAATACATTTTTGTACGCTCTTTACTTTGTATCTTACGGTTAAGGAAAGGTTTCAATTTTCCGCACTAATTTATGCTAATGTTTTGCTTCTTCTAGACAAGCCCTGCGAATTGCCAAGAGACAGTCTTCCAAATGTGAAATGTCGCCGGAAAGGTCGCCCTAGCAAAAAATTTTGCCTCGCCGCACGGGGATGCAGACATATTGCGCTCCTGCGCATGCAGGCGCTTTTCCACTCGACAATTTCCAAATCCGCTAATTAGGAGTCTTGGGTTTACCGAGTTGCCTATTCGATTAAAATCGTGTTGGCGCGTTTGCTTAGTAAACCGGCGAGTGATCGGGTTTCCGCCGAAACCCAATTAAATGCTAATGCGTCTCTTCATAAAGTAATGTATGGTTTTCCCATATGCCCCGGATTTTCCGTTTGGCTGCCCCTGTACTTGCTGTTTTTCGATTAAAGCAGCGTCTGGCCTTATAGACAGCTGCGGAGGCGATTCATTTCCATTAAGGAGCAAACGTCACCGGCTGCCCTTGCAAAAATAGATCTATCGATCTATCGCCTACCCTGTTTCAGAAACAATGTCAGCGCCGATAATAACTTGATAATTGAAAAGCAACGCAACGCCGCAGCGCCGGGCGCTGAAATTCATAATTAGCAGCTGAAGGAGCACCGAAGAGCGCGACCGGAAACTCAGAGCTTGTTAAAAATATATTTGATCTTGCAGGGATGGAGACGCTTATTTGCTTTTTTGACTGGCAGCCCCTCTATTAAATAGCTGGTAAACTGGCAGACTTGTTCGTGTTTGTTCGAATTGCAATTTCCATTTAGTAAAAATATAAATTAACAAATGAGAAGCATATTATTACTATCACGAATTCTCTACTTTAAAACCCAATTATAGAGGTTAGTATAGATTTGAAGGGAATTTTAATGTATGTGGATTTTGAGAATAATGCGGAAAAACATCCCATAACCTATGGGAATTGGTAACCTTCTTTGGGATTTTCTATTTTTATAAGGAAAGGTTGGTCCCAAAAATAGTAGTAGTTATATAAATATAATATTTGTTGGAAGATTCAGAGCAACAAGAAGCAAACGTCCATAACGGTAAAAAGTGTTGCAGTAATGCGTATAAAAGGAACCGTGTCAATGTTTTAAGGTACCAAAAATCGTTTTTAGCAACTAATTGCAAAAAAATTTGAAATCAGCTCATACCGTTGTACTCTCCCTTGATGTAGCTAATCTCTTCAAGATGGCTTCAGCGTCCATCTCGCTGCCGATGATCTAACTGATCTGGTACTACTCAAGGTTCCTTATTGTCCCCGGTATTATACGCAAACGATACCACGATACTGTCAAGCTCGCGGCGGTCTCGTCTAGCAATTCGACAAATTCAAAGAATAGCGTGGTAGATGAAAAACGCCGAAAAAAGTGCCATCGTTCTATTTTCCACCGAAATAGTTGCAGAGATGAACTGGAGAACCTTAAAATCTTTTATTGGGAAACACCCTGGAGAAAAGAGGTACGTTACCTCTGAACGACCCTGCATAAGCAATTCACCTGGAAGCTTCTCATGGTATAGACGGTTGCCAAGACGAAGTCACTCCGACAGAGCATTGGCTGCGTCTTCTTTTTGCAACAGGATGATCAATGTACACTAGGGTGTCCGTTATTTCCCAAATCGCGACTAGTTAAATGTCTTCTTTTCATGGTAAATAACTATTTTGAAATAAGAAACTCATTGGTAACATGCAGGCAAATCAAATTTCCGATTTAATGAACATGGGAAAATCGTTTTAAACGCTCAAATTTTTTTTTACAAATTGTAGGTCTTCATGTATGTCAACATACCATGGCAAAACTTTTTTTTGCAACGAAAAAACCATTTCTGGTGCGAATTTTCGGTCTGTTGTACTAAAAAAATTGAAAAACCAAAAACAGATCAATAAAATTGCCATGCATCTTTATCCATTTTTCGATGCGAAAGTCATGAAATAACGTCAAAATAGTACGAAATTCGTGTTCTACGGAAAATTTACGATTGACTGACATTTTCTACGTCAAAATGACGATATTTGAGAGCAAATATGGTTTTTCCATTTTTTGTCAAAAAAAACATTAAAATTTAAAAAAAATTACCAAAAAATTTTTGGACAGTTTTTTTATTTTCAAATACCGTAGAAGAACTGCAAAAGTAATGTGGAAACTGAAACAAATTGCTAGAGCATCTGAAACCTAAGTTCAATCTACCGATGTAAGTTGCGATTAATTGTGAGCTTTCGCAAATTCGTTAAAACAATATCAAAACTTAAAAAAATTTCAATGTATTTCTAAATTTAAATAAAACTTTAACTTTAAGCTCCCACCAATTCTTACAAAAAATATTTCAAGTTTATGTTTCTGAATAAGATTTCAAAAATGGTCGAACCTTGAAATATTCTTCAAATTTTCTCGCGGTCTGTTGACCGTCTCCATTCTTTTGATCAAAAAAGGTATGTGTTTCAAAATAGGTTCCAACAGTAAATAATTTCAAGTAAAATACGAAGAATTCACAGGGTTACTACAATGCTTATACTTCTTATTTAAATTTTTCATTACGCATATCGAATTAAAATTACATCCTCCGAAACTTTTTTCTACCTGCGCACTCGATCAAGCTCCTGTAAATTACTATAGTTGGCCTTTTTTCGATACATAGAATATCTAAATAATTGTTTCGCTTAATTTTTAAATTTTTAACGAGTGTTTGTTTGTTTACGTTTGTATATATCTTATTATATTCTTTTACAAGTTGAATCAGATATTGTCTTTGATTTTTTTTTGCTAATGCATTTATATAATCTTGATTAAGTTTTAAACCTCTTTCTGCGACATCATTGACAACATGTAGTTCTTTTATTTTTTGTCTACCGTTTTTGTAATGATCATTATTCTCCCATTTATATTGATAAATATCAAGGGCAAGAAAATCTTTATTAATCTTAAATCTATCAAACAGCTTGATGGACGAAGGTAGTATGAAATGATCGATATCGACTTCTTTAAAATTATCCATTTCTTCTACAGATTTTACATAAAATTGTTTGCTTGCATCGTTTGGAAAATCATCTTCGTCAATCTCATCATTCAGTCTCAATTTCTCCACAATTTTCGATTTTGTGTTTTTTGAAAGTCTCTTATCAAACAGCCCAAAAACGCTGACCTCTGGGCTGAAATACCACAGGTGATTTTTAAATTTCCAAAGAGATTCATTTGCGACTTCCAGATCAATTTTTCTGTATTCAAATAAATCTTTTATAAATTCCAGGTCATTTTCCGGTGCATTCAGCGCCAAAGGAGCGGTGAACCAATGTTTTAAATAAACGAATATTACAAATAAACAAATGTCAAACAACTTGTCTTTTTTATTATCTGATGAAGGGTAAGATTCCCTGAAAAGGTACATCCAAATGCTATATGATGCCTTCGACATCCACCGTGCATGAGAGCAGCCAATGGGTTTTTTAAATGTAAATTCATGTCTTGAGACTAAACCTAAAAAAACTCGAGCAAGATTGAGAAGCTCCTTGTAATCATCTCGAGGAAGTTTGCTATTGAGCTTAGTTTAGTGAAGTCGTCAACATCTTTTATTTTTGATCTAAGGGATTCATCTAAAACTTTATCTTCGAGATCAGTTTTGAAATCTTTTTTATTTATATTAGGCCAATAAGCTTTGAATTTCAAGATAAACTCTACTTCTGGACCATTCTTTTTCTTAAATTTCAGTGCAAAGACTGCACTTAAAACTATCCCATCAATATGATGATGACAAGGTAAATACATATCTCGTTCTAATAATTGCTCAAGAATAACTACAGCCCCTTTAATGCTACCTAAATTTGAATTTGTGGTATCACAACAAAAAACTTCTACAACATCGGTCGATCCCCACTGTTTCAAAGCTTTATAAACATATTCGGCTTGGGTGCGACCTTTTGACAATGTCGGTACGTTCAGAATCTTTTCGGTCTTTCCATATGTAATAATAACAGGCATTCTATCTCTCTTTTGGCACTCTACAAAATCGGGCATGAGTTTTCCACCCCAATGAACAATTAGTGGTCTATTAATTTCTTGATTGTTGAACAACTTTTTGATTCTTTCAGATTCTCTCTTTCACGAATTTTTTTTCGTGTTTCGTTCATTGAAGTTTTATTTATGATTAAGGATTGAACGTCAAACCCAAAGCTTCTGCTACTGCACAAATGATGCGAGTGGAATTTCGGTAGGAAGCTTTGCATTTATCTAATGTGGCAACAACTTTTTCCGTGAGAACATTCACGGTACCTCAAATATTTTGATTTTTATAATCCCGTCCAGATGGTATGACAAATGCCGAACCTGAGCTCTGAGTTGACGGATAGCTCAGAATTTCTTCGGAGGAATTTTCGTCATTCAAACGTGGTTCATTCTCTCCGGCTAGCAGACCTAAAATTCGCGACCAGAAATGGTTTTCTTGTTGCAAAACAAATTTTCCCTGTATTCTATACACGGTTTTTGAAGTTTTTCCATGGTATGTTGACATATATGAAGAGCTACCATTTGTAAAAAAAAGAGCGTTTAAAGGCGATTTTCCCATGTTAATCAAATGGGAAATTTGATTTGCCTGCAGGCACGCGAAAATACGGTTACCAATGAGTTTTTTATTTCAAAATAGTTATTTACCATCAAAAGAAGACATTTAACTAGTTCTCTCAAAAAAATTCGCGATTTGGGAAATAACGGACACCCTAATGTACACCAACATCATCCACCTGACGATGAAATATCGGGCCCTAGGGAGTATCTTTGGCGTTCCGTGATATGTATGAAACTCCATACTATACCATGACGTCAACCTGCCAACTATTCAGGAATTTGTCTCCCAGTAGGCCAGTTTTGAAAACCACGGACATTTTATCGTTCGGGAGCTATAGAGCTATGAGCTGGATAGGAATGCTCGCTAAAAGCGCCCACTAAAAGTGCTTAATGATTTTTAATCTTGTGGTTCTTTAAACTAGTCAACTAACATCTACGCCAGGTCACCATAGATGAAGAGGATTGAGAATTTGATCTGGGCTACCTCTATTATCTTCAATAAAGTGAACGTCAATGTTTAATCACGTCCAATAAATGCACCAATTTCCTTACCGGAATAAATTGGAAGAAAAGTTAATTAAAAGTTTAAACCATTCATTATAAGACAGGTTATGAGAACGGCTTATGATTTTTTTTTTATTGAGAGCCGTTTGATCTATATATATTTCCGGACTTATTGTGCTTCTCTAATTTTCTTTACAGCACTTTTTTCAGTTACCTTGTTTCTTGTACCAGTCAGTACAAGTCTTTTACTAGATAATTATTGTATTTTTCTGGATCCATACCATTAATGAATTAAAGTCTCACACTAACACAAGATGCGATTGACTGTATCTGGTTTCCTACCACATTGTCCGAAATTCAGGTCTTTATTGTGTATCCGTATTTTGTTGATGAATCCTGTAAGAAAAGCATGTTTATAAAAGTTTTCCATGTCTTTGTTCTTGTACATTTTCTCGGTATATTTATGTTTTTCCCCCATTCTTTCACCCAACTTTGCATTATATCTTTAGCTACTCCCAGAGATGCTTCAAAGTCAAGATTTATGATTAATTTAAGTCTAAATTAATTTAACTTGAACTTACTTCGTTACCTTCACTACCAAGTATTACGTGAAAGTTGTATAAATTGATTAAAAGATGAACTCTTTAATAAAATAAATAATTAAATTTGATTTTACAACGAATAAGTTGCAAAGTATGAGAGAAAACAATCAATATAAATTATTATCTACAGTTAGAGAAATTTTATAAGAAATATTGAAATTTGTTTTTTGAAAGTACAAGAATGAGATGCAACACTTGAGTGGAAGGTGCAACAATTTTACTAAAGCTTTAAAAAAGATGCATAAAATAAAAAATATATATTAAATCAGATTATGACATGAAAAAATATCTATAGAGTCGAATAAAACATAAATCTTCTTAAAAAGGAACTCCAAGAGTATTACTAACATTCTCGATATGATTAATATTCATTTTTAAAAAGAAATATTATTTCAAATGAATTAAGCGATCTAAAATCCACAACAGAATTGAGCCTTATTTCCTCCTATTAGACTTTACAAGTCAAACCACTTTTTTTAAGAGAGAGAAGTTGATCACTTGTATGCTTACACAATGGTATGATAGATTCTAAAAGTCGGCAGCTTTATGCGTACCACCAGATTGTCTTTAGTGTTTAACATTTACCACAACTTTCCATTCATTGTATAAGCTAAACGCTAACAATAGTTCTTTAATTAGTATTTGAGTATTTAGTTTTAAGAGATGAACCACAAGGCTACCTGATTTAATTCTATTTGACTTCTATACCTGATAAAAATATCACATCGACTCGAAGATTTGCAAAGGATCCAGAACATACAAAGGATTTTTTATTCCTCATTTTCCATGTTTTTATATATACTTAATTAAATAAACAAAACAGCTATAATTTGGATAGCTGAGTTGTAGACAACGTGTGGAAATGCAAATAGTTGAGAACACGTCCGCCGCTGTTCAAACACTAAGTCTTTCTAAAGATCAAATGTAATCAATCTTTTTCTTCTAAATTGAACTAGATTTGCAACCAAAAATTAACTTTTAGGGCTAAATAAAACTTCGTTTGTTAGCCACTCAATACTTCCTGAAAAAACCATTCTTGACTAGGCTTGTAAAGTTTTAAATTGAAACTTATTATGGGTGAAAGTCAAAATCCAGATCAAAAGCGAAGTTGGGCTTTAACTGCGGTGCTAACAGACCGAAGTTAAAACCCGGGCTAAGGTGCTTGGTGGGTGGCCTACTCGACTACTGATAATAATGCGGTCGTCTAAGACGTGATCGTCCATGACCGTATGAGGACCTTAACCTTTCAGTTAATAAGCCATTCTCTCACTCGTGTCATTAACGCCTCGCGTATTGTTTAAACAATTAGTTTTTAAATGTTTGTTTAACCAAATTTTAATCATTTGAAGTTTCCTGTTTTTGTTGTACATATAAACATTGATGTAAAATACCTGTCTGGGAGAACAAAACTGGTTGAATGTGAGGCAATTAGTCATTGTACAAACGTTTAAAAAATTATCTGTAATGTATTTTAACAAATTTTTGCGTTTCTTTGTGGGATATTGGGTAGATTAACTTCTTAATTTAATCCCCATTTTTATGTGGTTACTATAAATCAAGTCAAGAGTTACCTGTGTTCTCACAGGAAAATTTTCCTGTAAAACTTTTTGACTTTTTCTTCTAATAGTTTGTCCCTTTTCGACTTTGTAGCGAACATGTAGCTCTTTTTAAACATTTTTATCTTGAATACCTTGTCCATTTGGACATACAGGATTTTTTAGGCGGTAGCTTGTCACAAAGAACAATTAATTAAATATTATATGAATGAAAAGTAAGTCATCAACTTTTACATTGACTAATAAAATTTTTTAATGCATTAAACTGTAGTGGAAAATTTTAAGTTAGAAGATTACATCTTTTAGCTAACAAACTGACTTTGATTGTTGTTAAAAAATCCTCATTTTATCATTAGCTTGGTGTGGCCTTTATTTAAAGCCCTATTACTAGTGAACAGTATTCCCCATCTCCTCGAATACCAGCGAATACTGTTCAAATGTATCACCCTAATTATTTTGTTGGATATGCAGAATTGCTTTAACTTATAGTTATTTAACCCCAATCAACTTTCGTGTCAAGATCCTCATGGGAAATTATGCACCAAATGCTGAGCAATTTGTTCTTTTCTCCTTGCACAACTAGTTTTTAGTTTAGGGTTTAAAGAGTTTATAGTCTTAAAGTAAAGACGAAAATATCTAAAATGTACAGTGGAATGTGCACCTAACTTACGTAATACTTGTTCCTGATCGCCTCAGAAGTCGCTAACACTTTTCATAGGCATTTTAGTGATCAGCCAGAGAAGGTTAAATGTAATTATAAGAGTAAGCAATCCTGAACTTGCAGGCTCAAAACAATGACTTTGGTGACGTTAGAATTTATGAATGTTTTTTATAAAGTTGGAAAAATGTTTAAACTAGCAGCTGCAAAATTTATTTAAATAATCATATAGTCAAATAATTAGATTTCAAGTAATGACCACACATATTTAGGGGTGCTATTTATGGGGACAGAGATTATATTGGTATTGTGAACTTCTTAGTGTTAGAATTTATGCAATCAATTTTTTCAAAATGGTTGCTTTACTATAAGTTATTAATGAAGTTTACAATATTGTTTTGATATAACAGCAAATAAGATGTATAGCATAAAAAGCTATGTGCGTCCTTTATGGATAGATAAATCTTTTTTTATTAGGAATTTTTGGCGAGATTTTATACAGATTTACTACTATTATATGCCAAAATTAAAAATGTAGCTAAAACAGTGAACTGGATACAATGAACCAGTTCAGAGCAAAATGAAACCACTCATTGAATTTGACACCAGTCCTAATTAATTCGCCCACCACACTAGAAATAATGCAGAATGATCTCGTTTTGAGAATCGAAATTTGTTTAATAGCTGACTATCATTTTAACTTAAAACCCTTTTCTCCAGTAAACACATTTTTAGTTACAAACTTAATGTGTCAGTGCAGTTTTTAGTTTATTTAAAAAATTACTTTTTGAAACCACCTTTAGGAGATTAAACTTTACACTACTGTAATATCGCAGGTTTGCAATGCCAGACTGCTATGTGAAATGGTTTTATAAACTTTTATTTATCCCCGAAATTTAAAACATGAAAAAGCTATCCCGACTGTAATCGACTTGTGGTTAGATAGAGAGATAGATAGAGAGATAGATAGATAGAGAGAGAAGAGAGAGAGAGAGAGAGAGAGAGAGAGAGAGAGAGAGAGAGAGAGAGAGAGAGAGAGAGAGAGAAGCTAAGATAGAAATATTGGATTTAGTACAGTAAACTTTAAGAGAATACTATTAATGATAACAAGAAGATTATAATTTTTCTTTCACTGCTATTTTAAAGTTTTTTTTAAGTTTATATTAGGTAAATTTACAAATAAACTCTCAATCAGAGTCGGAGCTTTAATTTCCTGTTTTTGTTTAGGCAATCACCAGGTTTTTCGCTTATTTCCATTTTCGGTCACTACTCTTCAACAATTTTATATTACAGCTATTGCTTCCTTAAAAAAATACCGCCGCCACTGTTCAATAAAAATCTCAGGTATGTACACGTATGTCCACAGCGGTGTGGGCTATACCATTCTCTTTGTGGGCAAGTAAGGTCGGTTAACAGCTATATGTAAAACTTTAAGATTTTACAGCTTCCTCCTTTGAATTATTCCAACGATGGTTTTGACTTTGGCATCATACATGGTTTTTGAGCACACGTAAACATTTATTCTTACCACTGATAACTACTTACATTTAAGTGAATAACTAAGCTCTAATAGCAGTCCACTGTCTATCAATTAATTTCTTATAGAAAAATAGAGTACGTGGAAGACTTCTTTGCCAGCTCAGTTTATACTTAATACATGAAAGTTATCCTGTGCTTAAAAGACGGTAATGTTCTCGTCTTTCAATGACTGTAATATTTTTCTCCGAACTAGAAGATATTTTGTTTACTTGTTGATAATTTTTTACTCAATAATCTGTGTCAACATCACTACTTTTCCAAAAATTCTAACTTTCTAAAGAAAGAAAATGGTATCTGTTATACCGTATGTTAAATAGATTTAATTAGATTCATCAATTAAAAATTGATTGTCTTTTATGACAGCTTACAGGTCACTCTTCGTATCATAATACACTCTTAACAATGTGCATAGCGCACATCATTGCGAGGGGATGTATTATAATAACATCACTACATTCCCCCTTTCTTTAAATAAAGGAACTGTGTTCCATAGTGGTCCGGTTTCTTTCGAACTCGCTTTGACTTCCACCGACCACCTCATCAGTATCCATACCACGACTATCTTTCGCTTTGAGCAAGGCTTCCTTTGATTTTGATTTTGCCAATCTTGATACGTTTCAGGTTCGTCCATTCAAAAGTATACATATATAACATCCCATACGACAAACCACATTTCTAAGTTCCGTGAACTTTGAATCCCCTTTAACTACAAGTGCCGAAATTCGTATCCGCACCCAACCTCCTACTTTTATATAGAGCACCCTCACGTTCCTCTTCTTATCGAAGTACCGCTTTGACTTTTCTTGGTCTTTCTGAACTCTTCTTCGTAGCTCTTTTCTTCTTTGGAAAACTCTTCCGTTCTGAATATGTTGAGTTTTCTTCTCAAACTTCTGCCGCGAACCACCATCGACGGAGATAAACCAAAATGTTTTATACCCATTCTTCTTCCCAATTTGTACCGTGCTTTTTAACGTCCAGTTGAAGCGCTCAATTTCATCATTTGCTTGAGCGTGATGTATCACTGCCTTTAAGAAACGAATAATCGTTTCTATCAATATCGTTGATACGAACATCACCTCCGACCACTTGCTATAAAAATAAATTAGTGTGACTGTACATCTAAATTTCGATGGCAGAGTCTCGTGTGGTTGAATAATATCAATTCCAAGCTTTTCCTAAGCAGCATTTGGAAATTCTATCGATTTAATGGTGTCGTTCTAGTTTTCATAGTTTTATTCGTCACTCTGTACTCTTAAAAATTCTGAATAAAATCTTCAATCACTTTATCCACATCAGGCCACTAGTACGATTTGCGTATCTTCGCTTTAGTTCTAACTCCTGCCCTAATTCGATGACACGTTTTCTCACACTTTCTGATATAACGTTTCGAAATTCATCACGTATGAGGATTCCATTGTTTCCGAGGCTTAATTCGTTTTTTTACTTGAATATGCGGCTTGTATTCAGCCTCCTATTTCTTATCTCGTATGCATTTACCTTCTGTAATGCGTTTCTTTAATTATTTTTCCAATCGAAATCGCTACGCCTTTACTTTTGTATAACGAAACAAGCCGTCATCCGTTATGAATGCGATGAGATCTCAGCTTTTTTCAGCAAGGGTTTTCAGGTCTATCGAGGAAAATAATTTCACACTCTTTCGTTTCGTGATTAACTCATCAATAACAGGGATTAGATATTGATCCGCAATAACCGCTTTATTCGACTCACGCAAGTCAACATAAACAGGAATTTCGTTATTTTTCTTCACGACAACGATCGGTGAGACCCATTTTGAGGCCCCAATTTTTTTGATAACTCCCGGGTCTCCTAATTGCTTTATTTCCGCGGAAACTCTTCCTTTGGTGGCTAATGGTAATCGCCTTAATCTCTGTCTAACGGGTTGCACGTCTTCTCCGACCTTCACTTTGTGTACGAAGTCTTATCAGCAGCAAAATTGTCACCTTTTCCTTCTTTAAAAAGCTGCTCCTTAACCGCTGATACCAATTCATCTCCAATTATATTAGGTCCAAACTCCGGATGAAATCTACTTCTAATATGGCTGTTTCACAATCGATGATGTATATGTAGCTATTGCTCTTTGCATCCATATATATATACGTTAGCCTTTACTTGACCGCAAACCTTGATTTGGCTCTTCGTATACGATACAAGCTTCTTGTCACTCTTCTCAAATCTAGTGCCAGACCAGAACCTTAACTTTCTTTCCGCCAACAATGACTGTTGACTCAATTCGTATTTGTTGCTCGCGTTTGCCTTTCACTATTAGCACTGTTGTTTGTTTTATTATTTCATTCTGACTTTTTTTTACCTTGTTTTAATCTACACATCTTACGATAATGTCCTACCTCCTTGCATGAATGGCATTTCGCATTTTCACATTCTTTTGTTGAATGAGCCGCAAAGCACATCTAATTCACATGCTTTGTTTACCCTCTTCAGTAGCATCACCGCCTCCTTTCTACTAAAACCTCCACTTTCTTTCTTTGGGCATTCTCCACCTTTAGCTTTAAAAACTGATACCTGAGGAGTTTCTTGTGCGATAGCATAACAGATTGAATCGGTTTTGATATCTCCTATGCCTTCGTACAAGTCAGTATTACCATCATCAATTGCTCACGAATCTTTTTTACTGTCGTGCCGCAACATACTGCGTTAGTGTTTCTTCCGGGAGCTGTATTCTCAATCGGAATCTGTAACGTTCCGCAACCACGTTGACTTTCGGTATGAAGTGTTCTTGAAGAGCTTTCATCGCTGCGTCGAACGTTGTAACGGTGTTTGGTAACGCATAAAATACCCGTTGAGCTTCGGCGCCCAAACAGTTGACCAAAATTGCGCGCTTGCGTTTATTTTTGATCTCTTTGTCTCCGAACTTTTCGAATCTCTTTTTCCATATCCAAAACGGAACCGCTGGTTCTCCAGGACAGCTCACAGGTTACTCTTCATACCATAATCATGACCATACGCTACTTTAACAATGTGTATAGTGTACTTATCACTACGCATCTTGCGTAGCACACTGAACATTATGGAAATTCACATGCATAGTACAGCTACAAGATGGTATAGTCTAATTTTGCTAAAAGTAAAAATTGTAAAATATCAGACAACACGGTCTCACTGGTTTATTGTGCGCACATAAAACTCCATATTACTGCTGAGTCCAGGTCAGTCAGTGCCTTTTCTGCAAAATTATTATCTTTCTCGCTAGTAATGGGAAGAGTTCTTAGAAAGTAACTATAACAATGTTTAAACAACAAATAGTTGCAGATTTTATGAATAACGGAAACCTTTAGCCTCGTACTGACACAGTTGGTCATATTTTTTTCCTTAAGGAATAGGCAGATCTGTTAAATGTAAACATGTTAAGAGAAGCGATTTTCTTTAAGACTGAATTTGTTAAAACTGACAAAAAGCCCCTGTTTATTAGACAAGGATGTGGAAATTCTTGGAGTAATTGCGTGCTGCATCTGCAAAATCAAGTAATTATGCTTTATTAATATAAGTACAACCACATACTTAAGGATTAATAAATAAAACGAGTTAAGACATGATATTGCTATCCTATACTGTTCTAAGTGACAAAAATTTAATTTTCACTGAGCATACATAAGTTCTTGCAATGTGTTACGAGTTTAATTTTGTAAAAAAAGCAACTAAATGCTGCTGCAAGGACTTAATTGTGCTAAATGTGTTTCCCAAGATATAAAGCTCATGAAATGTATATCTGTATATCTTAAGCTTTGCAGTGACAGATGACTAACACACTATAAACTAAATATTTCAGGATGCGAACATGACGATAATCATAAAAATAATCATATAAAATTCTGATGTTAGGGTGACCAAAATTATACTCTCAAATGCCGTATAACTCTAGTAACGACACAGCAACTATTAGAAAAACATTGCCTATGTAGTATCATACTAACCTCCGGATTGATAACGGAAGGAGAAAAAATACATTAATGTTAACAAAACCAAGCTCTTAATACTATGAAGTTACCGCCTGGCATCTGCAAAAATACAACAAGACAATTTCGCCGTTCTTTTACCGCGTATGCCATCAATCGCACTTAACCCCAGCAGCAAATTTTCCTCGAGCTGAAATGCGCCAAGATTTATTCGGTCGTATTTTCCTGGAGAGCGCCAACCCATTTCCTCTTTGATTACGTTTGTAAAAACGCCCCGGTTGTAGATTTGACCCGAGGGGAATAACTGCGACCGCCAGGAGAGCAGTATAACGTATTGTCCTGGCCAAGCAGCCCAACAAACTGGAAGCACGTAATAACATTTCGGTTAATGCCACTAAAAACTTTTAAGTGACTTGACCGACTTTAAAAGCAGTGATTCAAGTTGTAACAAGAATTTTAATAGGACAACTAATTTATTGTAAGGGACTATTATCTAATTATCGTTAAATTGAAAAGTTACTTTTATCTTCTAACTGAATGCTATAGTAATTATTTTTAAAATATAACTAGTAGTTGTATATTAAAAAGAAAGAAAGGAGAGTTGGGCACACTCTCCGTAATCTATCCATCGTTCTTTTTGGAAGATGTTATTGATTAAAATAATTTAAAAATAAATAAAAAATAATTTAAAAATCAGATAAAAAAAATAAAAGCAAACACTACGCTACACTACATCGGAACGAAGGTACTGGTAACAGGTGCGGCAGTCAGACTGCACGTTTCTAAGAAGCTTGTATGGTGGAGGTGTGTGTGGGAGGAGAAGCAGGCAGTGACCTTTACAATCCACACAGTTTGAAGTTCAATAACTATGCAGCATTCGACCGATGAACAACGGGTTTCACTGTTTTAGCGTATTTAGAAAATGGTCGAAGTTGCGTACGGCAGAACACGCGTTCCGCCTACATTTCACCTTCACCTCGTGCTCCTGTTTCAACATCATTTCTGTTTGGGCTAACAACTTAGTACAACGGTCAAATAACAAGAAGAAGAGGTGGTGGTGCAAGAACTGTGTGGACTCTCTAGAATGTGAAGGCGTTGCTTTGGGACTTTCGACTCGAACAGTATGGAGAATTTTGCACGATGACACACCTACATTTGTATAAAATGCTAATAGTCCATGCTTTGAACTTCGGAGATTATTCTATTTGCGTTGGTTTTTGTGAGAACATGTTATAGCTGCTTAAAGACGAGCTACAGCTCATTGATAATCTATGGATAAGCGATGCAGCTCATTTTCACCTCAATGGATATGTCAATAAAAGCAAGTTTCGCTATCGGGCTGTTGCCAACCTTCAACAACTTTACGAACGGCTTTTCCTTTTGGGCAAAGTTAGAGTCTGGTGTGCAATCTCTTCGAATAGAATGACTGGCCCGTATTTTTTTCGTGGATGATGATGCATCAGTGCGTTGTGCTCAAATGCTGGAAACCCTCCTTATTCCAGAACTTCAACGATTTCCTGTGAATGAAAACTCTCATTTCCAACAAAATTGAGCAACTAGTCACATAGCCAGGGTGTCAATTAACTTTCTGAAAGACCTTCTTCCAAATCTCTTTATCAATAGAAATAGAGATGTTCAGTGGCCTTCAAGATCGCTAGACCGGAGCTCCTGTGATTATCTTTATGGGGATTTTTCAAGCCGAAGATTTTTGAAAATCGTTCAGCAACTATACTGGACTTAAAAGTACGAATTGAAGAAGAAGTTCGTGCAATGATACCGGCGGTACTGCGAAGTGTCAGTGACAATTTCCGTATGAGACTCAAACAAAATGATGGCTGCCATTTTCCTGGAGTGATATTCAAAAAGTGAATTTATTTTGTTTTTATACCAATTTCCATTTGTGCTGTTAACATTTGTTAAAATAAATAAAAAGAAAAAATGTTTGCTCGTTTTTTAATACTTAAAAATAGTGCCATTTGAATGCCTCATCCTGTATATACAATGTAAATCTATGAACTAACAAACCATAATCAAACAAAACAAAAGTAGCGCGATAGCATTGGTGGTGATAATTATTGAATGTTATTATTATATATTTTGATATTAGTAACATGTATTTGGTAAACAAAATATTTGATGTTATCTATTGTATATTAGGTTAGTTGTTCGTTTTAGTACCATCCCCAAATGATATATTACATCAACACAGTTGAACGAGCTCACAAATGAATATTATTTGTACGCCCTCTATAAGTGCATGGCAACTTTGAACACAATCAAATTCAGTCAAAGATTGATTGTAAAGAAGGAAAAACAACTCATAGTTCTTAAAGTGTCACTATCAAACATTTGTTTAGAGAAGTTTTTAAACTTCTATTGGTTTTGGTAGAACTGACATCCAAAGAAGTAAATCTTTGTCAATTTTGATAACAGTAGGTGCTTTCTCTCCGAGATGCTAGCGATGTAGTCAAATCTTCTTCAATTGAACTGAATACAATATACTGCGTTTCAAAAGAAATTTAGAATTTAATTTTAGGAAAATATTTTACATATTTTTTAGTTGGTAAAGTTATAACATTATTTTAAAGAGTAACCAGAACAAGATATCTGACAAATGTCCTCCATTTGAGACTCTCTAATTCTTCTGACAAAATCTCGACCACTCTTTCGCATAACTGTGGCTTAATTTCATAGATAACTCTTGAAAATTTTGCTTTTAATTAATGATTTGTTCTTATTTTCGTAGCATAAACTTTGGTCTTTACAAATACTCAGAGGAAAAAATATCCCGTGTGAGGTTCTAGTAGTCTTCGCTGTTTTTGAAGAGTCGCTCATTAAACGTTTGCTCCAACAATTGAATTGTTTTACACATTATATAACAAGTCGTGCCATTCTGCTGCAACCACAATTCATCCAAATCCATGCCGTCCAAATGAGGCCGCAAAAATCTACTGTCATCTCACGATAACGTTTAGAGTTGATAATCATTGCGTTTCCGTCCTCATTAAAAAAAATACGGCCCAATCGCTCCACCAGCATAAAATCCCCACCAAACTGTATACCCAGACCAGTTCTGAATGACCCAGGGGGTTTCTATACCCCAAATGCGACAATTTTGCACCCATTAATTAATCTTATTTAATTAGTGCCTCTTCTCCCATCGTACCTCGCGGTGTTGGGGATTTGAGCCTTTGCTTGAAAAAATGTCTATCCCTAGCAAGGGTTTTGTGTTAGGATCTGTCCTCTTTTCTAATTTATTCATAAATGTTGTCTTCCCACTTTCATCTGGGCTTTCCTCTATAATCTTGCATTATTTCTCGGTAAGAAATGTGATGTTCTACGTTCCAAATTTTGTCCTATTTCTCTCCTGTCATCTTTGTTATGACCATCCGCTTCCGAGGCTCCTAGTGTTTCTCTGAATCATTTTACAATGCGCAAATGATTAACCCAACTGCATCGGCCCTGTTACCTTGGGACAACTGGTTATACCCCCTGATGCTGAGTCACCAAAGCCCCGACTATTATCTGGCACGGTGTAAGGAGCAGGTCAGTTACTACTCGTGCAGGTGGGGTTGACATTTAGGTCTTAGTTGTTGGTGTAACCCTTACACCCCCGACAAATACTTCAGCGTTTTAAATGGTTATCTAGCTTCAATTAGATTAGCCCAGTTTTAAACGAATGCAGATGCAGGCATTTTGTTTAAAATTCCCTGCATGGTGCTTTTTGAAATGTTCAGTTGTAGTGAACGACGGACACTCGGGTTTCTAGACACCTTCGTCACACTATCGTTTACAGCGGCAACGTTTTTAGTTGAACTAGGTTAACCTGTTTTTTGTCTGCAGCCAAACCTACTTGTTCAAATTTTTTAATTAGTCTTTTCATAGTTGCTTTATTTGGTACAGTTCTCCTTCAAAAATGCCACATAATTTGTACACAGACTCAGAGAAACATTTTCTGTGCTTTTTTTACAATCGTCACTCACTCCTCTGTCGAGTATTGTTTACCACCTAGCAAAAAACGGCGTACAATTTAATTTCTTTTGGGAAACCCTTTAGCTTTATGAGATAATACTTTTAGCCTCTTGAAGTAAAATTTTCTGGTAAGAAGTTTAGTTTCTACCACGATTTGTTGCATTGTATTAGAGTCAACCTGAGAGAAATTCTTACCTCATCTTCTATGTCATTGTAATCAGTAATCGAAGAAAAAATTCTTAAATCGTCGTTAATGTGTGCGATCAGTTGAATTGCTTGATGGACTTGCGGATAGACTGAATAAGATCAAACATATCGAATGCTATTTGAAAGCCATATCCCTTACCCATAGTGTTAAAGCCTGTCCACAATTATTATTATTAAAAGTTGTAGTTGTAGAGCAATTTTTTTAATGATCACTTTGCCAAGGAATTTAAACTATTTTAAAGTTTCAATCATTCATCAGGTTGTACAATATCGATTTTTGTTGTCTTATTCTGAAGTAAAATGCTTTTATTCTTTTTGAAAAAAAGAACATTACTAATTATAGAAAATATTCCTTTTTTTGCTAAATGTTTATACATTTTAATGTATCTTTACAACTGCCCCCTTCGTAATATTTTATAAATTATAATTGCTTTCAATGTCACTTCAATTACAGTTAAGACTAAATTACTTTAAAATTTGTTATTGTCAAAACAAACATATTCATGTTAACTTTTTCTTTTTTAATTGTGACTGTCGGAAGCAGTGGTTTTTAGGGTGGATCAAGATATTTTTAGAACTAGTTAATTGCGTTATTTAATAGATCTATTAATAAAATTGTTACTTTATACAGAAACGAAGCTTTCGATTGATGACAGCGAGACCTCTTTGTTTTTAAAATATATGTAGAAGAACAAACTATAATATTGTGTAGTAATTTGAAATAAAACTTACAAATAAATAAAATTATTTTTTTATTAAAATTACGTAGCAACAATACTTACAGCTACCAAAACTACCTCTTACTATATTTGGTTAGCTGTTTATTTTCTTTCCTCTCAAAAATTAAGCCCGGTGATGTCGTTCCACTTCACCACTTTGTACTGCTATTATAAATAATGCCTCCTTATCAGCTTACTGAAAAATATTTCAAAAATATTAATGAATGATAATTATTGTTAGGTTTCTTAACCCTAACTTAACGATCCGTTTTTAAAAAATAACTTTCTGCTTCTTCTATGGACTTTGGACAGCATTTTAGTGCATCGTGCGAAAGGACCGAAACTGACGTATAAGCGGTTGCAAAAGATATGCGTTAAAAAATAAAATTTGTAAGTTGGGAATATAAACGATCTGCCGAAGAGCAGAATGTCCTGGACCACAACAACGAAGAAGGATAAAGCCTCTTGCGCTTGTTTGAAGACAAGTTAGGCCTTGCTGTGCCCAAATTAAATTCCCTAAGAAAGACACTCAGGTCTTTCTAAATACGATTCAAAGTCACAAGTGTAAAAAACGAATATTTTCGATCAACCTTAAAGAAATCTTCGTTAGAGAAGCACTTGGAAAACCGATTACCGTGAACAAAGGAAAATTTGGATCAAGAATGGAAGAATGTTATCTTCACGGGCAAGTTTTTTTTGAATATGAATTTCCTTATTAAAAGCACGGTCCGCCAAGAATAATAGGATTCTTCAGGGCACGGTAAAACACCCTCCAAAAGTAAACGTTTGAGGATGTTTCTGTAACCGCAGTTTTGGTTGCTTCTATTTGTTTGCGGACTATTTAAACGCCGATAAAATGTGTACCATCTACCCGAAAAGTTTCTTGAAATTTGCTGAAAAGTTTTTTGGTTCTGACAGAACAAGTTGGGTAATGTAAGAAGACAATAACCCTAAACATCACAGCAAAGTGTGCAGTGCATGAAAACAACAAAATGGCGTTACTACGATGGACTAGCCGGCAATGACCCAGATGTTAATAAAGCTCAAAGCAAAGCCAGTTTACACGGTCCTGAGCAAATGGTGGATAAATGCTGAAAAAGTTTGAATTTAAAAAACCTCGGTGTCCTGATAATATCGAAGCTCAAAAACTGTATGTTTGCGTCAATATATATATTTAGAGGTAACCAAAAAAATCTATTCTATTTTTTAAAGAGCAAGAAGCTGGTAAATACGAATCTGGTTGGATTATAAAAGGAGATGACACTTTGCATAAGAACTACTATAATTCTCCCACTGGCAATCATATACCTACATCAGTGCAACAAAAACAGAAAAGAATTAGAAGAATTTCTCGCCTGATTATTGTAAAAGATTGCGACATGCTTAAGACACCCCATGCATAGCGTTATCGAGGTATATCCGGAAAATAAATAAACAATAAAAATAACATTACAATATGAAAAAAATTAAATTTATTTATATAAAACTTGACACAATGACAGTCATACTATACAATATAGCTACAACTTTCTTGAGCCGGGACCTAAATCTGCTGCAGATCAACGCAATCTACCCTTTTTGTAAGTGTCATTACCTACACGAGCCCTTAAGCTGGCTTTGGTGTTGCGATACCTCTCACTAATCTTTACTTTGACCATGTCTCACATGTAGCAGTCAAGAGAATTGGAGGGTACTCACAAGTCAAGAGACCAGCGGTAATACAAAATGTTGTATAGCCATGTCTAGGAAGTTTTTGTCTTGTGAGCTAGAACGGAGCCTTCCTGGAGTACGTATTCCCACCCAGCTGTCACTTGCTTTTTATATGGCTTGATAATTGTCGCTAATATGTTGATATATCTGAGGGTGGTCACTTCCAGGCCTTCCTTGAAGAAGCATTATAACGTCTCCTTTGCTGCTCATAAACACCAACACCATTACAAAGACAGAAAACTTTGTATGTATGACGATAGGCACTTCCGAGACATTTTAGAAAATCCAACAGTCATTGAGAAAATTCACCCGTCCATCCTAGGTAAAGTTCTTTTCGTTTGAAAATACTTTAAGGAAGTCAGCTCTCATGTTTGATGTCGTTCAGCAGTCCTCGGGCTTCTTGTTTATCTGATTTCTCTCAGTTAACAATTGGAAGTTTCTCATGACGAAAGACTTGTAGTTTAGGTGCTGGTACACCGCTAGATTAACTATCGACCCCGTCACTCTTTTAGCAGCTCAGTTATGCTCCTTCCAGGAGATTGATTAATCTTCTCTTTTAATTTGCGGACAAATACATTATTTCTCTTGTGAGTAGATTGTTTGCTGTTATTCCTCTATAATTAGTGCAAATTTTTTGTCTCCTTTTTTATATAGAGAAGTTATGTATGATTCTTGCTATTTTTATGGGATGTCTTATATCTCCCTATTTTGTTGATGATTTTAGTTATGAATTTTATAACTTTCTTTTCTCCATATTTGAGGAGTTCCATTCGTTTCCTGGACGTGGTGACTACTGTTCTTGCTTTTTTTAGAGCTTCTTGCACTTTGTCTTTGTTAATCTTTGGTATCGATTTGTCTTTGACTTGTTTTTTTTTCATTTAAATAATTTGCATATCTTCTCATTTTTTGAATCTAGAATTCTAGCTGAACATTTAATTCATATCCAAAACTGCTTGAGTTACAAAATTTAAAGTTGACTAAGTAAATTTATTTTTTAATTGGTTATCATAGTAGTCAATTGAGCTAGTTCAAAAGGTTTGTGAATTTGCAAACTCCCCAGCTTGTAGTACTGAGCCTCAATTAATTTACATACTTCAGGTTATAATCACATTTATAAGATGGTAATACAACTCAGTTTGTATTTACCTTCATAAATTTATTGTTCTTGGTACAACCTAAAGAGGTCGTTAGAAAGTGCATTTTGTATTTGACTTAAACATATTTTATAGGTAAACTTTAAATGATAATCACGTTATCAAAACCGCGTTATCTTGAGTGCGTCTATAGTTGGAAACAGGTCATTACGTTAACAGCCTTCTCCGCAGCACAAATTTTCCAAAATGTATGTAGACGCATTTCCTCGGAAAGCGCCAGCTCCACTTCCTCCGTGATTACGTTTGTAAAACCGCCCCGGTAGTTTATCTGACCCTAGAGGCATTACCGAAACGGTCGGGAGGCCATATAACGCAAACGTATTGTTTTCGCCAAACGGCCTATCGAGCGGTTAACGAAAGTCTATGAAAGCAGCTTCCGAGAAGATGCTTCGCTACAGCTTTATGTTCATTGTTGGCGCACAGATACTTATTTAATTTTAGTAACACAAGCAGTGGTAATTCAAATTTATCAGGGCTGGATTATAATAAGGGCTTTACTAGATATTTGGTACAAGGTGTGGCCTTTTAAGTAGATCGGGAGAATAAATGAGTCATGCAAAATCCACAGAACAATATTAATATATCTTACCACTATAAAGCCCTATAATGTATTTTTTTGTTTGCTTTCACATTTTTATTATCAAGAAATTTTCCAAATAAAAAGTGGTACAATATTTTGGCGTTGTATAATTCCTTCAATATTATTAAAAATAAGGCATGCTGTTCTGTATGTACGAGGTGCATTCAAATTATAACACCTCCGATTTTTTTCTCACAAACTAATCACACAAAAACTGTGAAACTTGTGTCACTTCTTGACGTAATTTCCCTCCAGCCGTAAACATTTTCACAACGTCAACGCTATAATTCCATAACCGCTGCGAACGCTTTTTAGGAGTTTTTTTAGATTACTGGAAAATCGCTGATGCAATAGGGACACGAGTGTTGAATTTGCGACCACAGTCAGTGTCTTTCATTGTTGGAAACAGCCAAAAGTTGCTAGGAGTCAGATCAGGTGAGTAGGAAGCATGAGAAATCACTTCAAAATTGTCAGCATTCGTGGCACGGGGGACACTTTTCGCATTTTCAGATCTTCTTGTAGGATTGTGTGCACAGATCACACGGAAATTCCAACTTTGGAGGCGATGTTCCACACTCACACGGCAAAACTAGTTTGTCCACTCGCTTGATCATGTCGTCAGATCGGCTGATGCAAGGCCGAGACTGTCTTGGTTTGTTGTCACACGACGTTCTGCCTTCTTTAAAATGTCGCACCACAAACGCACATTAGACACATTTACAACACCATCACCATATCTTTCACTCAACTGGCGGTGAATTTCAATCGGTGTCACAACACTCAAATGGAGAAAACGAATAATTACACGCTGTTCTTCTAATGAAAATCTCGCTACCGCTAGAATCCCGTGTGCCGTGCAGTACTGCCATCTCTGTCACGCATTCGTGAAGAGTGCGCGCGTATTTTGAAACAAACTGCATGTTTCTTTCTGTTCCCAGTCCTGAGAAAAAAAATTTGACAAGACAGTATTTGATACATTTCAAATGGTTCAATTGCGCTAAAGCTATAAGTCAGACTGTAACGTGCTAGTGGTTTTAGCATTCTTTAAATGCTACAATATTCTTTAAAAATAATAAATGTCAAAATTTAAGAATCTCTTAATGAAATATAATATATAAAGATTTCGTATTGTAAAGATTTGAATAAAATTCAACTTTACTGCCACTCAAAATCGTATCTCCACTGAAAATATCATGTTCCAAGCAGAATATCTCCAAATATAGCCAATGAAACCAAGACAAATATAGCTAAATATCAAACTCTCCGAATTACAAGCTTTAAAAACTCTAAAACAAAAAGAACTGTTAGAATCTTATAGACAAACAAGAATAGCGCTATAGTTGCCCTTAACAACTCAAACTGCTTCAGGAAGATAGATTATTTACTAAAATTATCGTACTATTGTCAAATACCCAACAGCTCAATGACCTACCTTAAAAATAAAATCGATGTCCTCATTGGTAACAAAAATTTCTTATACTCTTATACTAGAAAAATACTCGCAGATCCCAAAATTATACAATATTTAAAACATTTCTAAGGAAAATGCTGTCTTACGCTATATTGCTAATACGTTTGGTTCTCCTACACCTTATAGATTTAATGTTATCTCCCTGCTCACTAATATTTTCATCTCTGAGACTCTGCAACGCCTAAAGATACACTCAAATTAATTAAACATTGCCTATCCAATACCTATTTTCCGTTCCGAAGCAAATGCCACTGCTAAATCAGTGAAGTTTCTGAGAGTTTCCCTCTTTCGCCTATCTTAACCAATCTGTTTACGACCCACTTTGAATTAAAGTTAAGTTGACGTAATTAATCTTCTTCTATGGATGATTCATATTTCTCCTTAGGAGTAAGCAGATTTAGAGCCAGATAAGCTAACTCCAATATTTTCATAATGTCATCAAAGTGAATGCATTACTGAAATTTTGCACACATGTTTATTAGGTTAACAGCAGGATGTATGAACTATCCCAACGTAAAATAGGGAACAATTTAGAAGTCAAGCATCAAAACAAAAAATTACATCAGAGTTTTTTTGAAGTCATGACTTGAAAACGTTTGTAATAGTTAATGTACCTACATAAAAATCATCTATAAATATTTTACGACAAATGTGTGAAATATTATATTGTTTATATGAGGTTTTCCAGCTAATTCTATCAGATAATTTTTTAATAAGCCGACGTGCTTTAAAATTTTTCCAATCTTGTCTGTTAACATTGACGTCGATTTCGTTGGTAAAATTAGAGATCCTTGGTTTTCACGTACAAACTTAAATCCCAATAAATCGTGTAGACCACCTCTGTACTGCCTTGTAAAGGAATCAAAATTTTCTGGCGGTTGTGTGAAGGTTTTCATCAATATAATAATTATAGAGGACACACATCGCCAAATTGCCGTAATCATAGTAAACATGTTGATAGGTCTTGAATGTTGAAAATGTTAGCTTTACGATGAAGATCGTAACACCAAAGATGGAACTTAATACCCAATTTGAATAACCTGTAGCTTGTAGATGTGTGACTTTGCAGCCCAGCCCCAAACAGTAACCACATATATTATGATGGGGTAAATTTTCTTAAGTAGGTTTGTACAAAGCTCTTAAGATGACTTTTCAGTGTAATAGAATATATAAGCTCTTCTCCACTCTCCACCAGTCTTTGAGCCAATAAATCCTTACTGGCTTATGGCTTATCTTATTATCAATTCTTTTTTTGTTTTTAAAATATAAATGAATCTTAAAAGAAAGAATTACTAATTATGGTAAAGCACTTCCAGTACTATTCAAGACAATAACTTGGCAATTACTTTCATCTTGGTTAAAGAACACCATTTGCCATTAGCTCCCAGATTTAAGATGAAAGAAATAGAAGTAAATTTTATGTAAATAAGATAAAACAGGAATGATAACAACGTACGATTTGATTACAGAAATTTTATACAAGACCTATTTTGCACAAAAGTGTTGTTAAAGAGATAAAATATGAGAAACAGCAAAGATTGGACTTAACGCGCTACTTTAAGATTTTTTGCTGTTTCTCTGACAATACCTTAATTTTTTATGAGGCTTAATTCGTTATTGCTTATCTAACACTAAATTTATGCTCTACATCTTACTTCTAGCACTGCGGTTGCAGTGAGCCTGTTATGCCTACCAATTTATACCAACTCAATCCTATAATTTAATTAGAGTGGCATAGGTTTTATTGGGGCTCGAACCTGTTCATACCGAGCCCATAACCCGAATCAGTTCCTCATGACCGGCTTATATAGGACCTAGTCTAAATAAACCGGTTGGTTTTGCATTTTTATTAGACTAATTGTTACTTTTACTAGTGAAAGACTTTTTTTATTTCAATTTTACTGCTTCTGGTCAAGAGCTTTTCGAATCTGTTGTCTGAATTTTACTATGACGACATAATAACGATTTAATCTTTATTTGAAAAATAAATTGGGAGTTTGCGCGAGAAGAGTATGAAATAATGTGTTATAACATATTGGATCTACTGTATCATTTATTCATCTATAATATTATTTATATAATTTACTTATTTGTATTTATTTGTATACCAAAAAAGCACATTTTCTTAAATATAGGGAAAATACAATTTGTGGGGCAAAAGCTTATGGAGTGTTAGTAAGCATTTTACAAATAATAACCGAAATTTTGTATTTAAACAATGTCCTCTTCATTTACTTTAAAATTAATCAACACTTTTATTTTTTGTTAATCTTTCTTTATCTTTGATTATCTACTTTCACGTTTGTATTTGAACATGTTTTTATTTTTTTGTGGCATTTCTTATATCATTACCTTAATCTTTCTTATCTTTGAATAATACAGCATATTTATATAATTTTGTATTTTTATTTCATACTTAAACTATGTTTTTTGGTCCTGATTTTGTATTTTCAGTTACTACAACTAAGATATTTAAACTTTCCTAGCTTTTTAAGTCTTATACATATTTTGACGTTGTTTTCCTTAAACAATTATATCGCATTTGGCCTGCTTCCAGTTCTTTGCGCAAACCTACCCTTTCTTAATCACCGTATTTCTGCTCATCTTTTTGTTGCTGTTTATCCATAATTCTGTTTTTTTAAATTCTAATTTGAATTATTCATATAAATGCATGATAGTTCAACAGAAAATTGACAGCCATTTAGTGTTTTAAGTCATTACCAAATAATGTGACCCTATGTTGATATACGCTTGTTACGTATAGAATTTTTACCTAGTACCTTTAGGATTTTTAAATGTATGTCTTTCATTCCTTCTAGTTTTGCAGCTATATAAACTTGCTATACGTCTCTTATTTTCTTTACAACACTTTTTCCAGCATCCTTGTTCCTTATATTAGTTCTGTACAAGTCCCTTGTGGGATAGTTGCTGTATTCTTCTGAATCTATTTTTGGTTTTCCATAAGCAGCTTGTCTCCTGTGAACTAAAGTCTTACGCTCGCACAAGATGTGGATTTTGTCTATGATTTCTTGCTACATTTTTGCAACTTAGGTCTTCATTGTACAATATTATTTTGTTAAGGTATCTTCTGAGAAAACAATTCCTTGTGGACAGACTTTTTATAAAAGATTTTTCATGTCTTTTTCCGATACATGTTTCCAGTATTTTTTTGTTGTTTTCTAACCCATTTTCTCAGCCGGCTTCGTATTGCACTTTTAGGTACTCTCAGAGCCGGTTAGGGGCCTATATGTGGAGTTGATGATCTTTTTATGCTAGCTCATCAGCTTTCTCGTTGTGCCCTAGAACCCATAACAGAGCCAACTTGTGTTTTGCCGTCTTCAGAGAGTCTATGAATATATTAATTTGTTTATTTCGATCAGTTCTTAAATTATTTTGCCTGTTTGTTTTATAGTAAAAAGCTTAATTACAAGTTTTTGTTTTCAATACATGCTTGCTCTCGTTTCAGACTTGGTCTTTGATCCGTTTGTGTACCAAATAATTTTTCTGCGTCTTCCTGTTTCTAATTTCGTTTATGAATTCATTTCGATCCATAATATAAACATAAAAATTCATTTTCAATGTGAGTTTTGGCGTTGTATGGTCTGTTCTCATATCCAATATGCCTTCAGCCATATGTCCAATTCTCGGGTGTCCCACTTCCATGCTATGGATCTCTGCGAATAGGTGCGTTGCGTATTCTATAAACAGCCACTCCCGCCTCCCTCATTGCCGCTGCTGGTGTTGCTTTATAGCACCTATTATTACTTATCATCATCTTTGTCCACCATATCAACGTTGCAAATGTTATCATGAATTTGACCACCGTAGTTTATATCCAACATATTTGGTTATCACACTTTTGGTTTCAGACTCCATGCTTTTTCATGAGCTCGTCTAACTAACACTAGTCGCCTCCGCCTTCTTTATAATTTTTTGAATGTGTTGATTCCAGGTGAGTTTTAATTCTAAAATCATTCCAAGGTATTTTACCTCACCTGATAACTTTATTTTTACGTCAGGGCATAACAGCGCCCAGTTCTTTTAAGTTTTTCTTTTTGTGAATGCGACTATGGTCAATTTTGAGAGACATATTTAGTTTCTCTGTTTAGTTTGTAACCAGATTGTTAAATCTTCCCTGGAATAGTACGACCAAGTCATCATCAGTGTCTATCCCTTTCAAGTGCTTTTAACAGTTTGCCAATTACAAAGTTCCACAACACAGAAAACAGAATTCCCTGCGGACATCTTCTTATGCCCAAGTCATCATTATTTTACCCATCAAAGATACATATACTAGTCTTTCTTTGAACATACCTTCTATTCACCTGCAGAATCTAAAGATGTATTATTATACACCCCCTTAATATCTATGAAAAGCAGCTAAAAGTACCTCTTTATTTTCTACAGCATTTTCCACTCTGGTAACAAGTAGATGCAATGCTGTTTCTGTAGATACTCCTACTTTACATGCATACTTGTCTTGATGTATCCCTGATATGTCTGTCAAGCAGTTTTTCTAAAATTTGTAATACAAAAAATATTAAATTAATTGGTTTTAAAAGCCTAAGCCTCATTTTGCCCTATTCTTCCAGGTTTTAGTATAAAAAAAGTAACTCTAATGCTACTAAAACTTATGACGACACTTTGTTATCACAACAATAAAATTACTTATTTAGAAATTACCAAGTACTGCTATGCAAAAGCAAAAAAAATATTGACCTTTCAATTTTAATACAGCAAAAATTTTCTAGAAATTTCGTTTTAAACACAAAACAATGGTCTTATTTACTTAGTATCAATTCACATTCGTTCTTCTGCATCTGATAAAACTCAAACTCGATTAATAGTACAGAATATTAAGCAGTACATTTTGAAGTAAAAGGAGTATACGACATAACTGACAAATGTCTATTTACTAAACAAATCTTTTATATTCCATTTTCCGATAACTGTGGCTGCTGTTTCAGTCAAATCTTGTTCACGATTATTTGAATTAACCCACGTATTCGCAGTCGCTGTATTGTTTTCAGATTCATGCATCGCCTCTAAATATTTTTTTTTAATTTTCATTCTTTGAATTTTTGGAAATAGCTTCTTTACTAAAAGTAAGGCTCTCCTCTTTTTATTACCTTGGGGATATACAATAAACAGACCACGCAAGCTAATCCGTTACTTTTGTTTTTTATTCTTCCAAGAGTTTCTAAGCTTTTTCCAGGCATTAAATCAGTGAAGAGGTAAATTTTTCAATTACTTTCACTTTTTGAGTTTGCTTGACCTCTAACGTTTATTTGTCTTTCTTTGTCTCTTCAGACCAGCCCAATTTGCAATATTATAAGTATAAATTATATGAATTTTATATAGTAGAGTCCGTGCTTTCTTTTTAATGCCATTATCCTTTACTGCATTATTTCAGCCAGTTACTTCAAAGACAATACCAAATAAGATTGTCGATAAAGGATCCACCTGTCGCACACTCCCTATTGTGCTAAAATTCTACAAAACACATATAATTCTGTGTTTTGCTCGATTCCTCCTCATCTAAATCAATTAAATGTCTTTCAAATGTCAGTTGCGCTGGTGTTTATCGCAAGCCTTTGAAATTTCTAAAGAACGCATGCATTGTTTCGCACCTGGTTTTCTCCGCGCTTATCTTAACATGAAAGGGCTATTTTGAAATTGAGTATTTACTTCAAGTGTAACAATAGCGTTATAAGCTTACTTTCTGAAGCCGCTTTAATGTATTACTTTGCAGTTTTAAATGATAAAAATGTAAATAGTATTATGATTTTAAATCTCTATATGAAAAAGAAAATACATGCTTTTTCAATTTTTGCTTTCTTAACCAAATACTGAAGAAATCTTAAAATTTCTCGAACGTTTTGATATTTTCTGAGGGTTGCAGCTGCAAAATTTTGTTATTCTTTTTGTCCCCGCTTGTGATTTAATACTTTATAAGGGTTTAAAAGAGATACAGTTAAGATTTTGAATAATAACAATAAAACAACTCCATTACTAAAAATAACTGACAACTAATTCAAAATGCAGCATACGAGGTGCGTTTAAGTTCTAAGGTCTCCAAATTTTTTTCTCAGCAATGAGAGTAAGTATAAAGATGCGGTTAATTTTAAAAGACGCGGAAAATGATTTCTGTAATATAGATGGCAGCACCATACAATGTACAGAGATCGAATTACCGGTATGGCAGTGATTGTTGTTTTGTATACTTCAATAGGTTCCACGAATGCTGATCGATGAACATAAGGTTGCGATGGTGGCAATCTCTCAGAACATGTAATGCCTCCATAAATGGTGCTTTTTTGTCAGTTGTGACAATGGATGAAACGTGGATAGCATTTTTCAATCGAGCAGCTGTTGGATCAGCAATTTTCCAGTGGGCTAAACATGCCTCTAAAAAAGAATCATGACGATAACTTTGTGATAATGTGTACGTCTAGACGGAGATTACGTTGAGAAGTAACAGAAGTTTCAACTTTCTTGGGTAAATCCTTTTTCAGAAAAAAATTTGAACATCTTAAATTTGAACGCACCTCGTATATTTGGACAATTCACATTTTGTAGTCAATGGCTTACAGTTTGTTATCTTCTTATTATGGGAAAACATCTGTGATGTTTTTCCTTAGACCACAAACAAAAAAATAAACGTATTAGAGTGATTGGAAAGTTTTAGCTAGTAACTTCAATAGAACTTAACAGTTCCATATTTTTTTGTAGCTCGTAATAGTCGTGTTTCATGTCTTTTGAATTTTTGCTTCTCAGTAGTTTTGGTTGATGTTTCTTGCTAGAGAATTTACATGATCTTGGAATCTCTTAGAACTTCTACAGTTGATGATGGTTTTCTCTGTTTTGTAGATGAATTATCTTTCTGTATTTGCTAATAATTGTATTTCTTCGCAAAACCAAACGCGACCCGGCTCAGTTTGCTCCGAGCAGCCGGGGCGTGAGAAGCTGCTTCCACGTGAAGCGTATTTTTGCAAGTTGTAACACGGCGCGATAAAGGATTCACGCGAACAAAGATACGCGATCAAATTTTGCGTGCGGCTTGGGAAGAATGCTACGGAAACGTACCAGATGCTTCAAGAGGCCTTCAAAGACGAGTGCTTATCAAGATCGCAAGTTGAAAGATGGCACAAGTCGTTTAAGGTAGGCTGGGAAGGGGTCGCCGATGAGCCCCGTTCCGGACGCCCATTTCGAGTTTGTATCGCTAGGGCAGACTGTTAACGCGGCATTTTACGTAGAAGTGCTGAAAAAAATTGAAACGCAGAGTCGCCCGCGTCAGTAGCGACATCAAAGACTCAATGAAACTCCCCCACGACAATGCACCCAGCCACACGGCCTTCATCGTTGGCGACTTCCTGGCCCGCAGCAACACCACAGTGGTTCTCCAGCCCCCATACAGTCTCGACCGGGTTCCCTGTGACCTTTTTTTGATTCCCCGCGTAAAGAAAGATCTCGAAGGAAAACATTGAAAGTCCGCGGAGAACATTCAAGCTCATGTTACAAGAGTCCTAAAGGACATCCCGGCCAACGACTTTAAGGGTGTTTTATAGGCATGGAAATCGCGACTGCTCAAGTGTATTGATGCAGGAGGAGCGTATTTTGAAGAGTTTTGATGATTTGTACAGATCGGATCAATAAATCAGTTTTTATAGAACCATACGCATTACTTTCATAACGCACCTTGTATTAAGTTTGAAATTAAAAACCTTGATCGTTGCCATCATTATTCATTTTGGAGCACTTTTGTATATTCACAATCCCCCACAATAAACTATCCCCCACCGTGTCTCCATGATACTCCCAACATACTATCTCCCCACATAAACTATCCCCAACTCGTGTTACTATTCTTCCACGATAGTCCCAGCGATGTATTGCTTATATTTTTGCCATTAACTCCTTTGCTAAATAGCTACGCATCTGCTATTAGGGTACTGCTATTTCTAAGTTTCTTTTTCCTTTTTCTGCTGATTGCGTTTCCATACAACTTTTTCGAGGTTGTAAACCTATATATTTCTTTTACGGTGGGTAGGGTGCTCGTCTGTTTCATCAACCCTTCTTTTGTTGTATGGAGCTTGGGATCGGCAACAACAATCATTGACCATTGCAAGCAGAGTTACTTGTCGATTAATATTTTTTACGCTTCATCCATACGATTAACAAATTTAAATATATCAATTTAAATATTTTAAGTTTTAATCCTTTCAGAGCTTTTTTAATTATTTGAACGATAACTGTTACTTTGTGTGTATTAAAATAATTTTATTGCAGTAAGCTTTTTTGGTATAAAAAAGTATGCATTGTTACTCCAGGGAGATATTTTCTTTAAGTGAATCACTACAGAAGACTTCCTTTTTTTGTTCCGATCTTTTATGTTTATATTTTCATATATTTTTGATCGCTTAGGTAGCTACACAAGGTGTTCTTAGTTTACTGTTTTCAATATTTTACAAGAGCTACAGTTGCCATTCGATCCTCTTAGCATAAAGTTTAACACCGAGTGCAAGTGATGTGAGGCGACAAAAATAATCATGTAACCTTTCGGTCGAGATAAACTGCTTAGCTATAAATGTATTTATTCATCCAATTGACTAGTAAGTACGAGAAACAAGTCGATATGACTTATTTCAACCAAATAATACCCACACAAAACCCATAACAGCAGTGTTCCGCAATAACTGCCAATAAATAATTTTTATCCAAATTTATATATGAATAGTACTCCACAAACACAAAATGTTTATTATCATACTTAGAGAACTCTGACATCTCAAAACATTGAATAGCGCGTAGTTAAAAGTAAAAAACGAGGACGCAATCCTGAAATATCGCAACGTCAAGCCAAATAAAGCAGAAACGCAAGGAACTGGTTAAACCCTTTTAATATGTACGATGCTCTATATGAGGATAAAACAGAAGAAGAAGGGCCAAATTGCGGTAGAAGCGTAGAAAAAATGGAATCCAAATTCCCACCAATATTGAGTTTGGGCGTTAAAGTTATACAACGACTAATCCAAATTCTAAAAGCAACATCAAAATATAGCTAGAGGATTAAAATTCTATAAAATAATAAAACAAAAAATCTATCCAAAACTACTAAAAAGCATGCTGTTGTAATTAAGACCCTACAATAAAAAATACAAAATTTTACAATTTAAAAGGAAAGATGAGCGTAACTCAAGACTCTCTGACCATTCACCAATTTAAATGATAAAATACAGGGTTCACAATATTACAAACATAGTGAAGACCACCAAAACACAATTAGACTTATTTTTTGTTGAACTAAACTAGAAAATAGTAAAGATGTTTATAATATTACTAAATTGGTTTACTCTATAGTACAATTTAATCCAAGAATTGCTAAACGCAAATACCGCAATGTATCAAGTGGTAACAACATGACCGCACTAAAAACTTCTGTACCAACACCCCATAATATGTAAAATAGACTAGTAACCATTCAACATTGTTTGTATCCAGGAGGAAAAAAATAGCAACAACAAATTCATAAATTGTAGTGGTAACCATCCAACCAATTAAAAAGATTAACAAATATCCAAAGAAATACAACAAAGATATATTTGCCTATACGCCACACAACTCAATTACTCCAGCAAAGTTCTATTTATCTACAAGCAGCAAATAACACAATTGATCAGTTTGGTGCAAATATAGCTAGATTAATTAAAATTTCAAAAAACCCAATAAAGCACTAACATAGACATCGTGTTAATATTAAAATCCCACTGCGCGGAAAGTATTCATTTAAAGATTTCAGTCTACACCATTTATGACACACAGGACCCTCCATGGTAGTTCATCAATTATAATAAAAAATAAAAACAAACACTATGCGCTTTCCAAATACAATCTACGTCATCAACTACAGGTATGATTAAAGATTGAAAAGGAGCATTAAACGCATCAGCAGTCTGTTGCTCTCCAAGACGTAACATTAAGAAGGAGCATTTATAAGAATATTTTCAAATACCAAGTAGCAAGTTTATTTAGGACGAAGACTAACGCTAAACACGAGTATTCGAGACCGAGTCTAATCATCATAAACACTAAAGAATTGATGAAGACAAAAAAATAATGGATGGCAGTACTACAGGCGAATTAACTTAATGGCTCTTAGATATTACAAAATATCTGATCTCCTAGACTTTTGTATTACAAAGAGCAACAGGATAAACTACTGTAAAGTTGAAGCTTGTTCAGATCTGATTATCAAAAATAATGACTACTCAATCATACTCAACTATTATACAAAGAAAATCCTCTTTCCTTTTTGTGGCAGATTTATAAATTGGAAATCGCTACAGTGAAGTAGCCGATAAAATATTATCACTTAGTATATTCTTGAAAACTAAAAACGATTTAGTAGTAGCAGTAGAAAATAGGCAGCTTAGCTCAATAGTAGAAGCCTTACATGTCCCAATGATATTAAAAATAAAATAGTTAAAAACCTAAGCAACGTGGAAAGTGACAAGCAACAAGCTTGACATCCAAACTTAAAAATCTGCTTTCCACTATAGTAAATCATTCGCTCTAAAGCTATCTAAAGAGACTGTCGCAAAATACTTGTTATAAAAAGCGACTAACAAATTAAAGCACTCTCTGTGACATATATCACCAATACAACTAGATAACAGCACGTAGGCTAAAAGTCACCATGACAAGAGTGTTGCCTTTGAAACCCATCTAACAATGGTTAGCCCACTTGATTTGCAATCAAGCAAAACTGAAGATGCACTCGATGCACTCTTACTTTTTGCTGCCGATGAAGCATTTTACAGCTGTAATCACAAAAAACTTTAATCCAATTAAAGTACATGTTATAACATAGTTAAGGAAATGGTTCTTCAAAAACTACCAAATATATCACCTATTTGTTCAATGCCCTGCTAAGACTAGGATGCTTCCCTAAGCAACAAAAAGTTATTACAATCATACCAATACTCAAACCGGACAAACCCAGCAATGATCTAACTTTTTTTTAGGCCAATTAACCTTCCGAGGCTATTATTGTAGAACTGAATGCTTGTAGTTTTAGAAAACGACATCAAACCCAATTATAAAATTGGCAGGAAGGACACCACAATTGAGCAAATACACAGAGTTGTAGATATAATAGTAAAAGACTTCCAAGTTAAAATGTAATGCTCAATTGTATTTCTAAACATCGTACAGCCTTTGACAAGGTCTGGCACGACGACTTGCTATTTAAAATTTGTAGATATTAGGGTGGTAGCTCGTAAATAAAAACGCAACCAATATACGAATATATATATATATATATATATATATATATATATATATATTTATATATTTTAATATAATAAGGGTTATCCGTCGCAGGTATACAACGACAAACGTGGGTAGGCAAAGTGCGCGTTACCATGGCTAACTGCAATCTGACAATTTTTGTCGTTATTATATCGGCCGAAGGTAAGAATCGGCTTTTATATCTCTTTATTTTTAATCATAGCTGGTGTTCTTCAAGGAAGAACGTTAGGTCTGCTCTTATACTTACTATGCACTACTTACCTATCCTCCTTACTAGAAACTATAGTTTTACCTTCGCTGACTATAAGTTCCACTACCATTCTTATTGTACAGAAAGACTGACTTCAGAAGATGTCTGTAATGTTAAGAGTTACAAAGCTTCAAGAACGTTTAATCAGATGTTTCTTCAAACCGTATAAATGTGCTGACATATTATACTTCTTTTTTAGAGTTTCTAATTTATGCAAAACAAGACACTATTTCTGATTAAGCTTACAGCAATTAATGTCGAGCTTTTAGCAAATATATAGAGATAAGTAAGGTTTCGTGCTGCCTCAAAATAAAACAGATATGACTAAAACGTGCCGACCTTAAACTCTTTGCCCCCAAAAACTGAGAACTCCCAACAGATGGTATCTTGCAGCGCTCCTGCTTTGCATTCGAGTCTGTTGTTTTGCCGCTACGGGCACTTTTTGTTGGAAAAGTTTCGCTGGCGTTTGCTCGCAATTGTGCTCCGCCGAAACGGAAGAACTTCGCTTTTGTTAATTTTAACGCGCGCTTTTGTAAGCGCTCCGAGATAACCCGCATTTTAATTACGGTGGAGCTGCAAACTCGAGCTTTACAAAGTTAAATAATTTCAAACGGCGAGATACATTTTTATTTTGCAAAAACTCGCTTTCTGTGGGGTCCTTCGGCGCTATCCGCGCGAAGCTCCTTCTTTAAGTTAAATTTACCCAAGTTGGTAGCAAATAACCAGCGTGGTTATTAGAACAACATCGAGAGCTTAAAAAATTACAAAATTGTACGTGTTTAACATTTTGGAGAACGGCAATGAAAAAGCTCCCTCGAGGTATACTGCGCTTAATTTAACATTTCTTTAGCCTTTAGATTTTTCCTTAAGGTTTTCGAAAGTATTTTTACAGTAGGCGTGTTATTTGTTTGAGAGATTTTTTGTCAATCAGCGATATATTACATAGATTCAGATTCAAGTAGACATAAATAAGCAAATACTGTAACGATTTTGTTCTTGAAAATGGCAAATAAATTTAACTTATTTAGACGTACATATTTTTCACAACGTTGTCGCTAAGATTCCATGGCTGCTGAGAACACTTCTTTAGTAAGTGTGTTTTACCCACTGGAAACTCGCTATGTAACAGCGAAGAGTGTTTTTTATGGTAAGAAATTTACGGCGGCATCACGTCATGTCCTAAGACATTGGTACTTGTACAATCTTGTGTTTGTTGGTTAGCATGCGCGGGACTTACCTCAAAGAGACTTTCCGCATTTTCAAGTCATCATGCAAAAATTGCCAAGTTTAGAAGCGATATCGCGCACTCCTAATCGACGGTCTTTCATAACAACTTGCTCCACTCGCGCAATCACGATTTCGGTCCGGCTGGCTCGTGGACGAGGCTGCTTCGGTTAACTGGCACACAACTCTTTCGCACATTTTTAACATCCATAACGTCTTCACCGCTTGTTTAACATTTTTGTATATTCTTTATTAGTTCTAGCATCATTTTCTTTAACGTTTTGATATTTAATGCCTGCGTTACATTTAAATAGGAGGAAAATTGTTATCCATTTACTACGATTTAGGCTACTCTTCCTGCACCCAAAATGAATAACAATATTAATAATACATGCATTGAAATATCCTGCCATACACGAAAAATGACAACAAAAAACCTGCTTAATTTTTGTAGAACACTTATGAAAAGTAGTTTCTCTTTAGGACAACGATTAAGTTTAAGAAATAGAACAGGATTTAACCTTACCCATTTTGGAATATGAACACCTAAGACTATTTACTCCAAAAAGAAAACGACGAAATCAATCAATTAATAACAAAATAATACATTAAGCAACGATTTAAACACTGTAAGAGTACTTAAAGAATTTGTACAGAAAAATCTATTGAAACGAATGTATATAAGTGTCGAGTTTTTACTTAAATCGTTCAAAAACGCCCAGATAATAATGACGCCGCAGCCCAGAATAAATATTTACCACCCTATTAGCTTACTACCTTTACTATCGAAACTTCTCTAAATTCTTATATATCTATCTACAGATTTGAACAGAAAATAAATAAAGGAATGTGGCGTGATTCTAGGCCATTGATTTACACAAGAAGGTCCATGCGTTCGTGCAAGCACGTCGGAGCCGCTCTCACTCCTTGACCAATAGCCGGCCGGCGATTATCAATGCCGAACGCAAAAAGGGCGTCTGCCACGTCAAATTGACTTGCTTCGATTGTAATGGACATAAGCATATACCGCCCGTAAGAAATACGTATGATGCACGTAAGCCTTATATAAACATTTAAGAGTTGCGCATGCTTATTCAAAGTAGCGGCAGCAATGTCCTTCCATGCATTTTGCATAATTATGTTGCCTTTGTACCTGTTATCCCTTTTATGATGTAGGAACAGATGCATATTTACTAACTTAATTAATAGTTCCCTGTCCGTTGGAAAAACGACGCCAAAATGTCCAGAATACTAAAGTTAGGTTACGCAATTTCAGAATCAAAACAAACATTCTGTTACTGCTGCTAACATTAATCCAGGAAAAATTAAAATTACTGCAAACGAATGTAAGAAATACGTAATGTTAAACCGATTTCGACTTACGTATTTCTTACGAATAACGTAACGTAACAATTACGGGAGTGCATTATAAACGAGCGCATAAGCTTTGCATTGATTTAACTTTACGTATTACTATTTTTCATAGGCGACTTATGTTTACGTCCATTATGAATAGGTACTAGATTAAATTGTTCCACGTTCCCAATCCAGGGAAAAAGCCGATCCAGTTAAAAATCTATACGTTTTCACCTTGTAAAAATTTGAGGAAGGCGGGTGAAAAATTGTCAGTCTAGGACGCCAAAAATACCTTTTCGAGGGCAACCTCTCATATTTAATATAATCAAAAATCGATAAATAGATACCAAGTCACCAATTTGGTTTTCCAGTAGCTTATTCCACAGTGTAACAATGTTATTATTTAGTGCTCTTAAACGATTAGGCTATGAAAAATGAAAAGTACTGTTTAGTGGTCTTCTTAGACATATAATAATGGGAACGCTCTAGACCCCGTGTGAGAGCATGGCCTGCCCCGTCGTCGCGCACCATCTCTGATGCGGGGCGATGTGGTAAGCAACGTGCCTTAGAAGACCGCCACTATTACCCCTTGTTCGAGTGAACGCAGGTACTCTATTATTTTTAGTGACTGAGTAGGCCACCCGCCAGGCATCAGAAAACTTCGGGAATGGAACCCTGGTCCATCTGCATCGCAGTATGCGCCTCCACCGCTTAGACCACTCTGACAATTTCTTAGACATATAACTTAAAGTTAGTAAAATCTTACTTACCTTGACAATACGTTTACAAACCCAATCCTATCAAGCTTAAATTTTGAGATGCCGTACCCACTAAACTCCATGTCCCATTATATAAACTACCTTGGTCTATTATTTTAGGACAGTACTTGGCTATTTATTTCTATTTAATATTATGTTTCTTCTTGAATCTTGTTGTTTAAGGTTTTTTCTGTTATATTTGCGATTTTCTCTATATTTCTTTTTTTCTAGAATAACATCAATGATATTTTCCTTGTCTAGAATTACTCATATTTTGTATTTTTACTTTCTCTAGTATTCTGCATTTAAAAAAGGTATATTCTGCATAAGCTTTTATCTAATTGCAAAATATACATGTTTTTTAATTTATTTTTCTATTTTTTTAGCAAAACCTAAAGCTTCTATGTCAGTTTATGTGTGACATAATCTTTTATTTTCCCAAATTTTCTGTTTATCTATGCTTTTAAGTCTTTTACTGCTACTTTTTGTTTGTGTTAGTCTATTTTTCTAATATATTGTTCTTTATTAACTTTATGTTTTAATTTTTTCTTCTGTTAGCAGGTCTATTGGAGGTAAATCTAGTTTTATACGCACTTGTTCGACATTGTCAATTTTCTTTTTAAGTAGTAACGCTTTTTCTCAGATGACCATCTCGCAAAAATTATCGATTAAGCCACTAAAATATTTTTTTTTATATTGTCTTGGGTTCTTTACCTTTGGTAATAGTCTCGTTAAAGCCGTACTATTTTCCTATTTCCTCATTTGGAAATTTCTGTCAAATATTATTCCTAGGTATTTAAGCTGCTGCCTTGGCGTCGTGGTTACGAGCCTTGCTCCGCGGTACGCGAAACCGAGGGAGGTGAGTTCGAGTTCGAAACACATGGGTGTATGTGACGTTCTAGTTTGCAAATAGTATAAATTACATGTTAGTAGACACAGTTTCTTTACTTTATTTGATCGTTTGCTTTTATTCCTATTCCGTTTAGTTTTATCTATTGATAATTGACTGACATTTTTCTATTTTGTTTTTAATCTGATATTTGTTGTTCCTCTTATGAATAGATTTATATCGTCATCGTAGCAAAGTATTTCTGTATCTTTTGGTAGGTTTGTTATTTAATTTTATCATATTAGATGTTTCATAAGAGTGATCTGAGGTTTAATCCTTGTGGAACCCCACATTTTATATCGTATCTTTCTGTTTTGTTCTGGGGATAACTACGTATTATGTTTGTAAGTTATTTACTTTTATTATTTACTTCTCCAATTATTAATCACCATCTTGCACTATTGAATGCATTTTTAATATCTAGAGTTATATCGCTTATTAGAGAGATCTCCTTCTTCTTTGATATTGTTCATTAATTGGTCATATAATATTCTTTCAAAAACTTTTTCTAAGATGTTTAACAGACGTATCAGTCTGTATTTCTGTTTGTTGTTTTCTTTTGCGTCTTCTATTAAACACAATTTGGTGTTTTCCAATATCGAAAAATATCTTTCTTTGTATAACACGGTTTATTACTGCTATTATACTTTATTCGTTAGTATCGTATGGTACACGTATATTTTTATTTGTTATTTTGTCCGGACCGGGAGCCTTTTCGGATTTTTTTGTTTATTGTTAGTTCAAGTTCTTCCTGTATAACTGTTTTTTTTTTAAATCAGAAGTACCCGAATGGAGTATTCTCACTCCATCATACCACCTTCTAAAATTTAGCAACAAGTACTCACCCCAATCAAATGCTAAATCACCTATATTATAAGCAATAGACGTCAAATTATCACAAAAATTTTGTCTACAGGATGTTTTATAAATTCAAGGTAAAATCGCAGAATGATATGCTTCTGACTACGTCAAATTAACTTACTTAATTTTGAATAAACATTTTTTATACTACCAATGTTATTAGAATTTATTAAAATGATTAAATTAGGCGATTTGTTGCTGTTTATCCCATATATTTAAGAAAAGTATCAAATTAGAAACAAAACAATTGTTCAAATACATTTTCACGTATAAAGTATTGGGGCTTAAATAATTGGACAGCAAAAGATCATCGCATTATTTATTGTTACAATTTGTAGCACGCTCTTTTGATAAGTATTAGCAAGTTTGAAATATTTTGTAGTGCCGCTAAACTTCCAGTTCGCTTTTGTATACATGATGGATTAGCACATCTATTTTAAGTGTCTAGACAAATTTGTTCATGCTTCTTACAGACAAGTGTTCTTTATGCCAGTTATACATTTTGAATTTTATATAAAGGGAGTACAAATAAGTCTCCGCCGTTTTTTATCAAAAATTGGACATTTATTGTGAAATAACGGAACCTTATGTTTTATTAAAAGTATTGTCCATCGCTAGACACTACTTTTTCCCGTCTTTCTGGCAGAATACGGATACCGCGTCGGAAGAACGCTTCATATTTTGAGGCTATCCACGAATCGACCCAATTTTTGGTATTTTCATATGATGTGAAGTGCTGCTCAGAGAGGCCATGTGCTATCGATCGGAACAAGTGATAATCGGAAGGGACAATGTCTGGTAAATACAGCTGGTGGGGTAGGACTTCCCAATTGAGTTTTTTAAGTAGGTTTTGACCGGCGTCGCAACATGTGGACGAGCATTATCATGCGGGTGAATAATTTTGTCGTGTCTGGAGTTTCCTTGAATGCTCGGCTAAATCTCATCAATTGTGTTCGGTAGAAACCCCAGTAATGGTTTAGTTCTCATAATACACGACACCAAATACACAACATAAGTTTTTTCCAAGAATATTCGGCTTGGCTGTCGATGTTGAAGCATGGCCACGTGGTTTCCATAATTTCCTCTTTTTTGGGGTTTATTTTTTATCACCAGTAACTATATGATGCAAAAAACCCTTTTGTTTATGCTCGGCAAGCAACATTTCACTTGTGCAAGATCGGCTTCAGTTCATATGGAACCCAATTTCCTTGCTTTTGAATCATTCCTAACGATTTTAAACGGTGTGAAATTGCTTTTTGAGTTACTCCTAATGTAAGTGCAAGTTCTTCTTGCGTTTGACAGGAATCTTCCTCCAATAATGCTTTCAATTCCGCGTGTTTGTACACTTTCGTCCTTCGTGGTCAAACTCACCGTTCTTAAACTTATGAAACCACTCACGACTACTTATCTCACTTAAAGCAGTCGCACCATATGCTTTTACAAGCAACCGATGCGCCTCAGCTGCAGATTTCTTCAAATGAATGAAGTAAATCAAAAGTTCCCGTAATGACGCTGATTTGGTTCAAAACTCGACATTTTCGCACGAAAAAAATTATGTGATGCTGATACAAAATCGCTAATATTTTAAGGTTATAGTGTTGCCAGATGTCTAACTTTACGATCTGACGTTTTACATCTGACAATTTCAACTGTAACTTACTGGTAGGGCTATCTTTTGTTAACCGGCGGAGACTTATTTGCACTCCCTTTATTCTTATTAACGAATGATAAATGTATAAAATTTTAAAGTACAAAAATAATGTAATATGGATATAATATGGATAATTGTCATGATTTTTTAAAAATAGCTAATTGTTTAGAAATTTAATCGTTACAAAGTTTAAATGACAGATATCAATTGCTGCTCAAAATGGTTAGCTAACATCTCTAAGTTTACGTGGTCTAATTTGTCTACATTGCAGATTAGCGGTTCCCAAAGTGTTCTAAAGCAAGACTCATTATTGACAAGAATTTTGTTGGCAATCCCCTATCTCCCATTCTTGTCGTGTTCAAATTTAGTCATAATAAAACGGCGGCTGCATAACCAAATGAGTGGTAACACTTGCTATTGCATGTTGCTGGATAACCAAGTGGTGAAATTTGTTTTTTTATTACTTACACATCTCTCATCAAGTAGCAAATTTTTGTATTTCCGGAACTTTTCATCATGTTGGAGAGGGTGTTAGATGGTAATGGAGTCTTCTGGAAATTTTAGTTTGGCTTTATACAAGCAGAAAAGCACAATGAGACATCATATGCATATTGTGCGCGTGTTTACTGCTGAGTGCAATATCGAATATTTGACGATAACTTAACTAGTTATAAATATAAACAGATTTTTAAAAAGTTCAATAGAAAATATCTGCGTTTGGAAATGACAAGAATAAAATGAGAAATAAACTATACTGTAATAAATATCTTAAATATAGTTTTTATCATTATTTAAAACAAGACGGATGTAAAACCCGAAAGGAAACTTTCAACAGCAAAGCAAGTCATGCATGTGACATTGTCAGCCCCGTATCTCGGGTCAAATGAAAGCTACATGTCTGAAACTTAATAGTGTGGAAGATACTGACCAAATATAAAATGAATCGGTCAAGTAGTTCCGGAGATGCCGTATTGATAGACACACACACACAGACAGACAGACAGACAGGATTGTGATCGCATTACTTACACCTTACAAACTCTCGAAAGCTAATAAACTGTAATACGTTATTTGTTGAGAAGTCTTGCTAAAAGAAAGCATGCAGCCATCAAAGGTACATCCATATTTAAAAAGCAAACGAAGATTTTTTCAGTTAAAAGCAGAACTTGCAAAATGATTAAATTATGAGAACACGCGTTTTATTTCTCTTTGGATTTTTAAGCCAACTTTCCTAGCTAATATTTTTGAACATTTAAATATTTTGAATGCTACTTTGCAAAACGATATTAATATAACGGCCACGAATAAGATGAACAGATTTATAGAAAAATTTGATTGATCATCGATTTCAATTAGAAAAAAGTTTGATTCATTTTAAGGAATTTAAGAACGACCGGAAGATTTAGCTAAGTATAATGTAGCAAATTCTCAATACGTTTTCGCAGATATGCAAGTTAATTTAAAAAAAATTAAAACAACTCTTTGAATATTTTATGAAAAAACAAAACATTTATGACAATTAGAGATAGGTAATGAATCCGTTCCTTTCCTTTCAACATACTGAGAGTCCCACGAATATTTAAAAAACTTATTAAAACATCAAGTGACGGAATATTGAACCCAAGCTCTTTTTTCGAAAACAGATTAGTTTCCAAACCGAAAGGTCGCAAGAATACCTTACACTGACTAACAAAGTTGTCAAGTGTTTGGTTCCATTTGCAACACCATATGGGGTCCGCCAATTCATGCGCAGGAAAGTAAACGCTTATTGAAACTACAGTGATGATTGTATAATCAAGTAGGGATTTTTTATTTTAAAAATTTATGTATGCCATTTGTGTATGAAAAATGATATCACACAAATGTTCACCACGACTGGTTTCGATACAATGGTCGAAATTTTTGATGATATTTTCACATAGAGTCGATTTAATGGCATTTATCTCGCAATTATGTTGTTCTTGTGGTTTTTTGTGGTGACTACTTTTTAGATATCCCACAAAAAAGACTAAAGGCGTCAAATTGCACGAACGAGCATTTCCATTTTCCTAAATCTTCAATTTTCTATTACAATAACTCGACATTCGCACGTGTTGTATGGCATGTAGCGCCGTCTTGTTGAAAATAAACATTATTTATGGCAGTTTGATTAAATCTTGGAAAGAAATAGTTGTTACTCATGCCGTAATATCGCTCAGAATTTAGAGTAACGGCATTTTTACCGTCCCATTCAACGTGAAATGCGCCTCATCGCTGAAGATGATTTTCTATGAAAAATTCGGATCAACTGGAAGAGCTAATCAGAGAACACACGTCAGGTGAAATGGTCAATTGGCTTGAGTTCTTGAGTTAATTGGATCTTGTAAGCATGTAAATATAAATCTTTGTGCATAATACTGTGTGAACTGGTCTCTGAAATGCCCACTTCTTGCGATCGACGAGTTATTGAGAGTTTTGGGTCATTTTTCACACTCTCCTTAATCGCAAAGACATTTGCTGGTATGAGAACACTTTTAAGTTGAAGACTCTTTGACATATTACCAACGAGAATCAGTGCCCTCGAATTTTAGCACCAAACGACCGATGTTTATGACGACCAAAATAATCGCGAGGAGCTCTATAAATGTTTATTATTCCACCATTTTTTAAGTATTCTTTAATCACTTTAACGTGGTCTTTAATCGAATTCATAAACTAAAAACATAATTGACAGAAAAACATGGCGTATGTGTCAAATTAACGTTTACTTTTCTGCGTCTGCCATTAAAACAAAAGGAAGAAATCGCCTCAATTTGTCTATCGAATATAGAGCCTAGATTTAGGAAGTTTCAAATCTAGGCTTTATATTTCGTACAGTTACAATGATATTTTCATTTTTGAGAAGATTTCTCACGTTTATTTTGTTTGCAACTACAACCAAGAAACTTAACTTGCATAAATAAGACATTGCAGATAGAACCAAACACTTAACAACTTCTCCCGCCAGCTCAAGGTACTCTTGTATTTTAGAATGTTGAAATGTAGGTGACAACCATACTTTTATACAAAAAAAAATGAAGCAGTTGGAAAGCTCTTAAAGGAGGTCAAGGCCCGTTATGGTCTGTAGAATCAAGGAGTAGTAGTAATATTTGGTTACTAATCTGCCTTCTAGGAGGAAGAGTCTGGCTTTAACAATCCATCACTTGGAATTCCAATTATTTTTCTTTGTTTGTAAAAATATCTGTGTTTTTAAAGAAATTGTCTAAAAATCAATTGAGTATCCATCTGTAATAGTCGCTGTTGTGCAAGTTGACTTGCATGTCCCCAAAAACGTGTTTATAGTTCACCATATTATACTTAGATAAATCATTCATGAGTTCTTGTATGGACTGAAACTAATCAAAACAATTTTTCCAATTAAAACCTTTCCAATTATAGCTTTTTGTGCCTATTGTATACGCATATCATTTAGTATTATCACACCTTTGTTATTTTCTCACTTAATACTCACCTTCCTACCAGCTTCGCGGAATTAGTCACCAAGTACTCTATGCGAGACCTTTGATAGCCTTTGAAGCAGCATTAAATTATCTTTCGTTACATTGCTACAATCACTGCATTAATACAGATTTTACAAAGGCAATACATTTTCTTCGTTTTCTTTTGATGTCTCTTACCCATATCCTTCCTCTTATTTTATTTGCTTTTCTATTCCTGTTTTTTATCATACCATTTTGAGGTAAATGGTAAGTTATACAGTCCGCTCCAATTTACGCCTCAAGATCTAGTATTGTATTTTATTAGGAACTGCAAAATATTAATTTGATGTACTTTTTAATGTGCATTTTTTGCTCTGCATTTCTTTATAAACCTTTTTATTAATTAATTTCTACTTGATGGTTTCCAAGATATCGTTCCAAATTAACTTATTTTATTATACTTTATTACAGGGGAGTAATTTGTTTGATGGCTAATTTCTTTTGTTGATTGATAGCTAAGTATCAAGCAAACAAAGAAATGTCTTTATCATTTGTTTTGTTTTTTAGCATCTAGTTTTGCTAATTAATTCCGCTCATTTTCCAAGATTAAAATTATCTTATCCTAAATCTGCTATAATTTATTTCAGATTATTATTATTAAAAATTTTGTACGCTTATTCTAACGTAATAATTATTAACTTCTGCTGATGTTACTCCATTTTGTATATTTTTTTACACTTTCAAAGTATTTTGTGTGTAAAAGCGTTATTATGTATCAAAATAATCTCATTTTGAAAACATTTTAATATTTTTAATTAAGACTACTCATTTAACACTCTTAGCACTGTATGATATACAGTATATTTTACAAAATAATACAATTATAATATTAAATAATAAAAGAAAGAAAAACACTCAAAATTAAAATGCGGGTTTACAAACTTTGTTTTAAACGTCCAGGTGGCAGCACAGGTCCAGCTGAAAGCGTCTTGTATTCTCGAGTATACGAGAAGTTTATCGATTATTATGGTGCAACCTGCTTTAGAAGGCAGTACGAAAGACAATCGTCCGGTCACTAGGGCATTCTGGGATAGCATCACCATTTTAAGGATTTCGATTCTGTAGATAAACGTAAAAGCATCAGAAAACTAGGCATTTCTGACGACACAGTGGAAGCAGTTAGAGAGTTTCATGCGTAGCCCGCAACAGATCACTAGCAAAGCAAGTTGTGAACTTGGTATTTGCAGCAAAGTATGTGGAAGATTTTGATTCAAACCGTACGGTTTAAAAATGGTGTAAGGTTTACGGCTCTACGACCATATAAAAAAATATAAATACTGTAGGAAGCGACAGAGGATAACAAACTTGTTAACAATCTGGTGTAGGTAAACCGTCATAATCTTTGGATATGAAGCAAGAAACATCTCATACCATTGTGTAACATAAAAAGGATTTGCTTTAATATAATAAAATAAAGTGCACGGAGTCTTTTTAAAAAAAAAAGACTAACAGGTACAACCTATCTGAATATGTTAAAGTTACGGCTGTTTCTGCAACTGACAGGAATTTCAACCACAAAATGAGGCTTCACCTCATTGGTATAATGCATGTCAATCTAAATGAGGAACTCTCTTACTCTGGTTTGAGCGATGTGCCAGAGATAATTTGGTATTGTTCGGCTGGTTTCCCAGGTCTCTCAACCTTACGGTTTCCGATTTTTTCTTTGTAGATACATTAAATATATAAGTTATGTGGTAGCAATGCCAACAATGGATAAACTTCAAGACTGAATTATTGCTACTGTTGGTGCAAACTACTCCCTGTGTGGACCGACTTAGACTATCGTTTAGACGTACGAGGGGCTCACATTGAAATTTGTGATGGTATGGACAAAAATTTGAGCGTTTTGTGATAACCCTGTGTAAGAAAATTTTAAATGAGTTTGTCTCCTTCGCTATAACTTTATTAATAGATAAACTATGCAAATAAACCAGGAATGTCCTCTATTAAGATGTGCCATTGTTTCTACAAAATCACCATTATTCAACACATGCGCGTTAACCCTAAATAAATTTCTTTATCCTGCTGGAGAAGACATTAGTAGTTTGATGTTATCATTGGCACATCTTTATGATAAATATAACGCTGTTCATTCAGCTTTGGAAAAAGAAAAGAATCACAAAAGACCATATCCAAGCTGTAGAGTTGATGTGGTACAACGTCACAAAATTTCAAGCTCTGTAATGCTTCCTGCTTTACCATATTGAAGAATTGCTTGGGTGCCAAGTCGGCTTGCTTAAAAAATTTAATCCTATTCTAATTCCAAAAGAGTCATCAGCTTTTTTCTTGCAGAGGCGAAGGTTTTGGATATTTACGAGTTAGAAGAGCTCTTCTGCATATACTCCAGTGATTACCGCTCGTTCTGTGGGTCATAATGGTGTATCTAAGTAGTTTACTAGTAAAGAATGCCTAAGACATACTCTCTCTAGTTCAAACAGTCTATGTACCATTTTTGTTGAGTGCAGTTATCAGTTCGGAATAAGCACCAACGTGGCATGCGCAGCGAATGCGCCGTAAATTACTTATTGTTAGACAATTGTTCATTAGGTGGCACAAAAGTAGTTTGGAAATACTTTAAAGAAGAAGCTACGCCAAAAAGCATCTTTTTCCGAAAAGATTCGAGAGTATGGATAAAGCCAAAACTAGCAACCACCATGACGTACTCTAGCTATAACGACACCACAATTTATATAAAATATCGAAAACGAGTATTAAAAAAATTTCTGCGTTTCTGAACGTGCGGTAGGGAAAAATCTTGGTTTGGCTTTATGAGCTGTTGGTCATTTAAGAGGAAAAACAGTCAAAATTGATTCTAAGCATGGACGATGAAACATATGTGCCCCCAGGTCCCTGTAATGTATCTAAATAAGGTTTTTACACATAAATCAGGAGAATAAAGTCAAAATTGCAGACAAAATTAAACCAAAAGCCAATACATCAAATACGCCTTCTAGGCTCTGTGCAAATAATATTAGCAGAATTGGTATACAATACATATATTCATATCTTTTTACAATAAAAACTTTTAGTTTCTTAAAATATGCTGGTCTTTTTTACTTTCCAAAAATCCAAGTCAAAGTATTTCTTGGGCACCCTTTTACAAACCGACAAATCTTCTTTCGAATTTTATTTTAGGAGTCTCATCTTCCACACACTTTCTTGTAGCTAAGCAAAACATGAGTAACATGGGCTCATTCAAAAAATCCCAGCAGTTACAGAAATATCCTTCTTCTTCCTTTTTTCTACACGCGCTTATTACTTTCAAAGATTTCAAAGACCGACTGCATAGAGCTTGTTTATGTAGATTTTTCTATCTGACTTTCACTTCTTGGCCATTCCAAACGGAGTTTACATCACATAATACTCACGACCTATTTGTAATTGATGTCCCCTGAATCAACAGATACAGGTCCTTTACAGGGTATATCTGGAAGCCTTCCGGTTCCAGGATTGGTCTCCCGAATGGATGTTGCCTTTTCCTGCACAGCGCATCGCACTTACATAGGATATGCAAGGCTGTTTCTGGTTCCTTGCTACAGAGTTTGCATGCAAGGTCATCATTGAATTTGCTAATTTTCCAGAGGTGTTCTTTAACAGTAGCATATCCTCTAAGAAACCCTATGGCTGTCTTTAGCTGTGGCCTACTTAGATTAAGAAGTTGTGCAGTTCTCTTTTGACAAGGTCCCTTATTGAAGGTTTTGCTGAAATAATGTCCTGGTCGGTTCTTCCAGTACATTTGATGATGAGTGCGTGTCCTCTCCTTAATAAAGTTTCGGAAGCACTTCGTGAAATTCCTAAAGCAGGTTCTGGGCCTATATAAGCCTCACTAGATCCCTGCCCAGCCAATTTATCAGCTTTTTCATTGCCGTATATACCACAAGGCCCAGGTGCCCATAGCAATTTCACCGTGTTATGTTCTGCCAGTGCATTGAGTTCGTTGATGCACCCATACTAGTCTAGATGAAGCTTTAGTGCTTAATAAAGCACTTTAAAGCTGCCTGACTGTCTGATATAATATAGATCCGCTGGCTCCTGTCAGCTCTCTGTTATTTTGGACACTACAGTAGAGTAACCTGAGTGACCTAATAATCAATGAGTTATAGAATATTATTACTATTTCATGTGAAGCTTTAAATTCATTTATATATATTTTTATTACCTTATCCTTGCCATAGATCTACTTTCACTTAACACTAGATTTTAAGAATTTGTTTATATTTTATTACTTGTCTATTAGGTTTTATAAACATTTATTATTAAAATAAAATAATAATTTAGAGGATCTAATTATCTCCGAAACGTCTTGTTCTTATTGAAAGAAGATTTAAAATTTATATCTTTAGTATAAAGGAGAGGCAAGAAGACACTGACGACCAAAATGCAACGCGAATAAGTGAAGTAAAAATGTTAAAACATGTATTGGATGCTTTGTCCAGTACTACAAACTCATGAATAATTATGAGCAAAACTTTGTAATTTTTTTATATTTACCATTCCAGCAATTAATTTTTATCTCCGAGTTATAGATAAAACACAAAATTCTAATATAGTCAGTCATAATAAAACAGATTCTCACTCATCAACTATTTGGTGTAATAGTTTAATTTATTTTTTATGTTGGACTCTTAAAAATTTAGTGTCACTGTCACTAGTGATTGGAAAATAAAAGTAAATACAGTTACTATATTTTTTCTATATAATAATGGTGCTCTGTTACAAAAATTTTTCTTTTTCTTAATGTCTTTAACTACAATCTAACAATTGGATATTATAGGTTAATACATAATTATCCGGTATTTTTTAGAAACTCTTAGGCAGAAATGACTAAGGTAGTTCAAGATCAACAGCAACGTTTATCTAGTCCAGCTTGATCACATTTATACTGCACAAAAAGGACCAGATGGCCTTCCACCATGATCTTGCCCTGTATGGCTGAATCCATCCTCAGCAAATGTTAGGATCTGCTTTCTTATCTACTCTATTAGCTTATTGAGGGCACCGGGCACTACTACTCAACAGCTCACTGAAAATTTAACATAAAGCCTATGACAATTATGATCAGTTTGTGTAGATTATCTCGAAGAACAAACAATTTTTGTCCCTGAACTCGACCTCCACAAGGACATAAACAGTAACAATTAAAATTAATTTCGGAAAAAATACTAAAACATGTTTGTTTTTCAATCACAATTGCCGTACAAGAACACCAAACATTTAAGAATCAACTAAATAATTTTAAAATATTAAACATAACAACAAAAAACAGGTCATGCTTATTTAATTTGCATTCAGTGTAATTTTCCAAAAAAACTTTTATCTAGATAAATAAAATTACGGTTTTTATTATTTATTTACATTTATTGGCTGAATCGTAATCCAGCGTTCTGTTACTGGACGTCGGTTTCACTTCGCTCGGAAAATTGAACTGTGTTTTCTCTAGAGACATCGACGAGTACCAAGCGAGCATTAAACTGGCTAACAAATTGCGTTGGCTCAATCGCCCGTGAAAGGTAAACCGATGTTTTATAGTTAAAGAAATAAGGCAGAAATAAAACTACGCGTTCAACGAAGGTACCGATCACTAACAGTACTCTGGAGCATTTATAAAAAAAAAAAACATTTAGCGTTAAAAACACTATAGCTTCTTTACACAAACCGCTGCAGCATTTGGGTATAAAAACGGCACAGTTTTTTATATGAGTGATGTAGTAGTCTTATAAAGTTAAATACAAAATAATAATGTAAAGCTTCATAATTACACGATATTTTCAAGAAAAATTTTGGGTTAAACAACTTTTAGAAAGTTTTAGGTAGCTGATTATAATAAATTACGAGAAAAACATTAAAAATTTATAGGCAAACGAATATAGGCCATATTACGAATGAAGAACTACCACAAGACTTTTTTTCGATAATTTATAGATCCTATAGTAGAAATATTTTTACGGATTTTTATAGAAAATTAAACATGGGTTTATTAATAAAAAGTCTTTCGTTTAAATAGCACTCATACAAAGTACGCCCAGGAAGTAATAACATAGATTTAGGATTTTTTTAATTAAAAATATATTTCTATATACTTAATATTATTCAAAATAACATCCTTGACCACCAATACACCATTTCCACGCGTCATAGCTTGCCTAGAAGTCTTAAATTGTAGTATCTTTGACAACACTTGTTACGGTAGCTTGCATATTTTTAAAAGTTTTAAAATTGTATCTTTGCAAATTTGAACATGTAAAACAAAAAAAAGTTGCATAGAGCCATATCTTTGCCATAAACTTTTTCACTAGCAGAAACTCATAACTCGGAAATTGTCATGGTGAAGAACCCAGGTGGTTAAGCACTTTCACCTGAAATACTATTATCATCTCTCATAAATCTAATCCAACTCTATATGGAACAAATCAAACAATTCATATTATTCAATCTCTTACCCTCTCTTTTTAATGGATCTTAAAATCAACACAACTTCTCAAATAAAAATCCTCAACTGAAACGCAAATAGTATCAAAACGCAACTTTCTTTCTTTACAAGGCATTCTATCGATAAAACATGCGTCCAGAAACGCACCTAAGTTACCCCGAAAAACTAAAGATAGCTGAATACCAGATCTATCACACAGACAGAAATACCAACATTGCATCAGTAGGAGTGGCCATCATTATTAGCGTAAAATCATACACTACGAATGTCATCCAATCAACACTGTTAATCTCGAGACTGTTGGAATCAAAATTAAAGCTCAAGACAGCACTACCGTAAATATTATATATGTCTATAAGCAACCCATCAAAAGACTATCAGAAGAAGACATCTCAGCAATATTTACCAGAAATGAACCTATTCTACTCATTAGAGACCTAAACTCCAAAAACGCCATTTGGGGATGTAGAGCAACAAATCCCGCTGGTGCCAAAGTCCATGACCTAACATCAACCCATGCTTTTCAAGTAGAAGCCCCTGACGGACCCACTTGTCACCGCTACAGAAATGATCACCAATCCGACATCCTCGACATTTTTGCTTGTAAAAATTTTAATAATCATGCTCTACAACAAGTGCTCCTAGAACTAGACTCGGACCATCTGCCAGTTATCATTTCATTTCTAATAACACCTGTAAAATTTATCCCCAGCCTAGATTAATTAATGGGATAGTAAAATGAAAAATTTATGGCAAGTATCTTAAGAAACAACCCAAGCACCTTAACAATCTCCAATCCCCAACCGATATAGATGAAACAATTATATGCATAACAAAAAGCATAATTAATAGCGCCCACAGAGCTACTAAAGAGAAGGTAAACAGAAAGCGCACAAACGACAACTCATTACCTAAACATATACTCGATTTAATCAAGCAAAAGAACTCGTTGAAAAGAGAATGGCAGAGAACCCAAAGTCCTGTAACAAAAATATCGTAAATAATTTATCTCACCGCATCAAACACCAACTCGAAAAGTATCGAATTTACTCCTATCAAAATAACATTAGTAATCTCAAACCAGGAGATTCAGGACTATGGAGAACAACTAAACGGATACTACGCCAACCTCACAAAATGTTACCAATCTCTATGGGTGCTCAAAAGCTCAATTCTGACGCCGAAAAAGCGAAATCTTTGCTGATCATCTCGAGAAAACTTTCACTTCTCACATAAACCCGGTTTTCAATAACATAGTGATCAGCTATATTTAAACATACCACCCAACCCCGGAATTAAACTTTAAACCAACTTCACCCAAGGAACTTGCCTCAATTATCAAAACCCTGTCAATTAAGAAATCTCCAGGAAACGATAAAATACCCAATATCACATTGAAAAAACTTACCAAAAAAGGATACGCGTATTTGACAACGCATGTCTACAATTATGGTATTTCCCAAATATATGGAAACATGCAATTATAGTTATGTTCCCTAAACCGGGAAAGGATAAGAAAGGTATTAACAGCTACAAACCAATCAACCAAGCCATTCCACCTGCCATCAATTACAAAGTTTATAGAGACCGTAGAAAGAGGTTGTAAATCCAAACAATACACAGTAACCCTGTTTATAGACATAGCTTAAGCCTTCGATCGTGTATGGACCAACAGCCTGAAATACAAAATCTCACTACTTCAAATACCCAACTATATCAAATATATGCTTTTCTTCTTTCTCGAAAATCGCACTTTTGCAGTAAAAATTTACACATTCCTATTCTCCACCAAAAACATACACGCAGGGATCCCTCAGGGAAGCATCCCAGGTCCAATCCGTTTCAACATCTACATGCGGAACTTCCCCGCCATCAATGCTGTCCTTGCATTGCACGCAGACGACACAGTCATAATAACCAAATATGAATGCTTGGAAGTGGCTATTCTCAGTAGATGGTTCACGAAATAGAACCTATCCATCAATTATGACAAATGTGTTACAAAAATCTTCACACTAAGACGAATTAATAACCCACCAGAAATAACAATTAACTGACTCCATTCATTGGAACGCCAACGATGAGCCCGTTAAATACTTAGGTACTTATCTTGATAATAAGCTCACCTGAAAATACCATGTCTTCAAAAAACTAAATGAAGGACACTTGAGACTAATCCAAATTTACCCAGTTCTAAATCGCAAGTCCATCTTGCTCACTCAATGTACTGCTCTCCTGTACAAATCACTTAATCCTCTACGGATGTGACTTATGGGGCAACACATCTAAGACAAATATACGTAGAATCCAAATACTCCAGAACAAGATCTTTAGAATAGCAGTCAACACTTCCTGATTCATCGCAAACCAACAGATTCATTACGAACTGGATATTCAGACAATTGAGCAGTATATAGCAAAACTTACTAAAAAATTCCATGCCAATCTCAGCAACTGCAGCGGTGCAGCCTATTACACACGAGTCAACGAGGCACCTATGCACGACTAAAACCCAAACTACCCCAAGATATATTTTTCAGTGATAACAGTGATGACAATCAAGTGGTTAATTTCTAGTGCTCTCATAGAGTTAACAACCATGTAACAATAAAACTTTTTGGCGGTCATATTTACATCTCGTGTTATTTAATTTATTATACATATTTTGTCATCAATGCCTTGTATAACAGTATAAATTGTTGAACAGGCAAACGCCTAATAAAAAAAAATCTAAAATGCAACGTAGATCGTCTATCCAGGTGTACCAACACTTTTCCTTAAGGGAAAAACACCTTTGGAGTAAAAAAAGACAATAAACTTCACTGTCATCATTGATTTGTTTATTCGAGCCTTCTTTGATTGAAGTGACTTGGTAGTATGCTACATAAAGCTTTGTCCTTTTGTCACCCAATCGTACTGAAAAACCCAAGTTTTAACAACAGTTATAACTTTTTTCAAAAAAAGTAGGCTCACTTTTCATATCAACCAAAATCGACATTCAGCTTCTCTTTTTTGCGCTGGTCAAAACCTTAGGAACCAATATATCACAAACTTTGGATTTCATGCACGGCGAATTCTGGAAGTTCCACTTCATCTGTTACCAATAAAATACTCAGAGGGCGGTCAGAGTCCGACACGTTTTCACTTTAGCCACATTATCTGGAGTGTGAGATGTGCGCGTTGCTCATACTCAACGGCCTCTCTTCCTTCTCTAAACACATTATGCCACCTAACCACTTATGCTACTTTCTGTAAACTTTTTGGTTTAAAGCAAGTGTCTCGGTTGCAAATCTTTCGAGTTTAATCCAAAACGTACATTGAGACAGCTGTCCACAAGCGATTCGCATTTATCTGTTATCTAACCGCCAGATTTAAAAACTCCGCCCCCCAACACTTTTAGTACGACAATTAGTCTCATGATTTAAACAAGTATGGCCATTTTCATATTGAGGCTCAAAATTTTTCAAACTGTCAATTGCCTTTAACCTAATGAAATAAATTTACTTGATGTTTATTTCATAATTTGCCCCGCGTTAATATAAAGGAGTTCCATTGGGTAGTCCACTTATACACTCTTCTACATTCCTTTTGTGTTCTCCAATTGGACCTTTTGAACGATTTACACTAAATTTATTGCTTTTGTTATTTGCAGTACTAATTTAGATCTATTATTTTCTTTCATTTCAAATTGATTGTTAACATTCATCTCAGATGCTCAAATTTTTTACCTTAATTGCTTAATCGGAGAAATTCACTTTCGTATGCAAAGAGTGTCGCCGATGCACTCTAAAGATTTGTACTGAAGTGGTTGTCTGGTGCGTCTCCAAATAAAATGCCTATTCATTGGGCTTAAAATTTAGTTCTTATTTAAGGCTTAAATTGATGACGTAAGTAATTGATGCTATGCAATAATATTTGTGTCGTCTTAATGTTTCCTTCATCCCATTCAAAGTCTACTCTATCTGGTCATTGTTAGTTTGTAAATGTTTAAATATGTCTTTTTATTGAATAATAGCCCTACTCTTACCAGGTGTTCAATAAATTCCATCGTCTTTCACTTCTTTATATTTTAATTTTGCCTGAAGGACTCATTTACATTTATTATCTAATTAATATTTATGATTAAATATCTGTTATTGTTCCTAATATATTGTGGCTTTTATTTTACTACTTTCTCAACCTTCTTAGAATTTTGCAGGTAGTTGTTGATTGCCCTTGTAGGCTTTTCCGTACTCCAATCGAAATCTTACCTTATCTATTTTTTAACTCTTGTTATGACTTTCTTTAGTTCGCATTTTCTCAAAAGGTTTCTAGGCAGTCATTTCATAAAATCTTTTTCTGTAATTGTTTTTTTTGATATAAATTTTATTAAAGCAAAAATAATTTATTATAAAAATATTCTAAGTAGTACGTTCTATTCTCTTTTTCTTCTTTCCTTTTGACTTTAGTCATATTCTTTTATGAGAAATTATTGGATTAAATTCCACTAACACCTTTCCAAGGTAAATTTTATCATAGATATTGGTATTGTCTTTGCAGAATATTTCTAAACTCTCCAAGCTTTTAAGAGGTTTTGTGTTTTTTATCAAGTTTGTGTTCAAAATTGAATTTATAGTTTTACTCTGCAAATATATCAAAAACTTAAAAGTCAGTCAAGCAATATTACCGTTTTACGTTTCTACCAGCAAATAGTCGCTATTTCTTATGTTCTTCTTAGCTTTTTAGTTGTTGTCAAACTTTTTTTATAAATATATAATTTATATACTTTCTCATTTTTTTTCTTATCATGTCTAACTATTTGATAAATTATTTTATATTCAAATTAAAAATTTCTTTTATCAGATTATTTAATATCCAATATATATAATATCTTTTACAATTTAAATTCCTGATCCATTCTTCTAATTTTTCAATTGTTTTTAATGACCTTGTTTCGAACCCATACTCTTTTATTAAGACTTTTAATTACTACATTTTTCTTTCTTCTTTCTACTGTTTCCTTCCTAAAAGGTGTTATTTTAACGAGGAACATAAACTGCTACAATAACGTAAGTTGTTTCTTAAAACTATAGCTATGTGCACATAATATAATACTTCCATCTTGTAATTTTGTATTACTTCTTCTTTAATGTGGCATATTTATAATAGCCAACTCTACTATACCCCATTCTTGATAACAATACCGTTGTTGTTTTTAGGTACTCTTAAAATACTATCTAGTGCAGAAGCCTTTTAAAAAAATGTTAATGTATTTTTTTTATAAAAGTTCCCCTCCCCGCCGGATCTCAAAACCACCCACAAGGAATTTTTATTTCTGTAACCGTGACATTTAACTTTAAATTTATAAATTCACTGTCCAACTCTGATTTTTGTCTTTTAAAGTACTAATGCTCCATATGCCCAAACTGAGGTTTTAATAACACCTGTCTGTCGTCTTACGTTTAGTTCGTTTTTATTTTCTATTTTATTTTTTATAGCACTTTTTTGTGAATTCTGTTTATGGTTAATTCTCTCTTATTTTTCCGGTGCCAAATTTGTTAGAGATGTACGTATCTAATTAACCTTTTTAGTAACTTTTTGTAGGCTATTTGGTCTCTCAATATTTCAATATTATTTTTGTTAACACTCCATTTGAGCAGTACTTTTATTTCTTTCATTTTATTTACATTACATAAATAATTACGACCTTGTGTGTCTGAGTTTATAGTAATTTGTGGCTCAATTATTTCTAATTATGTAGTTACAAATCAGTGATACTGAAAATCTAGGAGTGCCATCCAGTTCTTTTCTTGAATACCACGGCTTTAAACACTTAGTGTGCTTTCGCCTTTGATTTCTTATACTTTGTGAATATCGGAAAAAACTAGATCCAAATGAAGTAGAATAAAATAGCAAATTAGTAGGTCACTATACGTCTCTACATTTGAGGTCCGTTGGTTTCCGATCTGACTGAATTTGAAAATCTGCAGTAGCAAATAGAGTTTCTAGCGTAACAAAATGGTTAGAGTAATAGGACAGAGCGAAGTTAGCCGGGGTCTCAATTTAATATTTTTTCCAAGCTTTCATTCTGTTAATTCGTTTTACAGTGTGTTCTATAGTTACTTTCTAGAAGCTCTAATTTATGTAGTGCATATAGTGGTCGCTTCCTTTAAACTGGAAAAACTAACAATCCAATATTATAGGCAGGAAATAGTTTCTAGAGACTGGCTTTTGCGGAGTAGTTGGCTCTCACTACGCACTATATCCAAGACAACTACTCAATTAAACTTTCAGATTGAACCAGGCAGAGTACTAACTGCAGTGCTGCAACGAGACGGAACTATTTCATGGTGACGGCTCATCAATATATTTCCTCAGGTATTATCAAATCAACTAAATTGGCTAAAGTACTGCGATGAAAAAGGAAAAAAGAAATCACTTTACTATTTTCCAAAAACGACCATTATGGAAACTCAAATAAGCGAAATAGGGAAGCTCGGAGGCTCTTAAGTGGGATACCGGACTCAAACAGCAGTGATGCATAGAATAATAACCTAGAATATCAGAACAATGTGTGAATTAGGTAATAACTAAAAAATTGCAAGAAACAAGAATAGAATTTTTAGGATTAGTGAAAGTAGACCAATAGGATCTGGACAATTCTTATCAGATGATACTGTTGTACAACATTTTAAAAATAAAGACAACTATTGTCAATGTTGTACAGTAGTTATAATTGATGACAAATCTCAAACTTCTGAGTTAAACTTTATTCCATATTCTGATCGAAGAAATGACAACGTTTTGAAAACGTATAACAACCTTTTTTTTAAGAAAGTTGTAGGCAAATACCAAATCTAAAACACCGATTATGTGAACTATAACAACATCATTTGAACAAATCTAAAATTAATAACATAAAAAGTTAATAATTTAAATTTATTACTATTTATTGACTATAAAATACCTTTTTATGTATTATTATACAAGCTAGTTTGTAATATTTTTACTTGCAAGGAGAACAAGAAACAATTTGGTGTAAATATGGAGATAACTCAGCGGTAATAAAATTATGCAAGCTTCCAATAATGTCTAGTTTTTTTATTTGAAATGTAGACTATAGATAAAAGCAAATTAATAATACAATCAGCTAGACAAGAGCGTGCTCGAGTTAATGCAGAGATAAATTATTAGAAACATTTTCAAATACCTAGGTACGTTGTACTCCATCAGAACAAAGATGCTGTTGTATCAATAATGTGTCCAATCACCACCGGCGTCGATTATTTCCAGTAAATCAAGTGTAACGATGCCGGACTGCTCTTTCTTCTCGATGCAAAGCTTGCTGCGGTGTTTGGGGTCGTTGTCCTCCTGCAGGATGCAGTCCTCATTTTTCTTGATGAACCAAAGTTTGGAAGTTGGTAACATATATTTCTTGTAAATCTCAATCATTTTTAGGGCATTTAGATTGTACGTAAGCAGATGCAACGTTTTAAAACCTAGTTTTGCGAAGGAGCCTCAAAGATGCATTTTTACTGGGTGTTTAACGGTTTGCTGTGCCAATCTGTTTGTTGAGTAAAACTTACATTTCTCTAATCTCGGTCGCTTTGTCACATGATTTTCACCTAACAAAGGTTTCTTCACTGAACTACACCGTTTGATATAATGTGCATTCAGATGAGTTCAGATAGCTGCGTACGATATAGGTATCTAAACTTTTTGTTTTAATTTTGCTGCTTCTTGGCGCAATGTTAAGCTCGGGTTCTGCAAAAACAAGTTCACGGCCTTTTTTTGACTTCATGGAACACTTTAACTATCCAGCCACATTTAGACACGTCATTAACCGGTTTTGTCTTCTTATATTGCTGTACGCCTTTGCTGACAAATGTTTTCGAACTGTTCATGTACTTAGCAGCCGTTGCATGAGACATTTTAGGCCTTTTGGGTGGGTTCAAAGCAACAGAGCCTGGTAGCGCGACGTGTACGCGGCACTCATGGTGCTTTACGCGCTTCTCTAGCAAGAATTTAATGCCAACCGAATCTTTTGTTACAAAGCATCGAAGACAAAGGTTTTCTCTATCAATTGATGAAAAATTAGGGCGATACTTTTTACCAACTGCTAATTATACCGGACATGCTCTTATTTAATTGACTGTATTTATATAATTTAGATAAAATTTCGAAGTGAACTCTAAATAAATGTATACTCTAAGATCGTCTAAAAATCTAGATACTCTCAACTTTTTATCACAGTACTAACATTTATTCTGGATTCCGCGTAAAAAATCAACACTTTAGCAACTAGTTTTTATTTATTTATAAGCAACAGTAAATATAAAATTGTTAGTGAACGTAAATAGTCTCCTTTCACACTTACAAATAGTCTGTGGTTTAAAGTTTTCAAAGCACATCTTTATTGTTGACATATTTAAGACACATTTTTTATGCTTCTCGCGCAGTTAACTAAGCAAGTATATCAGTTGTAGAGTTGATTTTTAATTGAGTAAGATCCACATATACATAATATGGAAACATTGGTGTAAAATGGTCAGTAAACTTCATTTCTAATACAACACAGTTTGACTGGTGTAAATGGAGGCAAAAAGGGATGTATTTTATAGTACGTTATAAAAATAGGTAGCACAGAGAATATCAAAAAATGAATAAATTGTAGAAGCGGTTGTTAGTCTAAAATATCTTTATTGGCAGGGTGATTTGATTACCTCTAAACCTGCAAAGATGGATATACTTTTCGTAAGTGAACAAACAATTCTTACCCTTTAAACGAACAGTAACAGTGATAGGACTCGTTAAATTATGACGCCACAAAATACAAATTTGGGAGGTTTTTAATTTACTCAAAGATTATTGCAACAATTGATGATGACTTTGAAAAACGATGAGAACAGAAAGCATTTTGCTGGAAATAGAAATTTTTAAAAATGTTAAAGCACACATTTACTTTTAATAATTTCGGCTTCAATTCCAAATCGGCGCAGTGTTAATACAGTCTGTTCAATAATAAAGTAGCCGCTGTAATCTTTTTTTTATTATTATTTGTTGCTTATTTACAATCTACTCTCACACGAGTAATAAGTAAATTGTTTATAATTTATAATTTTATAACATGTCAGTGGGGGGATCCGACCAGCGCCTTACTCCCCGTATGCTAAACACTAAGTTATTCTGGGTAGTTACACTGGAAGGTCTTGTGGCCAATTTCGTTTTAATCGTCTGGTGATGGTTGGCTGATTAGAGAGCTGTTCTATTAGTTGGTTTTTATGTCCTGTCAGGTGGTTCGTGTATGTTCGAGCAAGCTTCTCTGCGCTTACGTATGGAATTCGTAGGTCTGTGTGAAGGGTTTCGTTAGAGACGTACCATGGGGCGTTGGCTATTTTGCGAAGGATTTTTGATTGGCTTCGTTGCAAGATCTTTGTGTGGGAGGCTTTAGCGCATCCCCACAACTGTATATCATATGTCCAGATGGGTTTTATGATGCTTTTATATAACAGTAGTTTGTTTGACAGTGAGAGTTTGGAGCGTCTGTCAAGGAGCTAGTGCATTTGTTTAATTTTAAGGTCTATTTGTTTTCGTTTGGCTTTGATGTGAGCGCTCCAGGTGAGCTTATGGTCTAGGTGTAGTCCAAGATATTTGATGTCCGTCTTCTCAGGTATAAGAGTATTGTTGATGTTGTTTTGTGGGCTTGCAATACGTCTATTTGTGAAAGTGATTTGCAAGGATTTGTCGCTATTGACTGTAATTCTCCATTTGTTGAACCAGTTTTGCAAGATGTCTAAGTGTGTTTGTAGATGGGCTGCTGCAGTTATTGGGTTTTCGTCTATTGAGAGGATAGCCGTATCATCGGCGAACATTGCAAGTACAGTATCGTCAGTTGAAGGCGTGTCGGAAGTATATAGGAGATACAGCAGTGGTCCCAGTACACTACCTTGCGGTACTCCAGATGTAATTTTGTGGTATTCGGAAGTTGTATTATTTACTTTAACTTGGAAAGTCCTATGGGTTAGATATGATTTTAGTATGAGGTACAGCTGATTTGGAAAATAGAGTTTTATTTTGTATAACAGACCCGTGTGCCATACTTTGTCGAAAGCCTGTTTTATGTCTAGGCATACAGTTATGCAGACGCGCTTGGTTTCTAGAGTCTCCATAATGCTGTTAACTATTCGGTGCCCTTGGTGGATAGTAGAATGATGCTGCCGGAAGCCAAACTGGTAGTTTGGGAGAATTTCATGTAGGTCGACAGTTTCATGGATTCTCGTGAGGAGCAGTTTTTCGAATATTTTTGACATGAGTGGTAAAAGGCTGATGGGTCTGTAGGAGGAGGGTGCGTAGGAGGTTTGCCAGGTTTAATAAGGGTAATGATTATAGCATGTTTCCACTGAGTGGGGAAGTGGCAGAGTCGTAGAATGCTGTTGTAGATGGTTGTAAGTAACACTAGGGCTTTTCTGGGGAGGTTTTGCAATACATCTCCTACGATTAGGTCGTAACCAGGTGCTTTACGTGGGTTTGCTAATTTAATTTGCTGTCTTACTTCAGCTATTGAGAATGGTCTTAGAAGTAAGGACATTTGGCAGGACGCGTCAAGGAATGCGGAAATGTTGGTGTCATCGTTTTTCCTACCGGTTGTGGTAATGAGAATACAATAGCAAGATGGTCTGCGAATGAATCAGTTTTTTCCTTGTCTGATCTGGCCCATGTATCATCGGACTTTTTGATTGGAGGTACCGGTGCTATTGGCCTTTTCAATTTTTTTGTTGCCTTCCATATCGTATGATCAAAGGTGAAAGATTCGTGATGTAATGCTGAAAGGTGTCGTTCCGGGCTTTTAGTAGTTCAGTGCGGAGTTGATGAGTAAGTCTATTATATATGGTCTTGTCTGGCCTTTGTTTAGTTCGTTGCCATTTTTTTCGTGCCTTGCGTTTTTTTGTGACGAGGTGCCTTATATGACGAGGGATATTAATATCTGCTGAGCAGGTGTTTGTTTCACTGGGTGTTGCTTACCATGCCGCATTTTGTGTCATTACAGTTAAATATTGGGTTGCTTCATCTAGGTCATAGGCGTCCTTAATTCGGATAGTTAGATTAATCTTGAAAAAATAAAAATGTAAATGATTTTTTTATTTTATTGAAGTATATATTATAAGATATTCTGCAATTACCTAATACCTAATCTAATCACCTTTAGTACTGATTATAACTTAACACCTTTTTTCTGTGCTTCCGGCAAAGTTTTTTGCATGAATAATAATTTGACAAAGATCACCATATCTTCTTAATTTGAAATAACAGTTGCTTCACGGTGCACAGTGGTTTTTCTTTCAGCTTCATTTTCATGTACAATTTTCTGCGATATTTAGAGTCTTGTCTTCTTGCAGCACCCAACTTGATCTGTTAGAACAAAAAAATTTCCTATTAATCTCCGTTGACTATGCTTTCGATAAGGCAGATCATGTCCAGAAAGAACACTTGCCCCTGAAGGTAGCATTATTCCAATCTTAATCCAAACCTTTTGTGGCCGTACTAGTCATTTTTTTCTAGTTTTCTGATAATAAAAGTTAATTTAATCGAATAGAAACTTTCTTCACTTAAGCGACTTTTAATCGTCTTTAATATCACTTTAACCACTTCTTAACGAGTGCCTCCGACTTCTGCATGTATTTTGTAGCCGCTTTTTACGTAAGTTTCAGTTCTTTCGCATGATTCACTAAAAACATTGTGTCGTATCGCTTTAAGAACTTTTATCTTATTATAAAGATCATAAATTCATCGACATCAGCCACAGCATGTACCGGCAAATTATTTACAGGGCAAAAAACCACAAGACAAAGACTCCTTTTCTTGTCATGATATTACTACAAATAATGTATAATATAATCTGATCGTTTTAAAGTTACGCTTATGTCTTACCTTTCAAGCATTCGCAAAATATGATTCGGAAAATTACAATTGATATACTTTATCTATTTATTTGTGACGATAATAAAAATGAGTTTTGCTAAGCTCCGTCTTTCCTCCAAATCCAAAATTTACAAAATCCCCACCATAAATCTCTTGCTAAAGCCTTAAATGTTTAAATTTGGAGCTTTTGTTAAAGTCAATAAATAAACTACAAATGAATCCATAAAACAATTAAATACAAGGGGCTTATTGTGTGAAATTAATTAAAAGCTTAAGCAGTTTTCCTTCTAAATTCATAACGCTAGCAGTGCTGAGCTTGACAATAACCCCGACTTCGTTTTCAGTTCATTCTCTTTGAGTGTTCATTTACAAGAGGAATACACAAAGACGAACGTTCAAGATATTAAATGCAAAATCCATTTTCAAAGAGGGTTAAATTTTAGTTATAAGGGCAGGAAGCTAATATTTAACAAAGTAATTGAAACAGTAGTAGAATGCTGTTCTTTGAATATAAAAAATAATGTCATATAACGGATGCACATTAGCCTCTCTTTGAATAATACCATACTCGTATATTTGGATCACGTTAAAGCTTTTAAAGAGAAATAAACTACTTTTGTAATCGAATAAAATTATTTATAAATATTACGGTCAGTGTGAAAAAATATTTCTATCTCTTTCAATCAATTATTCAACATAACAGATATTATAACTGTAATATCAAAAAAAATAAATTAATAACTTTATTTATATTTTCAATCTGATCTGAAGGGCAATAAGTAAATCTGATAGATTTAAAGAATTTTGAGAACAATTCGGAAAAAAATCTGTTTGCGCATGCGTGGGAAATAGACGGGGACAGTGACAGCTGTCCTGTGGTGTTGTACATAATACTTCAGTAGGCAGTGTGGGGTAAAAAAATGTCGTATTGAAGTTTATTTGTTCGCTAGATCAATTAAAAATGAACGCCGTCATAGAAAATTCCGCCAAATGTAGTGTGTGCGGTGATACGAATTTTGTGTGCGAAAAACTTTGGGAAGCTGCAATTCATCGCAAACTGTGTAGTATTTACGGGCCAAACGTAATGAGTGAAGGTGTCGTATGTTTAAATATGGACGCACTAACGTGCACGTTGAAGGAAGAAGTAGCCGCCTATCTGTGCAGAAAATTGACAAAAATATCCGTTTTGCACATGAAACAGTGGCTTGCTTAGCAAAGCTTCGACAACGACTACACTTTAAGATGCTGTTACTAGAGGGTTTCATTCCCAGGTAGGAGAGTTTCTTGTCGAAAAAATTTTATCAGTTGATAATACACGTGTGAAGGTTTTTTTAAGTCTTCGACAATAATCCGGTATGCTAGTCCTTATCAAAAGCTTGGATTAGTCTAGGAACGCAGCCATTGTCATTGTGTCATGATGCCATCTTTTCTCTAAACTCGAACTAGTGATCTGCTGTGAGATAAAGTTATTCCAGAACTGGTTTAATCCTTCTAAGTAAAATTTTTTCAAAGACTTTAGGTACTACTAGTAGCAGACTGATTGGATGGTAGGATAACGGCTTCTCTTGAGGTTTCTCTGGTGTAGGTATAAGCACTACTTGGGCCATCTCCCACTGTGCCAGTAAATATTTGAATATTAATATCATATTAAATATGGCCATTATTAATTTAAATAATTTTTCTGGTAATTTTTTTAAGATTTCACCTGCAATCGCTTCATTGCCTAGTGCTTTATTTTGATTTAGTTCCGTCTTTATTAACGATTCAATTTTGCTAGGGTGATCTTTTTATTGGTAGACTTGGTTGATCTGATGTATTTTGGCTTCTTCTTTTAGAGGCAAATGCTTGCAAGATGTTTGTTAGAAATGTTCTAAATGTATCAGCTTTGCTTGCTTGTTTCTGACACAATTTCGGTATGATTTCTTTATTGGAGAAATTGCTTGCTGCTGTTGCTTTAATCTAGGCGTGGCATTCCATAATGAGTAGTCAGTTGCTTTCAATCGCTTTCAAATTTTTGTGTTGCTTTGTTCCATCTATTTTTATTATTCAGAAAAGTTCTACCAAATTTCTGAGTTATTGCTTTTTCTACTACAATAGGAAGAATCTTGTGCACTTTACTCGTTTTCGGTTGGGGATTTGAGTTCAATGTAGTGTTTTATATAGTGCAATGTAGGTGTTCTACTATATCATCAACTTCAGCGGGTAAACGGGAGACCCCACACCGTTTACCCATAAAACTGCTGGTGGAGCTACCCTATCCCACATCCATGGGTAACAGATGCCGCCTATAGTAATGTCGTGGGGTAGAGGTTCACGCAAGTGACCTCGCCGGCAACTCGTCAAACGAGGCAGGAGAAATCCTGCCAACACGAGTACTGTCGACTGGAGTATTTGCTACATCGATTAGGCCCAAGGCCTACGGAGGCGTTAGACCGCATGACGTTATCCCGTTAAAACTGTTATGCAGGCCATCCGATCCCAGACGCCGGTAGCAGTAGCGTTATGTGGTAGAGGTTCGCCCAAGCGACCTCAACGGGTGCTCGTCCAACGTGGTAGAGGAAACTCTACCGACACGAGTGGGGCTGCGTTTCACTCTACGACGCAGACTCGTAAACGTGCTTCGAGCCACCCTATCCCACAATAGGAACAGGCGGGACTTGTTGGCCTTCGTGCGAGCATGCCCTTAAGCGGGGGAGGCTTCGGCCTGCCCCCACCGCCCGTCAATTATATCGACCTTATTGTCGGTCTGGCGGACGGAACCGTAACACCTCCGGTAATCTGACCTGGTGAAATAGGAGCATAGTTCGGTATCTGAGCTTCCCAGCCTCGACTTGCACGTCTGTCCGGGTGCATGCTTTGGTGCGCGGACCTTAATTTGGTCGTACTGTAAGGAGGGTAGAACCTCCCGGTTCGTGTTTGGAGACTCGGCAATAAGGGTACTCGGTACTGCATCCGGCACCAGCAGGATATGGGTGTACTGGGGGGGCTCAACAGCCCCCCCAGACCCCTCTGTTGCGGTCGTAACTATGACTCTCTTATTGCAACTACAAAAGTACTCAATAGAACAATTTTCGGAACGTTGAGAAATTTATTGTGGGCTAGAAAAGTGATAATTAAGAATTTGGAGTCAACAAGTGCAATTTCCAAAATATAAAATTTTAAATCTAGTTATGGTTAGTGACTATGTCGTTAAAGTGGCAATAAATATAATAAATTAGTATGTTGCAAGACGCACAATACAAAGCTGCTTTAGTTCAGCGTCTATAAAGTTATACCAGCAATATTCCAATAGGACTAAAAAATTATTTAAAAAAAATATGGTCTATTTGGTAAAAAAGGCAAACTTCACCATACAATTATATAAAAAAATAGAAACTAAAGGATTATTAAAATGTTATATAATAAATTTAAATCGCTCTATATAAACTAATTATACATTCAAAAAAATCACATGGTACCGCTCTTGCATTACAAAAACTATTTAAAATCTGAGAAGCAAAAAATGACAGCAAAAAGATAGAGATGCTTGGAGAATACCTTGCCAATATATTTGCTTACGATTTTAAAAGATCCCAATACGTGTCAACCTTGGTAAAAACATTTCACTAGCCTATATTAGCTACCACAACAGGAATATAAAATGAGATCAACTTTTTAAAACTTAGGTAAACGTTAAAAGCAAGTTTCAAAGCGTAAATGATTTCTAAGGAAAGGTTTAGTGTTGTTAAAATTTGGTACATCTTGAAACTAAACCGTCAAAACAATCACAATAATTATGATTCTTTTAACTGAAAAAATTAAAACAGATAGTCTTATTGTATCGACCATTAAGTTTATTTAGCAATGGTTCCTAATTATTTGAATCGTTTGGTAAACGAATCAATAAGCATCTAAATCATAGCGATTTTTTACATTTTACTCTATCTTCATCCCTTCTACATTATGGTGTTGGGGTATTGAATCACTTCTTAAACTCCTCTATTCTGTACCAAGTTATTGAGATATCTTGTATGAGTCAACCGTCATTTTATTATATTTACTTTCCGTCTCAACTTAGATCTTCCCTTACCTCACTTTTCTTCGCATATAAAGTTGAAGGTATTTTTTGGATATATTTGTTAATCATTCTGGAAAGATAGCAGTACCAATTGTTTCATTCTATATTTCTTCCCGATCGCGTTTTGTTTTCGCTACTGATTTTCATGGATATTTCATCTCCAAGACTGGAATCTTTGTTGATACGGAATGAAGTAGATACCACAAATTAACAAAAAATTTACGAATAGATTCGTTAGGGAGGGGGGAAGTAAGTGTAACGGATAAAAACCGGCCACCAGATCCAGAGGGTAGATGCTTTGATCTAACACCGTCTGATTGCCATATCTTTACTGTCTTAAAGAATACATTGCATGGTCACAAATTATGCGCGGATGGTAAAGACGTGGCTTAGCAAACAACCAAAAATTTCTTTTTGGAAAAGATGAAGAAGCTCGTTAAACGATACCAGAAGTGCAAAGGGATTATGTCAAAAAGTGACATGCATTTGTTCCCTTACTAAATTGGAGGTTACCCTTAGTTCTTCTAATGCTATCTATATGAGAGATCAGAGTAATTTCTTGAAGACTAGTTTGAGTTTTAAGAAAGTTAGATAGATTTGTCTGTTATTTCTTTCTTAGTAGTAGTCTTAGGTTATTTGACAGAACTAAAACCTCCTTGTTCTTCTTCTATCTATTTTTTATTTAAATTCATAGTGATTTTTTAATAATTCTTATTTTTAGCGATATTAAGGAAAATGTTCCCATTCTTTCTGTATTTCACTCATTATTTTATAATTATAGTTTCATTTCTTTTACAATTCTGGTACCAGTACGTCCGCCATGACTACTGTTTCTGTTTTTTGTGTAGTTTTCTTCGATTTCTTTACCAAACTCTTTTTGGCGCGGTTAAATTCGTTTTGCTAGTTTGAGTACTTTTTTACTTTATTTTTTTTAATAATTATACATTTGTCGTTTTTATTTTTGTTTTAATGTACTTTTCCATGAGCCTTCTTTTGCTACACTTTGCCTTTGACCCCATTATTTCATTATTTTATTTTCTCCTTATCTGGGGACTACGTGCTACTTTTTTGGCGGGACACACTTTTTTTCCTATATTAATAATTATTTTTTAAACATTTTCTATTAATGATTAACAGTTCTTCTGTCTTTATTCTGTTTGATTTTTTCCAGATTTATTATGTACACTTTGTTTGTTAGCTCTTTTTTGGTTTTTTACGTTTATATCTATTACTGATAACATGTGTTAGTTGCTTAGTTCTGCCCATCTTATAGTATTTACGTATCATAGAGCATAAACCATAGGTCACGTTTCTAGTGTACGTGATAAATTTGATCATCATCCTATATTCTCATTCCACTTTTTAAGTATTATTTTATGTATTTGTTTTACGTTCAAAGCAAAAATTGCCTATTAACATTTGATTTGTAATGCAAAATCCAGCTTTCTTTGTACGTTATCAGTTATGTTTGCTACTAGATTATGCTTTCCCATCATATCACTTCCATTTTCTTCTTGGTTTTCTATATGCGCATTCTAATCACCTAGTTGTACTGTATCTTTAGTATAGTTTTGCATTTTGTTTATTATACATTGTAATTTTTCATAAAATTCTTCCTTATCTTAGGTTCTAAGAGTACAAATAAGTCTCCGCCATTCGACAAATTATGGCTCCACCAGTAAGTTATGGTTAAAACTGGCAGATGTAAAACGTCATATCGTAAGGTTGGACATCTGGCAATACCATAATCTTAAAATATTATCGATTTTGTATCAGCAACACATAATGTTTTTCTTGCGAAATTGTCAAGTTTTAAGCCGAATAAGCGCCATTTGCGCGAACTTTTGGTTTACTTCTTTAATTGGAAAAAATCTGCAGCCGAGGAGCATCGATTGCTTGTAGAAGCATATGATGAGGCTGCTTTAAGTGAGAGAAGTTTTCGTGAGTGGTTTCAAAAGAACGTAGCGAAAGGGCTAACGTGTACGAAGACGCCGAATTGGGAGCATTATTAGAGAAATATTCCTGCCAAACGCAAAAAGATCTTGCACTTACATTAATAATTACTCAACAAGCAATATCACACTGTTTAAAATCGTTGGGGATGATTCAAAAGCAAGGAAATTGGGTTCCATATGAACTAAAACCGAGAAACGAACGCCGATTTTGCACATGTAAAATCCTGCTTGCCAAGCTTAAACAAAAGGGTTTTTTGTACGGTATAGTCACTCGTGATAAAAAATGAATCTATTACGATAAACCAAAAAAGAGGAAATCATGAGGACCACGTGGTCATGCTTCAACATCGACAGCCAAGCCGAACATTCATGGAAAAAACTCATGTTGTGTATTTGGTGGGATCAGCTTGGTGTCGTGTATTATGAGTTGCTCAAACCAAACAAAACCATTAATGGGGTTCTCTACCAAACATAATTGATGAGATTGAGCCTAGCACTCAAGGAAAAACGCGCCCACTACTACTCCAGACGCGGCAAAATTATTCTCCTGCATGATAAGGCTCGGCAACATGTTGTGGTACTGGTCAAAACCTATTTGGAAACACTCTATTGGGAAGTCTTAGCCTGCCCGCCGTATTCACCAGACATTGCCCCTTCCGATTATCACTTGTTCCGATCGATGGCATATGACCTGTCTGAGCAGCACTTCACATCATATGAAGATACCAAAAATTGGGTCGATTCGTCGATAGCCTTAAAAGATGAAGCGTTCTTCCGACGCGGTATTCGTATGCTGCCAGAAAGATGGGAAAAAGTAGTGGCTAGCGATGAACAATAATTTGAATAAAACATAAGGTTCCGTTCTTTCACAATAAAGGTCCAATTTTTAATAAAAAACGGCGGAGACTTATTTGTACCCCTATTAACATTTTTGTCGATACATATACCTAAATTAGACTTATTTTTTGTAGTTCTAGACAGATATTATTTTCTCCAACCTTATGTTTCTTATATTATCCAAATTAACTTATAAAAAAAATTATTCTTTACCACCCTTGCGTTAAAATGGCTCCTTTTCTGGATCCTGACTAGCCGATATTGATTTGGTTGGAAGATTCGTCAAACGTGAACCCTTTGGTTAACAGTTGTCTAATTTAAATGAAATTGCGTCAAACTGTCTCCGACTTCTCCAACTTCCCATAAGGAAAACGCACTCTTTGGAAATGTGGTTTCCCAAAAGATCCTAACAAATAGATTTGTAATTCACACTCAACTATACCTACACAATAAATTCACTGTATAGCTCAGAAAATGTAAGCATTGCACATCAGTGTTTTTGAATATCAATTGTAAATTTAATAACCTTTACACAAAATCAAACAAATTTTATGTACTTTACATCCTTCCAAATAAAAGCGAACGGTGAATCCTATAACTTGTATCCGATAAATACTAGAGTTTCTTAAGAGTGTGCTTTCAGTCAGATATTATACATCTTGTGTAAGCTCGAAATAGAAGTAGCGTGTATTTAAATAAGGAAACAAATTGATTGAAAATTTGAAGAATTATTTTGATCAATATATTTTGATATACAAAACTATAATCATATTATGGTTGAAATTTGTGGGAATCTGTTTTAATAATAGAAAAATTCCAATCAAAGATGCTACAAAGGCCCTATGGTATATTTCAAATCAAACTCTTCGCACAAGATAAAATTTGTAAACAAGAACAAAACAAACTACAGAAGATTAAAGACAAAACTGGTCAATGGCCTTCTTATAAGTTAATAGTCATTCTAATTAAGACATTTTATTAGTTATTTATTATAAAATTAATTTATAGGTTGTATTTATTCTTTAAATACTAAAACTGGATTGACCAAAGAATTTTACTATGCTTAAATAAATTCCTACAATAAATTGGTTTAAAGTTTATTTTTTCGTCAAATTTCTTTGTTGTCCGAATGGATAATAGTCACAAAAATTCGAGTTGAGACTATAAAAAGGATACTCCATTACTGTTCAGTACATTGATCCAATTGATTTAAATTACAGTGATGGTGCAAAAGCCAATATTGTCTTGAAAAGGAATATATTTGTGATCAAAACGTTCCGTGTTTTTCCGTGATTTCACCTTCATTCTCAGATTGCGTAGGTGTTAGGAACTGATTGTGTTTCATTTGGTTAAGAAATCGGTAAAAGACACCCTAATTATGGACCCGAGTTTTCTCTATTTTGCTCCATTTAGTAACAATTCGCGATCCTTAAAGTGACTTTACAGATACATTTTGAAGCTTCTAACATATTTATTGATATGATTGACTGGGTTCTTTTACATCTTCGGCCCACATTTTGTAAATTGTTAGCCGCCGATTGCCACCAATAAACTTATGAATTCGAACGTCGCCCGTTTCGGTGTTGCTGGTGCGAGCACGACGCACGTGCGTGACATTATCAACTTCGCTTCGTCCCCTAGCGAATATTTTATATCATGCAAGTACGTGACAACGTATCATTGGATGGAATATCGGTTGCTTTAACATTGGGTACTGGTGGTTCCATTGTTGCGATTGCTGGTGAGGAAAATATGAAGGAATGCGATCATACACACACGTTGCCAATCTCCTTTTAATCACAGCGTTTCTGTGTTGGTATGTCAGCATTTCTATAAAAACTTTCTTTTACATCTGACTCATCTAGCCTCTTTTTATTATCGGTGGTTGTATCCGCCCTTATTTTACAATAAAAAAATATATAAGGCGTGCGGCTGCAAATTTTAGTTTCGTGCAGCCGACTCCTTTTATATATAAAAAGTAATTTATATGCAAAGTGTTCGGCGCAGTACTCATTTTCGTTTGGATTCATGCGGCTGTTAGACGATGTAACTAATCTACTTAGTTATAGCGCCGCTCCTCTGTACGGCTTCCACTTTGCATCCACTTTAACAGCTTTAACGCCGGTAAGCTTTTCCAGATCAGATATATCTGTAGAACTTCCGTAGAGTAAGTCGCTATTGTTAACGGAAATTAAACTGCCCACTAATGTTCCCTGTAGAGCAATAATTAATGGAAATTAAATTATCCGGTTTTGCGTCTGTAATTTAAATTGTGAATAACGTATTTACTTATTTAACTAGCGGTCGACATAGGAGTATAAATATACAAATATATGGTTTTTTGAATTTTACTTCCAACTATAAATTTTTTTTAAATTATATGTAACTCCTCCTTTTAATATTGTTTTTTCTATTTAGTAATCAATCACACATGGATTTTCAGTAAGAAATTGCTAAAAAAACAATAAATTATGATTTTTATATAATTTTATTTTTTTCTGGTTTACTTTTCAAACAAACTGTATATCACAAACTGGTCCACTCTGTATTTCGTTTTGACAAATTCCCTAACCTAAAGTTAGAAAATTTGACAAAACAAACGTCATTTTGACGTTTCAAATGTTGGTCTGACATTGCAAATGTCATTTTTAATTCTTAGTTACCAACCGCATATATTATGCATTAAAAAAATATTGGTTACCAACCATACAAAATTATAGACTGAAAAGTCATTAAGTAAAAATTAAATTTGTTATAATTTTCTCTTTTTACTTTTGAAACAACTTATTATATATATGTACAAAGTTAAATTCGTATTATCGGTGAAGTCAAGATGCATTTACAAAACGTTAATTGCTTCCCCGTAGATTTCGGCAGACGACCGCCGCGGAAAGGCACGAACGATTTTTGCTATATATTTTTTAAATTATAGGAAACTCCCGTTTTTAATATTGCTTTTTCTATTTATTACTCAATCACGCTTGGATTTGCATTAAGTAATTGCTAAACAAACTAAAGTCATTAAGTAAAATTTTAATTTATTATTATTTTCTCCTTTTACTTTTCAAACAACCTGTACACCACAAATTGGCCCGCTTTGACAAATTCCCTAACCTAAAATGTTAAATTTGACAAAGCAAATGTCATTTTGACGTTGTAAATGTTGGTTTGACATTGCAGATGCCATCTAGAATTTTAGTTACTGACCACATATAATTAGCATTAAAAAAAAAAACATTCGTTACCAACCCCGCAAAAATATGGACTGTAAAGTTACTACGCAAAATTTTAATTTTTTTATTTATTCTCTTTTTACTTTTGAAACAACCTGTATACAACAAATTGGTCCGCTCTGTATTTCATTTTGACAAGTTTCCCAACCTAAAATGATAAATCTGACAGAGCAACTGTCGTTTTGACATTATAAATGTTGGTCTGACATTGTAGATGTTATCTAGAATTTTAGTTACCAACCACATATAATTAGCATTAAAAAAACATTTGTTACCAACCACGCAAAATTATGGACTGTAAAGTCGCTAAGTAAAATTTCAATTTTTATTTTTTTTACTTTTGAAACAATCTGTATACAACAAAGTGGTCGCTCTGTATTTCGTTTTGACAAATTTCCTAACCTACAATGATAAATCTGACATTAAATTTACTATACCTAGATATAAGTTTAAATTATATTTTAAAGTTTAAACTCGTTTCGAAATGCTTAGAAATTGATTTTTAAAATTATGTTTCATTCATATGTGCTGCTGCTTAAATATTTATTTTAAAAAGTTAAGAATATTGGAAAGACTGTTTTTTACGTCTCCTATAGAATTAATACGCATATCATGCATTCTCGTTTCCTTTAATACATCTGTTTTGAAAAATTGTTTGAAAACCATAAATTATGATCTGGTTAGAATAGGTTTCGAACATTTAAAATATTAAAAACAATTCGTTCTACAATACAACAACTGAAACAGCAATATGTTTTAAGTAAAATTCAAATTCGAATGAAGTATAAGTATAAATCTGAGTAAGTGAATAAGTCTCACAGATCAGATACGGGTAACTTCTACGAAAGGTAATTTTATTGTCACATATAAGTTTCTTTCGGAGTTATTATTGTTGCTACTAACAAACTAAAATTAGATATTTGCAGGTTCTTCGTTATTTTTATTTTAAGGTCAAGGTTTGCAAACCTGCTCTCTCATTGTTCTATTGTCACAATACTTCGTGGTATTCACTAACATAACATGTGCATACAAGCGACGTTATTAGTAATGATAAATGTAAAGAAAAAAATTGTATAGTACCAATCATAAAACTGCATGTAAACTGGGTAATTTTGCACACAACTATGTACAGGGTGTCCCAGATTTGATAGGATTTGTTTGCGTAGGAATTAAAAAAATCTATATCTCCAACCGTTTTGGAGATACAAGCCAAAAATTATTTTTGTTGTTTATGAATATTATTTAAAACATTTTTACGCAGATATAAAATGGGAACCATAGTTAGCCATTCCACCAAAAAAGAGCTTATTTTTTACCTTTCCAAAAATATACAGTTTGTTACTTTTAATTTCAACATTGTGACATTTGTAGCCATTTCATTAATATTCTTAAATATTTTATGCACCTTCTAGTAATATAGTGGGTTTCTATGGCAACGTATGAAAACAAGAAACATTTTGTGTTCACATTATATATGTGAAAAACTATTAACAATTTTAAAAATATATGAGTATTTTGAAAAATCTGACATGGCAATGCGCTATCTAAAAGTAGAAAAAACTCATGAAAGGCTGCATATTGATATTTAACTTTACATCTTAAAAAGTGGAAGCTAACTATTAAAATTTTCACACGACTTCCAAGTAACTCGAAAAATTTTGGCTAATTTCGAAAACATATGCTCTAAAGTGTTTAAGTGTTACTTAAATTTCTTTCTGTTTAAGTCTAAATCTTGCCCATACTTTTTTGTTTCTTTCCTTCTTTCTAGGTCAGACCTTTTTCTTCAAATATTTTGGTATCACATTGTCACATATTTTCTTGGTCTACCACTTTTCTTTTCCTGTTATCCTTACTATGTGTCCTTAGTTGCTATGTTTATTTTTAGTATTGGTTTCAGTTCTTCTCTTACCGTTCTTGTAATGCATTTGACGCTTCTGGGGTATTTATCTCCACAGCCTATTTTTAATTTTTGATTTTATTTGTTTTGATAGAACCCAACCTCCTGCCGCGCGTTAATGTTGTTTTCTTAAATAACTTCTTTTTTCACATAAAGTGGTTGTTCAAAGCTTGATTTAATTTAGCTGCATTTTCTAATGTGTCTTTTATTTCAGCGTCTTTATTTCCATTATATTTATCTTTATTCCTAAATATTTGAAAGTCTCTTTGTTGGAAAATCAAATTGGTTGTTTGGATACCTTCTCTCTTTCTATTCATTATTTTTGTTTTCTTACTACTTATTTTTCAGTTTCTATTATATAAAGCTTTATTCCATATTTCTAAATCGTACTGTAACTCTTGTTCGTTACTTGCATAACTAATTAGGATGTGAGTAAATGAATGTTCCGTAATTGTCACCAGTTCGTTATTCCTGTAACTCACTTTATCTTATTTAGTTTTGTTTTGCTTTTTTATTATACTATTTAATATAATATTAGTAGTACTTCTTCTTACTTTAGTCCTTTTGTTATAAATTTCTCACATTGCATATTTCTTGTTCTTACAAAATATCTGGTGTTATTCAGTAAACTGATTATATTTTTTCAAGTTTTACTATCTAGCTCTCTTTCTTTATATCACTGCAAACTATTCTCCTTAGTATACAGCTTTTTATATATCTGTAACTACCACCAATATAATATTTTTGTTTTTCCCAATAGCTTCATTATAATTGTATGGTCTTATAATTTTCGCGGCTTTCTAAATCCACTCAGTACCTCTTCCAACTGCTTTCCCTTAATGTCTTTTGGTCTTTTTTCTGTTGTTCTTTCTCATACGTTTAATATTACACTAAGCATAGTCATTCCTGATGTAGTTTGTACATTTTTGTTATTATTTTTTGTGTATAGGTAACCGTATTTCCAGTTTTCAGTCTTTCTGAGCTTTAGCAAACAGAATTCTTCATCATTTTAACTGTTATACCAACGTGTTGCGCTGTTTTCATTCTTTTTAGTATTACTATTTCGACTACTTTTATCTTTGTACCTTTTTATTTTTTACATTTTGTGATATTTTCTGGTTTTTCTAATTTAGTTCCTATTTGTTTTTTTTGTTATCTCTTAATCAATTTTAGCATGTTATCAAAATACCCTGTACCTCATTTACTAATATATTTTCTTTTTATCTTTTACGTTCCAATTTATACCTTGCTTTCTTTTTGAGCATTTTAAAACTTTATAAAACAATTTCTGATTTTCCACACTATTATGCTTTACTTTCTTACCAAACTTTTCCGGTTGCTGTTTTGCATTTTTTATCGTTTCTTTGTTCTTTATATCTGTACAATATGTAAATTGGTCTTTTCTTTGCTTTTACTCCTGCATGTCTTTTTTGTTGCATTTATCAATGTGTCTTTAATTTTTTATCCTATTTTATTTTGTTCAACTGTAATTCTATTTTTTCTTTCCCCTGCAGATTATATTTCGTTATTGTTTCTGTTATGTTATAATCTATCATATGTTTTTCCTTATCCCTATTTTCCATATGTTTTTGCTTTTTATTTCTATTTTTAAAGTTACCGATTTTTTTTGGATCTAATTTTACCCTTTTAGTTTTTCCTTATTTTTTTGTTGTGGTTATTAATTATCACATACCAATTATTAATTTGTTGCCTCTGCTTTTAACGTGTATTTATTTATGGCGTTACGTTATAAAATATATTTATTATTAAATTGTTATTATATATATATTTCTGTTATTTTGCCTTGATATCCTTGTTTGTAGTATCATTTTAGTTTATCTCGTATGTTACTCCTAAGGGGTCTATATTTGTTTATTAATCTCTGGTTCTATCTTTAATATTTTTTTCATCTCTCTATAAACAATAAGAATAGCACATAAAATCCCTTAGCTGCCCGTTCCCTCTGAAAAAAACAAAAGGGACAGCCAAATTTGACGTAGAATCTGAATCCGCGTTCAGAAATTCAAGAAAACAAATGCAAGTGGCCTAAAAAGTAACCCCTTTCATATCTATATGCCAGTGACTACATTTAAGTGAGGGACAAAGTAGAGTTTGCACTTCTTACAAGGCTCAAAGCGCCTCAACGCACACCGCTCGAAAGCTTTACGATCTCATGCATAAAAGTATACTTTAACAAGGCCGCAAAGCGTCCTTTGCGTTATAATTTTTTATTAAGCTAATTAAATATATATAGAACTCGGATAAGAGCAAAGAAAATTGGAGTGGGATACGCTGGAACTTTACCAGGAAAAACAATGTATAAATAATTCATCTCTTAGAAACATAATAGTAATACTTTTGTTATTATAATTATTAATATTAATGATTTATGTAATTAAACAAGCCGTAGTGTGTCTCAAACCAGACTTAGAAAGGGGAAAAGATGGAATAACAACCTCATTAAGAAACAGGATTTAACTGGCCCGGTTGAGATCACCCTGTAAGGGCACCTGTCCAGGATTACGGATGAAAGCCGGCCAACGATTCGGAAAGCGGAAAAGCTAACGGATAGGGAATATAGGTTTCTCAGTTATGGACAACAATCTAGCTAAGGAAAGTCACTCCAAAAATAAAGCTCCTTCCTCTAAGCGCGCTTTCCCGTAGTGCCCAATTGGTCGAGTTGGTAGCGGGTTTACTTCAAGATGCGCGGTTTGTGGGTTCAATCCCTTTCGTGGTTGCCGTCTTTTTTGCAATATTGGTTAGATTTAAGTGGGGAAAAGGTAGGACTTGCACTTTTACAAGGTACACCGCTCGAAAGCTTTACCATCTCATGCTTAGAAGTATACTTTAACTAGTACTAGTATATATATATATATATATATATATATATATATATATATATATATATTATATATATATATATATATATATATATATATATATATATATATATATATATATATATATATATATATATATATATATATATATATTATATATATATATATATAATATATATATATATAATATTCCTATTCTAACATGTTTTCAATACATCCCATATTACTTCACCTTTTGTTTCGACCTACTCTACCGTATAATAAGACATGTTTATCATTCAACATCATCTCTCCTTTCTGCCTTTCTTTTTCATTTCCGTTATTCCCAGAATATCTAAGTTAGCTTTCTGAAAATCTTTAATTAAATCATTTTCTTGCCAATCAAATTTCTTATATTTCGTAATGCTATTTTTCAAATTTTACTTCTTATTTTTTTTTCTAGGTTTCTTGTTATCTTTCTCCATTTCCAAAGCTCATCGTCAACCATTATATTTTACTTAATCCAATTTTAATAGCTTTCCCCATTTTCTCTTTTTAAATCTCACTCTCAATTCTTTTTGCGTGATGCTTTTATTATTAAATCGTTATTTATGTATATGGAAACTCCTATTGCAGTTTGTTTAACTCTGTGAAGCAAATTTTCTTGCTAAGTTTACGTACTGTTTTCACTTTTCATTTTTAAATGTTCCTCACTAAAGTGATTTCTTCAGTGATCTTTTCCGTATCTGTGCTATTTACTTGAAGACCAGTTTATATTGCGTTCTTCTCCATTTTTCTTTTCCAATCGTTCCACGTTATTTCTTAATATATCCAATTAATTTCTTTGTTTTCCTTTTGTTCTTTTATACTCTTTCGTTTTCTTTTGTTTTATCACATGATTTATTTCTCTTAATTTCTCATCTCTGAGATTTCAGTGTTTAGTTTTTCTTCTACTCTCATATAGAATATTATCCTGTTTCTGACCACAAATTTTGTGTAGTACTCTGAGCCGGGCGTACCCCGGGCAGATGGCTAGTCTAACCCGTTAGAAGAAGGAAAATATACTTTACGACCGCCAAAAGTGTTTGTAGACGGCCGAAGAGCATTTAATGTTTGCCGTTACTTTTGACCTGACACCGCCGTGCGCCAGTGTGGCAGCCGAGGCCTTTACCTTGCGGTTGTATCTAACACTTTGTTAATTTTTGGGTCGTTTTATTTTTGATTTTTGAGTAGTGATTTCATTGTCTTTTTTGGATCTGTCAAACATTTCTTATCCTTTTTTTATAATATTTTACTATTTTATTCAATTTCTTCATATAGATTATCATTTTGTTACCCATTTTTTATTTATTTAGTTATATTCACCACTTGATTTATTATTATTGTTATTTTTAATCTGTACTTTTATTTTAATTTTTCTGTTTGTTACTTTAACCTCGACTTATATATAACTTCCAAGCATTTTATATATAGTTATGTTATCAGTACTATGTATAGAGTTAATCTTCACCCATATAATACAGTGACCTCCCACTTATCACTGGTTTATTCACATTTGCTTATATACATTAATTCAATTCTTGTTTTTGCACCTTTTTTAGTTTCATTCGATCTAATATTTGTTGCTTATATTTTTACTCAAATTTACACCTATAGATAGTTGTTTCTCTCTTTTTACACCGATATTTAACTAATTTTAATAGCATTACTGGATCGTATGAACAATTTGCGCATCAACGCTTTATTTGCTATTCAGGAGAAATATTAGATTTTTTTTATTAATATCCTTGGCTTCCCTAACAAATTTTTTTAATAAGCCATTCTCAATTTTTGTAGAACATATACAAGGTGTGGCAGAAAAGTAATGAGACTGATTTTTTTACCAGTTTTTATTTTTTTCAAACATCAATGTTATCCGCTTCAAAGTAGTTCCCTTGGGCAGCTACACACCGATCGAGACGTTGTTCCCACTGTTGGTAGCAGCGCTGGAAGTCTTCAGCCGGTATGGTCTTCAGCATGTCCGTTACACTCTTTTGGATGTTTTCTAAAGTCCCAAAGTGACGTGCTTTGAGGACATTTTCCAGTTTAGGAAAAAGTCACAGGTACTGAGGTCAGGTGAATAGGGGGACTGGGGAACCACAGGAATGCCTTTTGAGGTCCCTTTCGCATGTGCAAATGTTCAGTCAAAATCTGTTCAAATTTAATTGTTCACTCAACATTCTTAATGTTAAACGACGGTCTGATCTCACAAGAGTGTTCACACGTTCGATGTTTTCGTCGATTTTCGAAGTAGAAGGCCTCCCTGAAATTCCACTGTTCCATTTCGCGTGACGTACAACCAAAATACAACTTCACTAATAACACGTAGTCAATGGAGCGAGTTGAAACTCGCACTGAGCTATGGGAGGGTATTTATACACGTGCTCTATCAAAGACAACAGCGTAGCGATGTCAGATCGCTTGCAGTGTCGCCCGTCTCATTACTTTTCTGTCACACCTCGTATACTGATAAACCTGTTGCACTGTCAGCAAAAAATCTGTATAAATAAATAAATTTTCTAGCCACATATTTTTTACTAAAATCCCCTAAAGAACGTTAATTTTACTGATAGAAAAACTTTCCCAATTTAAACAAAATTTGTTTCGTAGATGTAAGTTCATCTACATGAAATTTGTGCTGAAACTTAATAATAAAACACCCTCACCCCCCTATCCAACGCACCAACTGCTTTGAAGGTGGATCTTTTACATATTTTAATTTAAAATTAATAATGGAGACAAAAAAAAGTTTAAATTAATTTTTGAACTATTTTCGGGGTGCTGTATTTTCAAAACCGAGGGCAACTTTGTAAAGAACGGCGAGTTATTTTTAGTAGAGTTTATACCTGAAATTTTGTACCCAAACTTGAGACGATCTCTACACAAAATTAACAAATATTTTTTATTTGTTTACAAATTTAGTGCGTCTTCATTAATTTTTGCAGCATTTTTTAACCTTTTGAAATGAAAGTATGTACCAAAGACCAAAAGAAATGGGAAGCTTGGATAGATGAAATCTGCAATTTTGATGATTTGCTTTAAGCTATATACGCATATCTTAGAGTTAAGATTGTTTCTCTAAATATTCTTACCTACTTTCTTCTTAAATACTATTTTGAGTCATCTTTACTTTTGAACACGTCACAGTGCTCAATATCTTTATTTTATTAGCTAGATTTAATTTCTACTTTTTCCATTAAGGCACACTTTTCTATTTAAGCGAGCACATATAAAGAACTGTAACAAATAAAATTTTTCTACATAATTATAACCGACAGCAAAAAACAAATTTATAGGGTGCACTTAAAACAATCAAATTAATAAGACAAAATGTGTCTTCCTAATGTTATGTTTTTTAGAATCAAACAGATATAAGTTCAAAGAATATATAGAATAGGTGAAGCAGAATCATGTTAAAAGCTGTATATTGAACAAAATATTCATTTATTTCTAATCAAACTAAAAATTCAGGTCATCAGATTATAGATAATTGCATGCTCTATCTGTATTTTAGAAATCTGAAAATACCGGAGTTTTTCTATCAGAAACGATAGCTTTACCTACTTATTAACGCCGTTTTAAATTTTTTCTTGGTTAAAGTATCCCTATCACAAATTCGTAAACTGTTTGTACTATGAATTTTAATTGCAACATAGCACACTGCAATAATAATCCTTTTGAAACATTCAGCGTTTTTGTGGAAATGTTTACCGATTTTTCTTTTAGTTCGTTATTATCTGTTGTTTCACACAACTGGGTTATGCAAAGCACACAATATTTGTTTTACGAAATAACGGTTGGAATAACTTGGCCAAAATATGGCTTGTTTATAGCGTTAGCATACTTTCATATTGTAAACACACTTTGACGAATATTACTGGGCGCACTTCTACATTAAATTCAGTTTATAAACTAAATTATTCTTCTATATCAAAACCTAGAGATAATTATAGAAAAAGTATAAACCACCAGCTGGCTCTAACGTCGTGTAATTACAACATAATAAAATACTGAACATTACGTTGGAAACGTTCTTTGCCATCTTGACAAGTTATTACTTACATTTCCACAACTAATTTTACTAATTGAATTTTTATTAAATTTGTTTATACATCAAATTGTACAGCTCATGCTCATTCTTTTTTGCTTAGCTTCCATACTTTCACTCCATATTTAGCATAGTTGCTTCTTAATGTAAAAGAACTACGTTGACTGTATAAACAGTAAATTATCCTTTAAGTGTATGTGTGGGGGGAGGTCGGTTAAAACTAAACTAACTGTAAAAGACAAAACAGTAAAATAAGCTAAGGGCATTATAATGGGTGAATGAACTATAGACAAAAGTATGATAAATTTATTAACTAAATTATATACAGCAATATTATAGGTTAATGTTAACATAATGACTGATGCTTCGTTTTATGATACCTTATCTGCACTGTTTTTGAAGTCTAAACCTGACCTTTTGATGCTCGTACTCCTTATATCCGTCATGACTAAAAATTTATTTGCTCCCGCATTCACTTAAGTATAGCACTTGACAAAAACAGGAAATTTCAAGTCAGGATAGATAACTTAAAATTATGATGACTCAGGATCTTTCCAACAATTGTAATTATAGTCTTTGTTTAGTCTTTACAGTCTTTAGGGTTTGCATTGTTCACCAACGCCAATTTCTTCAGCCTCCCCACAGCCATTCACCACTCGTGCACTCTCAAATGTTCTTTAACTTTGTTCATCTTGTAATTAAAATCCTTTTTGCTGTACCCTTGCCTTTTCTTTTGCGTTGCTGTTTAACAGGGCGTGCATTTTGTTGTCATCTTACTCACGTGCGCATCTTTCTTGGTTCTGATATAATAAACTGAACGGCGTGCTACTATACGCACCTCTTTGCTCCAATTTTACTCTCGTCCTAGTTAGTAACGGTATTTCACCAGCCCCGTTGGAACCGCTTCGAACATCGGAGCTCCTGTTCCTGTCACACTAGAAAATAACACTCCAGCTTCTTCTCGCTAGAATTTCGTCTTGCTCAGTCGACTGCCCCTGCCTCCTCCACGAACTTCATTCGCCCGATCTCGCTTGGTCACAGCCCTAGATTCTTTTTGAAGTTTAAGGGTATAGTTTGACTTTTTTCTTCTGTTCCACGTCTCCGTAGCAATCGGAACATCAGTATAGTACTTAGTAGTTATTGTGTCTTGTCGCAAGTGAAAATGCAAAAGGGCCTACAGTGTTACACGATGATATTCTGCTGAAAACTCGGAAAAATTAATTACAAAGGTTTCAGTTGTCAAAAAAAAATTACGACAATTTCGTTTTGTCTTTGATCCGAGCTTTTCGATACGGAAGAAAATATTGAAAACAAAGCAAGCACAAAGAGCTCAAAACTTTAAAAAAATAATAGGACTTACATGAAATATTTCCGGATAGGGACTAATATTTAAATGAGCTAGGAAGGCAGCATTACCAAAAATTGAAGTCTACCAAATCACTAGGCGGATTTGTGCACGAGGAAAATGTGTGCATGCAAATCTCATAACTCTCCGCTATTTATCTTTATTTTTCCAGTTTAAAATCCACCATAAAAAATATTTTTAAGACGGTCTAAAATGTTTAGGTGGTTGTAATGAGGGCTGTAGACAACAATCGAGTAAAGTTGCTGCTATGAAAAATGAGAGTAATTACAAAGAGGCCATATTTAAGGAGTGATGTTTCCCTCTACCTTTTTAATAACATTTTCTATGTTAACCATTAGTTATGTTTTTAGCCGGATGCCGAAATGTGGGTTTTTTATTGTTTTTATCTGTTTCCTAGTTTAATATTCACTTCTTTTAGGGTCTTCTTTCCTACTCTAGTAGTTCTGTGCGACTAGCCACAGTGATTTTTTATTTTTTTCTGCTCTACTATATGTATGTTCTTTCTTTCATTTTTTATTTGTCGCAAAGTAGTCAAACCTATTAGATATGATCTTTCCGACAGCTTTTCTCTAAAAACTCTTTTACAGCATAGATTCGATCGACATTTTGCCAATTTGGCGGTAACTATATTTCAATTAGTCAGCTATTTCTCTTGCATTTAGCTTTGTTGTTTTATTAACAAATGTTTGCTACCAACTATAAACTTTTAATACATCCATTGCACAACTTTGTTTCCAGTTTACTATTCACAGAGAATTTCACATAAATATTTTTTACTTTTACCTTTTTTATTTTCATTTAGCTTAACTTCGATTTATTTTTATTTTTAGAAATAATTTTGCAATTATGCTAGTGATAAAGTATACAGCACAGTTATGGACTACCTTTTATACAGGATGATCAATAATACCTGTCGCAAGGTATTTGCTTATAACTTCTCACGTTCAAAATTTAAAAAATGTTTTTTCAGCATAGTCTGAAGTTTAGTTTAACAAGTTTTCTAAATGTGAACCTTGACTAGCAACAAAATGGAGTAGCCTCCTTTCAAAAGCCTTATTTGCTGCTTAAATAGTATTTCTTCTAATAGCCGAAACTTCATTTTTTACTGCTATTTTGAGATCTTTAAGTGTTCTTAGAGACTCTTTGTAAACCTGATACTTCAGGTGACCCATAGAAAAAATTCACATGAATTAATGTCAGGAGAATATGGTGGTCAATTAATTCCATCACCACCAAAAGTATCAAAGTCTAGGTCTATGACATTTGTATCAAAATTATCCATTTGTGGAAAAAACTTTCAGAGTACATAAATCAGCAACCGTTGCGTATTTTGGTTCTCTTTGCTCCCCGTAGAAAATTTTAAGAGTTTACATTACCCTTAAAGAAATATGGATCCGAGGAATTTTTCCCTGAATCTTTACACTAAGCGGTGTACCTTTGCTGAACGGAGACGCTTTACAATTGCAAGGTGAAGATTTTCCTTACCCCAATGGCGCATGTTTTGTTTCTTAACAAAACCCTGCAAATAAAAACGAGTCTCATCAGTAAACCAAATTTTTGAAACATCAGTCGAACAGTCTTCCACTTTTTCAATCATCAGTTGGCCAAATTAAGGTCTTCTTTCGATATCGTGCAGTTTTAGTGGCTGATGGACTTAATTCTTGTACGGGACATTTTCAAATGTTTTGTCAGGATAGTTTGGACACTCTCTCATTATTTTTTAATAAGCAAATAATTTTCGGCGCCTATTGTTGATGACCCTGTAATTTCTTTAATGACTTCCACTGGTACATATTTGGCAGAGCGGCTTGCCCAGGCGTTGTCTTTTTCTATCTAAGCGTACCCCGCATACGCGCTTAAATAACTCTATACCAAGTTTTAGAACTTACAACTCCAATGCGCTGCGCCAACCCAAGCAGCAAGCCGACATGCTAGACTTGTTGCAAACTTTCCGTAGCCCTCCCTTCACGGAAAGTCCAAAAGTTTGTCGCGCTTAATACGAAGCCCCTGCTCTCGGCGATTTTGAGTTGTCGCTCACGAACTTTAAGGGTGAAGGAGGTTTTATAGTCGATTGTTATAATAATTCTATCCTGAAGTGTTGATTATAATCATGTAACCTTCAAAATTTATTAATAATTTTATATCAAGAAACTAAAAATCCGATCATTCTTTTTGATGGACTGTGTACTATAGATATTTTTTAATTTACTACTTATTTAGGTTTCATTTAAAATCGCTATTCAGTTTTCTTCTTATAATAATGTTTATTGGAAATTGAAACAAATTTTCCAAACGCGACCACGTAATTTGCCTGGGAAAATATTGCCCATTTTTTGTTTTGCCGAAGCTTTGAAGTAGAATTGATATTGCTAACGAGGTCGCGGCACAGATATTACATTTCAAAGGCGCGCTTTGAAGGCGGAGCCCTCCTTACCTCCAATCCAGCTCCCAAATTACACGCCAATGGAATGTTGAATTTGCGCCGCTATTATTGAGCGAGAGCGAAGCCCGTGAAATCTGCAGTTGACATGACGAGACAGGCTGAAATGTGCGTAAGCAAATTGTGGACATATCTCCCGCGAAAAAGATACAAGAGTTGGGCGCCTGCGGTAGGCTTTTCTGGGCCACTTTTTCGCGATTGGGGTAATAAAGCGCGGGGCGGTTGCTGGAACCCCAGGGAAATTCCGGCGAGTAACAGGAGGGTATTAAGCTGCAAATAGGGTTTTGTGATTGTTTTCAGTTATTATTGTCTTCTGAAGGAAATGAGCTATTATATTTTATTGTAACATAATAGAAAACGCATTACGTATAATCAATGTTTAAAACAAGTTTTGCAAGGACAGCACTAGTTCAAAAAAATTGTACTTCCTTCCTGTTAATACGCGCCATTACCTCAATTATGAAACTGGAAGCTCTCCTTCGTATTATGATACCTCTCACTGACCTTTGCCTCCACCACGCCCCACACGTACTAGTTAAGGGGATCGCAGTCGGTGTTGAAAAGCGAACATAAATCGGGGGCTCAATGGTAATACAAAAAGTTACATAGACTTGAATTTTCCTTACATTGTAATCTAAAACGTATACTCCCACCCAGTGACCACTCCCTCTATCAAGGGCCTAACAACATTCAGGTTGACAGCTACCGGCAGTCACCTTCACACCTTCCTCAAAAACGTACCATGATGTTTACTTTGCTGCTTTCAAGCCCCAACAGCATTACAGAGGCGAAAAACTTTGAATGCGTGGCAAAAGGCACTTGATGCATGTTGGAAGGTGCAGCGGACATTTTGATGATTTACCTTCCTGTTCATCCGAGAAAAATCTGAGGAATCTAGCGCTGTCGAATTTGATGTTCAGCAGTAACTTTCTGTTCATTTTTTTTTCGCGCTCAACGGTGGAATGCGCTGATAGTTTCCTGTTAGTTGCCCTGTCAACAGTTACCTCTTCTTCGTGGTCAGATTCCCTGTAATTCTTGACATATTTGCAAACTTTGATCTTTTTGTAGCCAAACCACTCAATAAATTCCGTCAGTGATTTTCCAGTGCGAAGCGATTCGAGTCTAAGCCTGTGACTCTTTTTTTCGGTTTGTTGTAATCTTGGTATATCTCGTAATTTTCTTTGCGTAAACATATTTTTTTAGTTTAACTTCATTCCTAACATTTTCATTCCACCAGACCGTTTGCTTTCTATTTCTATTTATTTTTTTTTGTACCACATATTCCTTTTGTTGCAATGCTTAGGATATTTTTGAAGGTTTTCCGTGCTTCTTCGCTTTCAGGAAGTAATAGTGACTATTTATTTCTGATGCTATTATGACTCTAACGTCTCTTATTTTCCGTCTATGGCTCCTTTCTCTTAACACATAATCTATTATGAATTTTTCACCTTCACTTAGACCTTATCTGGTGTATTTATGTCCAAATTTTTGTTGAAAGAATGAGTTCATCACTAAAAGCTTTCGTTGCACACAAAAATCAATAATTTTGTCTCTATTGTTATTTTTAATTCTCTCCGTACTTTACTGTCATTAATTCTGCTATAGGTACTTTATGTCAGTCCTGAAATTCAAATTTCCTATCACCACAGTTCTTCCTTTGTAACTTTCCAGTATTTTTAATGCCTCTTCCCAGAATTTGTGTTTAGTTTTCTCTCTATCATTATCATCTAAACCGCACGAAACTACTAGATAAAACCTACTATTTTCTCCCATTTCTATTTAAATTTTCATTATTCTTCCGCATATACACGCCCATTTCTTTAGATATTTTAAAACATTTTTGTGAGCCCATTTAATATCATCAGGTGACCTATCTCCAGTTCTGTAGCCATATTTTTTATTTTTTATTTCTATAATTGATAGGATTTTATATCTATTTTTTCAAATTGTTTAATTAATTCTTTTTCTTTTTTATTCAGTTCTCTAATTTTTTGTGTTGCCAAATTTATTCCTTGTAAACCCTTTTTGTTGCCCCCTGAGTTTGAGCTAATAATTTTTTTAAGTGTCATCTTCTGGCCTCTAATAATATTGACTTTTTTCATCCTCTCCTTACCTCTATTCTTGATTATCAATAAACACTTTTTGTATTTTTATTTTATTTTCCTCCTTCTCTTCTTAGATAGTTTTCCTAATTCTTTCTTGTGTCTCCTTTGTTTTGCTAACATATCCTCATTAACGCATTTAAAACCTTCATTCATTTCTAGTTGCTTCTTCATGTTTTCCATTGATTGTTTTGACGTTAATATTTTACCATTCTTCAGCAATAACCACTAAAGTACAATCTTATTCCTTCTTGTTTTCCTTTAGGTCGCATATCTATGTAGCATTTATTGTCTTAATTTTCTCTTTTAAATTTGTATTTTTTTTGTTTGGTCCGCTTGTTTCCCTATTCTAGTTTTCTTATCTATCTACTATATTTTTTCTATTCTGTTCTCATCTCTTTTGCCTTAGCTGTTAGCTCTTGTAGTGATTCTAGTATTTTTTCTAACTTATTACTCTGTTCTAGTTTTAGTTTTGCCAGGAGCCGTACTGTTTTCTTCTTTTTCCTAAAGTCTTTTTTTCCATTTTTATTCTCGCAAATTTTTCTACGTTCTTCTTTCTTCATCTGTTGTACCAGTAGCCATATTTATTTTTTCTTTGAAATCCTAGCTGTATACGCTCCTGTTTGTTATTATTATTATTTATTTTCAGCGGATGTCAACAATCGCCTTTATCTTAGGTTGCTTCGCTATAAATTTGCTCATTCTCTTTGGAGGTTAGGTTCTTTTAGCATATAAATTGCTGCTGATTTAGCACTCAACTCTAGTCTTATCTTGGTTATTTATTTCTCAGGTCTTTCGAATTTTACTCAAAATTATTAGTTCAGTTTCGAAGTTATTAAAATACGACGGCGCCACATTACAGACTAATATCTTTTCACGATTATTTTAAATCTTTTTATTTTATTTCAAGAGAAAAAAGTTCCATGGGTCGAATTCTCAAGCGTTTTTGATATATCGCTTGGAAATATTAACGGCCTTTGAAGGTGTATAAGAGTTTTACTTGGGAAAAGAGAGAAACTAGCGGATAGCAACCGGCAGCCTGATAAATAATAATTTCTGAACAGTCCGAGTAATAATAAGGAGATTGCCAATCGATAACGTAAAGGAAAAAAAAAATTATAGAATTATCTCAACTTCACAAAAAATTATAAGAAATTATTGAAGGTATTACAGCTTGCAAAAAGAAAAAATAAATTATCAGAAAAATTTAAAGATATAAAATAAACAGGATTAGCTGAGACTGAATTCTTACGAGTAGTTGTGTGAGTGTAGACAACAGGCAAAGCAAGTAATAACTTTCACCCGGAATTCATGGGTTTGAAGCGACCACGCAATGTTAAAGTTCAAAATAAAAGTACCGCTGTTCAGTAAGAATTAAAAATAAGAGAGAGTTACCTTACAGAGCTATTTAATGGGAACGGAACTTCTAAACTGACTTTAATAACGCGTTCATATGTCCACCATTGTTAGAAAATAAATAACTAAAACGATACATCCACCCGACCTTCGAAGATCTTAACCTTTTCTTGTTTTATTATTTTTTTTGGGCTTGCTGTTCTGTTCCAATACATTTTTTGCTACTCCTTCCCAATTTTCCACTCATAAGCTTCCCTGAAACTTTTCCACATTGCCTTCTCACTTTTAAGTTTTTTATAATTAGTTTTACCTTTAAACCCCCTATCTGCCTTTGCACTGATTTTCCTATAATTTGAAGCTTGACCTGAGATTTTGCGACAATAAGATGCTTATGCGATACCCTAGTGAGGTATTGTCGAAAGGATACAACTAGAAAAAGTGATAAGACTACTAATTCTGAAATATACAAACTTCTTACAGAAAAGGAAATAAAAGGAAGAACAAACATCAATAACACTGCAAACCTGAACCACGTCAAATGAGTGTTATGTGTCCAAAAATAAAATGCAATGACCATAAAAGTAGCAGTTTCTTGGGCCATATTTTAGCTGTATCTTTTACAGAATCTGTAATAAAGTTGAAGAAACAATTGTCTCATATTTTTTAAAAAGGCGTATCTACCAAGTCACAGTTCTGGGTTTCACAGTATCAATTAGTGTGTGCAATTTTATGCCGTCTACTTTTAAAGAGCACCTGATATGATGTAGAATAATAAAATACTGGAAATCGTATACATACGCTTTTTAAAATAAAAAATAAGTATGTTCAAATAACAAAAAATCCACAAGGGCATTAAATATCAACAATAAAAATAAAACGGAAACATTAAAATCAAGCGTCCAGCAGGGTTGCATTCAGTCACGCCTACTATTTAAATCTAATTTAAAGTAGATATATCATAAAACCCTTACATATTGCATTATAAGAATTATAAATTGTTATAAACGGAAGAACTTTAATGTTTAATACACTGACGATGCGATAGTCATAGACAACATAAGTAACAAATATTGCAAATAGAAAAAAATTGTATAAAAGGCATATTCATACGATCAAAGGGAGTTTTGTGTTATAATTCACCCTTGAACTCCAGAATAATACATGTTTCCTATTTACCTTTGTAGCATTAACGCATGAGTACCCACCGGCGCGAAGCGTAAATACCTCGAAGCATTTGAGATGTGAGTATACCGTTATTTACTAGAATTATCGGAATAGATAAAGAAAGTATCTTAGGTGCAATTTTCAGGGAAATAAACGTTTGGAAATAGTCACAAATATTACAAGATATGCGCATCAATTCTTTGATCACGACATTTTATCCAAAATAGAAGAAAAATTAAACAGCAAAAACTACAAAATATTACAAACAACACTCGATAAGAAAAAAATGATTAAGGTAGTAGCTAATGATCATTAAAGGACGATGATAAAACAAGAAGATGATTGCCAAAGAAAATATTTTAGATTATTTATTTAATTACTTAATTTAAGGACAATAAATGAAAGCAACAGTAGGTTTCAGAATAATACAATTAATTTTTCCGATCCTCTTAGGAAAATCAAAATTAATATGCAATTTCTAAAAAATTGACAAAATGGACAACTTACAGTCGCTGTTGTAGGGCGTTTTGCACTATCAACCATAGGCCTTGAATAACGCCCAGATGCTTCTTCTGACCTTTAAATATTCTGTGCCTAAGCACCGTTCCCGTAGGATTTGTAGTTCTGCGTGCTTTAGGAGCTTACTTTAAAAAGCTGCTAATTTTATATTTGCTCAAGATCGTCCAAATATTTATTTCTCTAGTGAATATAAAGCCTAGTGTAGCCGCAGTTTTGCCAATTCAATTTTATTAGCTCAATAGATATAACCAAAAAATAAAAAAATGGTTTGTAGTTGGTTTCTAGGATTAGTGTGATAATTAAACGTATTGCACATCGTATATAAAGATTTAAAACAATAAAATAAGGCAATACAAAGTGTATAGCAAATTTTAAAAATGTGTTGCTGCTTTTTTGATCTGAATATGCAGGATAATTCAAAATGACGAACTCAATTTTATAAGTCTACAATTTTAAATTAAGCCAAACATGAAATAAATTACATTTGATTGGACTCACATTCAAGTTTGAGCTTCGTGGCGTACGGATGTCAATCGAGTGTGCTCGTGTTACATTCGTGCTGCGATACGTAAGTGAAAGTAACCGTCCTGAACATAATTATCAAAATAAGTTAGTGTACTGATAAGGTAAAATAAATTTACAAACTAAAATTATTTTGGTACCAGATTTTAACGGACCTGGAATTAACTACAGCTAACCATTGTATAATAAGAATAATGCCATACTACAACATGTGCAAACACCAAAAGTATTTCCGCAAGCATTCTTTGCCCAGTCAACGACAAGCGATATAAACACTAATCTGCCACAACAGGGTTTATAAACAATATTCCTAACACTCAACAATTTATTAATAATAATAATTAGTACCATCACGGGTTGTCATCTGCCAGTGACAAAGACATAACTGAGATAGTTGATGATGTAAACCCCTGGCGAAAATGAAAAACTACAAAAAAAAGAAAATAAATTTAAATCTCAAATCAACTGAAAATACTAACGTAAACAATAAATTCTGCGTTTTGTCTGAACCACACAAGAAAATCACACAAAATATGCAAGCAAAAAACAGAACCAAAACCAATTTATATCTATGGAGTAATAAATTATGATCAATTAGTCAAAAAACTAGCCAAAATGCTAGAGATAAAATAATATAAAACCAGATACTGTAACAATAAATTGACATGCACACTGACAATATTCCTAAAAGAAAGCAATATTATTCACCACACGCATCAACCAAAAAAGAGAGACTTTTAGAATACTGATAAAACATTTACATCAAACAACACAAACGGAAGAAATCAAAAATGAGCTATTACATAAAGTTTGAAACATAATAAGTGGAAGACATAGAATCACCAAAGAACCCCTAAACCTATTCTTTGTCGACTTAGAACCCTCCGTAAATAACAAAAATGTGTATATACTCGAACATCTTCAAAATAAAGCAATAGTCATAGAACCACCAAAAAAAGTAAATGGAATCATTCAGTATGTTAGATGTTAACAGTATGGTCACTTTAGAGCATATTGCAACAGACCATATTGTGTAAAATATGGCGCAGCTCACAACACTACTACTTGTAAAAAGACTAGACCCCACGCCAATTATAAAGGCTGCAAATTCTAACATCATATCATTAAGCCCCACAACGCAACAGACTAAGTCTTCAACCACAACCAAACAACACAGATCTTCCCATAAGAAGTGCGATAAAGCTTCTAGATCCACACCACCAACGTTACCAGTTACGCAAAAGCAACAAAAATGAACGTAACTCAAACATTTAAAGATAACCATACCTTAAGCAAATTTCTGGAAGTATTTAAATCAGTGTTTAATCAATTAATGCAAAAAAGCAGTATGGTGTTGAACTTGCTATCAACTCTAACTATCACCATTCAGTAAGTTCATTAAGATAGCCTAGTAAAATACCAATGTCCTTCTACAACACAGAAACGAAGTAGATGTATTTCTTCGCCCTAATTTAAGAGACATCATGCTAGTAAGTAAAACATGTTTTGCAGACAGATCGTACATCAATATACCACAATACACTACGTACTATACAAACCATCCAGATAACCCCAGGCTATAATAATAAAAAATACGATTCGTTATAGTACATAAGTATGAAGAAGATTACTTGCAAGACACAGTTATACAATCAAAATGTTGCCACGTGACATAACAATTGCGTTAGTATACTGCCCTCCATGGCACCATATAAAGAAATATCACTTCGAAGACTTCTTTTAGACACTTGAACCAAAATTCATCGCAGAGGGTGACTATAACAATAACCACACCATCTGCGCTTCACGTTTTACCACAACAAGAGGCAGAAAGCTGTCAATACAAGCAAACAATTATTCCTTTCTGTCAACTGATGGTCCAACATACTGGCCCTTTAACCAAAACAAAATTGTCGACCTGGATTTTTTATTACTAATGGTATCTCCTTGCCAATAAAACCCATTTTCCTATCACACCTCAGTTATAGCGCTAATCAGCAGCCTCATCACACACAAAAACTGCTGCTCCGTTTACACAACAAGAGAACCAACTGGAAAGAATTTAGAGCTGCATTACACGAAAAATAAACTTAAATGCAAGACTCCAAAACATAAATAAAATGGACGCAGCATTAACGTCTATCTCCGAACCACAACATCAAAATTTTAATAATATTCCAATTGAAATCAAAAGGCTAACAGCAACCAAAAGAAATTCAAGAGCTATTTGTCAACGAGCGTACGCCTTACAAAACAAAACAGCTCTAAATAGGGCAGCAAACCAGTTAAAAACAAAAATCAAAGAATAACACGACATTACTATCCTAAACAGATTTGATAATTCAATTTAAAAGCCAGTCAAACACCGAGGAAAACTGAACCAGTAAGCACCTCCTATGCGCGATGATAAGACACTCATTCCATATTGGACTAGAAGAGAAGACAGTAGTGTTTGCAAAACATCTCGCTAAAGTATTTCCTCCTACCAATGATAAAACAGAACAGCTTTCAAAAACTCATCATACCAAAAATCAAAGTGTTTACCCCATAAAAAGTACAAACAGAAATTAAGCATCTAAACGTTAGAAAAGCCCCAGGTGTAGACAGAATTACACACCAAAAATAATGAAGAAGTTATCGCAAGAAGGTGTAATGATAATTACCTATATATTTAGCGCAATTCTTAGAGAAAATTATTAACCAAAACAACTAAAGATGGCAGAAATAATACTAATGTTCAAACAAGATAAAGACCAATAAGTTTACTTACCATTATAGTTCAGCTCCTCGAGAAGACTCCTGGTTTAAAGAATAAAGGCGACCTCAACGCCGATGAATTTGGATTCCTAAATATCACTCAACCGTTCAGTAAATCCATAGAATATGTCACGTTATAAATAAGATACTCGAATACAAAGATTATTGTACATCGGTATTCCCGGATGTTAGGCAAGTTTTCCATGAGGTAGAGAATTATTATGCAAAATTAAACAGTTTCTTCCCATCACCTACCTCAAATTGTTGAAACCCTACCTAAGTGACAAATAATCCAGAATCAAGATCAACGAGGTTGTATCCCAATAGCTTTCTAATGAAATCTGGGGTGCCACAGAGCAGTGTGATTGGCCTTCTATTATATCTATTATACACGGCAGATCTACCACCACTAGAACATTCGTTGATACTATCATTCTTGCAACACATTAAGATCCCGTAACGGCCGCGAGAACATTACAAAACCACCTAAATGAAATACAAATATGGCTCAATAAATGTTGAATCAAGATGAACAAGACTAGATCAGTCCAAGTTACCTTTACACTCAGAAGGAAATGGTGTCCACAATTACACTTAAATAATGTAAATAAATACCTTGGTATACACCAGGATAGTCAATCTACTCCGAATAATAATAGATGCACTTTTTATATGTAAGCAATCACACGCTACATAGATCTAAATATACCATATGTTAAAGACATCATAAAGGAAAAAATGTTCAACACTACAACAAGCTCGAATATCAACTAAATGCAACACTACTGCGACTGATTGAACCACAGCTTAATAGAACACTTAAAAAACTCTGGACAGTAGACCTAAAGGAGAACTAGAGAGAACTAGTCAATAGAGAAGTACCTTATCACGTCATTAAAGACCTTCACAGCTCTTTTGCCAGAATGACTTATAGGATTATAAAAAAATTCTGATTGTCAATAAATATATAATAAAATATCTTTTCCTTTGGCTACATGCATAACATAGTAGCAAAATTCATCCTACACATGATAAAAAATGTCTTACATCACTGAGTTCACCACAACTGTGATACGGTTTCTTATATAGTTCAAAGTTGGTAGAGGTGGTGCATAAACTGTTTCTCTTACGAACCCCTACAAGAAAGAGTCCCAAAATATGTGCCAAATCTTTATTCCATTGTTGCGATAGAGAATGATTTAAAAAACGCCGAGCATTCCGGTGTCAATAAAATGGAGATCCGCCCTGTTGGAAAATGAAGTTTTCTGAAACTCTAATTATATGAGGAGAAGTCAGTTTTGCAGTATCGCGAGATACATTACCCCAGTAACCTTGTTATCATCAAAATCTTTATTTTCGTTGGTCACAGTACACATTAACTTTCATCATGTTGTAGTGTTACATGAGAACTTTGTAGCTTCTCTATTCAAGCATTTTGTCGATTTACTTTCCCATTTAGGTAAATTCTACACGCGTTAGCTTGTCATTTGCGTGAAAAGTCTATACCAGTTATAGGTGATATGGTTTAAAGATTAAACGACCTTTAACATATTCCAGAAAGTTATTTGTGACAGTCTAAGTTTTCTTCTCAATCTAGAAGTTGACTTAATTAGGCTACGCTCTAAACTCTCTCAAATTCGTCTCACAATCACATGTGATACGTGCAGTTGGCCCGTGCTTTTACCTTTACACAAACAGTCAGTTGGATCAAATTGATAATTCTAGCGGCAAATATTCTTCCTCGTTAGAGATTCAATGTTGTAATGACCACAAAATACGAGTTGCACCGCAGTTGCCTACTTTTGTTTTACTGAACTCACAAACACAATTTTGCTCACAACTGATGCCAACAATTAACGTTGCTGTATGATTGTGCGCCAAGCGCGAACGCTCTCACAGCAGTATTCAGAATGTTATCTGAATCATTCACATACAATGTACAGTTCAAGAAATATTTATTTTTAATCACCCTATACAAGATATTGATCTACAAGTTAGTATTTAGTAATGTTCTTGTTTTTCAACAATTATGTAAAATTATAAATTATTTGGAATTATTTCTCGCTTAATATAACGTTTTTTCAACTCCCCTATTTTCCTCCAAAATCCAGTTTATTTGAAAACTAGTTGTTTATAGCAGCAATCGCCTATTTATGTAAATACATTTAGTCACAAGTATTCTAAGCTTTTAAAACAGCTAAATACCATAAATGCAGAAAAATTTCAAATTGAATGCAACAGTTTTTGTTAGAAAATTATAATATTTTTGTAATTTATAGGCTTTTTGAATTCCTTTTTTAGCCGAATGGCTTCAGACTCTAACTCTACTTGTAAGAGAATACGCAGAATATGATTCAACCTAAATCCACACGGACCACGACATCGACAAATTAGGAACATACATACAATGTGTTTGGGTTCCAAATGACCAAGATACAGTGAAAATTAAAAATGGTTAATTAGAATTACTGTAAGGGTGAGACTTAGTTAAGGATTGAGTGAGCGCAGGCCAATCAATAAAACACAAAGGATTACGCGAAAGTTACTATTGCCTAGGCATAAACCTCTCGCGATTAGAGGGAAAGCCTGCAAAGTAGATTTATTTGTAGTGTAACACTTAAGCTAAACAATTCATTTCAATGAACAATAGTACAATCGACTATACAAATCATCGGTCTACGCAAACGCCCTATTGCGCGAAGCATTTACGTCTCCAAAGGATGCCTTTCGCACGAATGAGCATTCTACCTGAGTGTGTCACAATCACCTGTGATACATGCATGGCACCGCTTCACTTTAGTAGTGGACAAATTGAAATTCCCGGCAAACTTCCTCGTTAGATTAATGTATAGCACGAAATACGATTGCACCCAAGGGCTCTATGTTTACTGAACTCACAAACACAATTTGTCTACAACTGATGCCAAATCAACGTTGCTACCGCTTTGCGCCACATAGCGCTCTCACACGCAAAACAGTACTAATTTTGCACTACATGTCCATGTCAAGAAGATTTGTTTAACACCTATGCAAGATTATCTACAAGTTATTTGAAGGGCCACGGCAGTTTTAGTATTTCTTGTTTTTCACACATATGCCTTACAACAAAAGGACGCTATTTCTCTAATCATACGTTTTTTCAACTCCCTATTTTCCTCCAAAACAGTCCTTATTTGAAAACTAGTTGTTTATAGCAGCAATCGCCTATTTATGTAAATCATTTGAGTCGAGTCAATGTCCTTAAAACAGAAAGTAGCCGATAAATGCAGAAAATTTCAACATGATCCAGTGTTAGAAACTTATTTTTGCGCAATTCATAGGCTTTTTATCGTTTTCAGCCGAATGGCTTCAGACTCACTCTACTTGTAAGAGAATACGCAGAATATTATTCAACCTAAATCCACACGGACCACGACATCGACAAATTAGGAACATACATACAATGTCTGTTTCAAAATTAACGATAACTTAATGAGATTGGACTGTAAGGCGCATGCGCAAGCAAACAATTTTACTGATTAGGTCATTTGAAAACAACAAGCATGTGTATGATCGTTGAACTGAGCGAGTGGCACGGCAAATCTTTCTCTAATTGTTGTGCGAAGATAAAACATTTATCCACAGAAAATAATTCAGAAAACTTTCTCAAAAAATGCAAAGAGTACAACGCAAATAAAGGCATAGTATACAGGATTCAAAGTGAGTCAAGAATCTATTGAAAGCGATCCGTGTTCCGAACGACCAGCAAAACACCAAAAAATGTTGAACGTGCACGATCTGCAACCAACAAAAATCGGTAACTGGCAGCCCGGGAAATAGAAAATGAGTTGGAGTTTCTAAAAACTGACATAAAATGTCATAACCGAAAATGAAACATGGGTCTTCAATCAGAAAACAAAGGTTCAGTTGTCTCTATGGAAGTCTTCTAACCTGCCACTTGAAGAAAAAGCATAAAAATTACAAAGTCAACCAGGTGAGATCCCATGATACTTTGAATAGTACTGAGATTTCTTACAATGTTTCTTTTATGTTGTACATTTTTACTAAAACTATTTTTATCATTGCAATTGTAATTGCAAAAGTTCCATTTTCAAACCTATTAAGCATCTCACTATGGTGCAGGAACGTTTAAATGCACATCTAGAGAGTAAAATTCTGTGGGGAGCTCGGAGTTCGCAAGTGCCGATAAGACGAGATTTCCTGTGTATAACGCTTTATTTACAACTATGTGAGTACATTTATAATGGCGTTATTGAGGCGCTTGAGTGCATCTATGAGACCGGTGAACGACGAATCTCGTGGGGTCTGCGAGAGCGACTTGGAGCGGGTCGACGCCTATGTAGATGCCACGGATGCAGCTGACTTCTATCGGGCGAGGCTAGACCTGAAAGGATGGACACTGTTGCTTCTTGGTGAAGAAAATCGGAGCGTCTTCCGGGGGGACCTTGTCTTCGTCTGCGGGTGTTCTCCGGTGAGCCTCTTCTCGGGCGACGGCGGAAACGGTGATGCGGGCTTCGGGTGGTGTCGAGGGGCGGAGAGCTTTCCTCAGTGCGTTCCGGAGAGCCTTAAGTGGAGGTGATTCCCTGGTGGAATCTTCTGTCCGTGATGACGGCCCGTTTGACCGGGGAACTCGGCTGAGATACGCTCGAGCTTCCTCTGGTTGGTTGCAGGGGTAACTAACTTGGCTGTGGGTAGCACAAGTACACTCTGATTTGTCTTGAAGCACTCGGCTATGGATGTGCGCAAGCGTTCGCTGGCAGAGGAAGTTCGTTCTGGCTATGGGTACACACAGAACGCCTTCGGTGCACCTGGGGGGGGGGGAGGGGGGGCTATGAGTACGCCCGGGCACTCCCCAGAGAAGAGGTGAGAGCTGTTCTGGTTATGGGTACCCACAAGACAATCTCTGGTGCATCTTGGGTGGGGGGGGGGCTATGGGTACGCAGGGGCATTCCCCAGGGAGAAGTTGGCTATGGGTACGCACAGGACAAGCTCTCATGCGCGAGTGGAATGCTCCAGTATTTATACCCGCGCCGTGCTTCGTTCCGAGCATTGGTGGAGATAATTCTGGCGGGAGCAAGGCGCAGCATCTATCTTGCTTTCGCGGTCGTCTGACTCTGGCATGCGGCGATATCGGGTACGGGTTCCCTACAATTCTATATGCACATGGGGCGCTAGAAAAGGCTTACCCGCTTTTAATTTTTATAATTTTTTTGAAATACACCCCATCACATTCTACACACTTTTAGGCTTCTATACCTGAAAGTGGAAGCCTAATGAAATCGTTGCGGACGACTGTCTGTCCTTCGCGACTTTCAACTGGAAAACTACTGAACCTAAAGACATAAGCATACGTGGGATATCCTACAACAAAGCAATAAGGGTTTTTAACAAATCCCGCTTCCAGTATGTCATTCTTGATAATCTTTAATCAAGGCAGCTTTTAAACAAGAGACCAGCTTGTTTTTCTGTCATTTCTGAGATTCGTCACACCTTACAATTTTTGATCTGTGGTAGATAATGAAATAACGTTTTCAGTATTCAACTAAAGACCATAAGTCAAGTCCAGACGTCAAAAATCAGTCTGATTGGAAAATCTCGAAACCAGTTTGACCGGAAGTGGCCGCAAATTTTTGTTTATGTATAGAAGCCCCGGACACTGGTGGAAAAGAAGTTTCATGTCCCTACTTGTTTTATGCTTCGAAAATGGTAATCAAAATGACTCTTTTATATTTCCTTTGAGATCTGGGCTCACTCGTCATTAGAAGCTTTTTGACTTTGGAAAACTTTGTTTTATGCACTTAATAAAAATAAACTAAGGTTTCGTCACCTAGTATGATGCCGTTGACATAAAAAGATGTTTGATTTTCAAACTTATTGAGCATTTCGCGACATCACAAAACGCTTTATGTTATCTGCTCACATTTAAGGTATAGAATGGTTAAAACGCAAACTTTTATTACTTAAAAGGAGTAGAAATTACCGGTGTAATAATGTGCAAACACACTTTCATTTGACGATAGGTTACATGTCTGACTAGCATCTTCTTGACAATAAAATTTATTTATTCAATATTTACAATAACCCAACAGGTACAGGCTGGTGGTCCGCCTTACGGCGCTACACCACCACTACCGCATTATTATTTATTCAACTGCATTTAGCTATGGTTAGTATACTTAAAATCTATAGTGGCTCCAAATTTACCTGTCTCGGCATTTGCTTTACTACAATCATAAAAACCCTAGTCAGGAAACCTCCTCGAAACAATTTATGACTCCGAGCCCTCCTAACTTTTGACAATTCTACGTAATAAAAAAGAGCAATCAATCTTAATCTTAGTCTTGCAGTTTCTGTCTGTTTATTCTTTGTTGTCCAAGAATTTACATGTTCACGCGCCCCTTACAAGTTTATGTCTACTTGCAATCTTGTGAATATTGCAAAAGCCGTCCACCAATGGCGTACTTTCTAAAGTTTCTCGATCTTCCTGGTCTCCTCCTCCGCCTTACAGATCTGCAGAACATGCATGGCCTTGCTGACTTTCCCTCAAACTCGTGTGATTTGGTTCTCCGTAAGCGTAGCAGTTGTCGAGCCTCAGACTCCTCCTCGCTAAATGAGATACCATCTCGCTAGGCGGGGTACCTCGTCTCCTCCTTAGGCCGCTTTCGATTGATCTCGCCTGCCCACAGCCTCAGCTCTCTCTCGAAGTTGCTGTCTTTGGTCTGCCACCTCCTGCAAAATAAAATCTAAAGGCGGCAATTGTCTCAATAGTAACGCTGATGTTGATGACTACGTTGCTGTAATCATCTGCTTCTTTAACCGCAAATAGTTCCTGTACGCTAAACAAGGCCTTACTTTGCATTCTTCCACCCATATTTCAACATCGATTGTACAACATTGCTATCGGTATTCCCGCGAGAATACCCGCGCCACCGCTTTTCCTCAAAAACTCCACGTTAATCGTGTCGCCGCTCCGATTCAGTGAAAAATGTGTTTTTATTTGTCACAAACCGATCTATACTTTAAGGTACAGCCTTTCTTGTCCAGATCGTATGCCCAAAATTACCTCCTCGGTCTTTTTACATTCAATCTGAATTTTGCATTATCCACTCATGTTGTGAGCACTCAGAGCGCCTCATGCCGTCTGCGAATCTTACAATCCGGCATTATTGCGCTAATTTAACCCTGAATATACTCTCAAATTTCATTTCCGGTATACCGGTCTGAAGCACCAACCCTGGGAGCACCTCCTCATTACTTCTCGCGTCGTGATTCCGTCATTCATCTTCTTAACAGATAGCGACGCTCTGGGGCTGATCTTGCAGCGTCTTTCAGATTGAAGTTTTTTTTTGAGCTTACAATTCTATTTAAATACGATCGTACAATAAGGAGAGTCATCTCCTAACACAAAAGCCATTTACTTCAGACATTGATCAATTGCGCAAAATTGCCCGGCGTTCTATCTTTGATCAAGTTAACATTGTAAGCTTCTTTTGCCGCTACAACTAACACCTAAAGATCGTTCTGTTTCTACAATGCAGATTTGATTCTGTACGAATACGCTTGGACTTGTCACAACATACGACCATGGCTTTCTTTCTGTTACAAAATTAATCTAATGCCATCTAGAACATTTGAAACATTAAGCAATTTTATTAGGCAATAAAAATAATAAAGAAAAAAGAAAATGGAAAAGCAAAGAAAAATTTGAAACAAAACACTCCTCGTATCCTTTTAAAAGGTTCAATACTCTCTTTCTCGCTGTTCTGCATTTTTTTTGTGGATTTCTTGGCAAATCATCTGCCAAGTATCGGTTTACTTTGAACTATATAACGCATATGCCCTTCTAATGTTTGCTGTAAATGTTTAAACCGTGTTGTTACCATTAGCCACAAAATAACTATGATGAAACCCTGAACTGAATTATTTATTCTTGAAAAACCGTCTTTTACTGCTTGAAAAGACTCTGCAATATCTACAAGTTCATGTGTCTTTAAAGTAGTGGATACAGAATAAAAATTCGTTAAAACTTCAACAACCAAAACTTTTGAATTTTTAAAAATCTTTGAATTACTTGCCCTTCAAGCGTCTCAGATGGTGTAATAACACTAGGTCATAAACGCATATTATCATTAGCGACAACTTTTTTCCTTACACACAGGTATAATTAGAAGAATAAATGTTTGTAAAAACTTTCATGAAAAGACACACAGAGAGGAATATGCTAAAAGTTAATTGTTATAGAGCACAGAAAAATTGTGATTTTATTAATTGTCTTATCACCCATTAAGGCGAACGTCACCTAACAAAATTTTTATTATTATACAACGTACATTGTATGTACCAAATAAGAACAAAGTAGTTTTAAAGGTACCATCAACAAATCACTGTCTCAACTTAAACATGAGCTTTTCTTATTGAGAAAAATTAAAATTGTGCTTTTTGGTCGCTTTTAAAATTCTTCGGGCAACGAAAGCTTCTACTATTAGAAAATGAGACACATTGATGCTCAGCTAAGGTCGAACCGACCGTGCTTTGTGGAGGGTTCGAAGTCTTTTTGAAAAATCCAAAGCTCACCTCAAAAAACGTGTGATTCAGAAGTTTGACTACATGTTTCAAAACATTCTATTGATACACAGCGGCCAAACTAGTAACTCCCTTTTCACACAAATAAATGTGAATAACTACATCAAACCATTACAGTGGCTGAATGAAGACTTTTCTGATCCTTTGGCACTAGCTGAGATACCTCTTTGAATCTTGTCATTTTATTTATTGAAACATTTCTCCACTTTAAAAAATTACCTGTAAATAAAATGCGCGTACTCAGTCAACAACCTCTTCTTTGAAGCATCTGTTAGTAAATATCTTTTGTAAACAGACAGGCCCAGTTCTTGCTTAATAATACGAAATATTGAAGTTTTGGAAATTAGTATCTCCCGAAACACAATTTTCTGCTTACGAAGAGGATTTTGTTTAATTTGAGTACTTACGGCTTTGACTGCCCGAATAGTGTGAACTGAACGTGGTCTTCTACATCATCGATCATCGACACCTTCAGTCTCATTAAACAATTTTATAGCCCGATGCACAAACAAACGACTACAGAGTCTTAAAAATTACATTTTTTCAGGTCTGTACATATATAATGCTGTTTTTTGTCCCCACTCTATTTGTAACAACCAAATTTGTGAAAAAGCACAATTACAACTTTAAGACTTGACAGTTGCAACCTTATGTTAAAGTCACGAATTCTTCTATGCTGTGTATAAAATAAGGGTAATTACCCGTAACTGATACTCTTACAGGCTTATATTCTGTTTTTATGTTGGTGTTATTGGCGTAAATAAGTACTCCTTATTTAACACACCCCGCAACGCTTTATCGATGTAATGACGTTGTTTATCACCACTTGCAGGACTTTGACGTCATTTCTAAAAACACTCGAAACGATGGCGTCAGTAAAGATTACGGGTAATATCTTGCAACCCCGATAACAATATAAAAAATACGCAGTTGCGGTATGTGCAGCCAACCTACTTATTTTTAAAAATTCTCTTATCCTTTGTCATGGCAACAGTAAAAACTTTTCATGTAAAAAGATTAAGAAAGCACGGAAGGTTACGTGCCTAGAAATATACTCATTTTTCAGCACGAAAAATTTATGTTAATAATTATAAAATAGCAAGCATGCATATATATATATATATATATATATATATATATATATATATATATATATATATATATATATATATATAATAAATAAATAAATGAGTAAAATATAGTTTTTTTAGGATTTGATCACTTAAATTTCTCTTAACAACACTACTGATAGTACTGAACTATAATTTTGAATGCGTAGTACTTGATATAGGCCGACTATAATTCACTGTGAACGGTACAAGGCGTATCGCATACCGATAAGTCAAGTATTACACGAAAACTGAGGATATCGATTAACCGGAGTTTACATAAAGTATAAAATAAGATTTATTTTATGTATAAAATTATTAACAGACCAAACACGCACCTAACATGCGCACAGGATCTTGTACATGGGCAGACTGAAAAGTTTTAGCCTTGACATGAAGATGATCCTAATCGTGAAAACCATTCTGCTACTACAATCGTACGTCCTTTGAAAGAAACCTGTAAAAATTTTGGATGCTCAGTTATTGTGTGACAGTCGCTTGTATCAGTCCATATTAGTGCTTTTGTAAAAATGAAAATAATCAAATACCATGCCGTAATTAAGTATGCCAATTAAAGCCGACTTAAACGCTTAAATGGACATCTAAATTTAAACGTGGTCGAACTAGCTTGACTGATAATGGACGTTTGAGAAAGCCAACAACTGTGACCTCCACCGATAAAATCCAAAAAGCTGACCAAATGGTACTGGACGACTGTCGAATCAAGGTTAGAAAGATAGCAGAAACTATGGGCATATCGAAAGAACGCTTTTGTCATAGGTATATTGACTGAAGAATTGGGAACGAGAAAACTGCCCGCACTTTGGGTTCCTAGCCTGCTTACAATGAACCAAAAATTCATTCAAATGAACATTTTGAAGGCCCTGCTTAAGCGATTTCAGCGAAACGAGTGGAACTTTTTGCATCGATTTACCAATGTCAATTAAACTTTTGTCCACCATTACACTCCCGAGACAAAGGAACAGTAAAAACAAAGGATAAACCTGCTAAAAAAAGGTAAAGACGATTTCATCGGCCGGGAAGGTGATGGCGACCGTTTTTTTTTTTTGAGTTAATCAAGGAATTCTGTTCACAACTTAGAAAAAGAGAAAACAATAACTACATAAAAGTACTGCGCGTCATTATTGAACCAGTAGAAGGTAGCAATTGTTGAAAAACGAGTCCATTTGGAACGGACGAAAGTTTTCTTCTGTCAAGGCATAGCTCACACTTCGACGGTGGCCTTGGCCAAAATTTACAAATTGCAGTTTTAAATGATTAGCCACCCAGCCTATTTACAATATCTGGCTTCCACCAACTATTTTCTATTTCCTAAGCTCAAAGTTTAGTTCGGAAGACACAGATTTTTATCAAACAAGAAGCTCATCGTAATCGTAAACGCCTATTTGGCAGAGAAAAATGCCAACTGCTGTTGATAGTTTTGATATAATGCTGCAAAGTTGAATAAACAACTAAAAAATACCAAACAAAATTGTCTAATTTTCTCAAGTTAGTGTCTTCAAACTTTTCTTCACTGAGTTTGTAAATCCCAATGGGAACTTTAATCCTTGACTGAGAAATGATTTTAGTAAGGGTATTGTTACAGTGCAGGTAAATCTAAACACCTGCAATGCTTCAACGTATCAAATTTTGTTTTCACTAGTTTGTTATGCAAAAAACGAGTATTCAAGGAAGTAGAGAAAATAAGGAATGGTATAAAAGTAGTGGTATATCTTCCTCTTCTGGCAAGGATTAGGTATTTGTCTGTTTTGTTTCCACCGTTTTTTCGGACAATCTACATTTCTTCTGCCCTTGGGCTCGTAGTTTAAAATTTATTGGGGTATTCTTTCCATTTCTTTATGTAATTGGTTATTTTTTCGTTTATAGCGTAGATATTTAATTCATTTAGCACATCTTCTTCTTGCGCAGCCTTTTACTCAATTTTTGTTTCTATATTTTAATACTGGTATAGCCATAGTCTTATAAAACTGGGTATTTGTGTTTTTTGGATTTTGTTGTTTGATGTTGTTAATTGTACCACATATAGTCTGATACTTGGGTAACTTCTCATTCATGTAACTTACGTCTAAATATTTAAAATACTTTGCTTGTTCTATTGGCTTTCTTATCACTATCTTTGATCGAACGAGATGTTTACCTTTGAGGGTCCCAATTCCCGTCAATGGCGCGTAAAATTAAACGAAACGAAGTCTCCACATAACTTTTACCATTTGCAAAGGCAATAAGCTGCCAGAATTTATTGATAATATCCCATTAACACAAGTGACGGAGGTAAAATATATTTATCTTTATCGGCGCCTGACGTGGAGGACCCACATTTCGAAAAAGCACAAACATCTTGGCCAATTATTTAGAAAACATTATTGGCTACTTGGCAAAACTTCCAACTTATGTTTCACCAATAAACTTCTCGTCTACAACACAGTGTTTAAAGCAATTTGGTCGTGTGGTGTCCAACTATGTAGCACAATGGCAAACTCCAACATACAGATAATTGAAAGATTTCAGTCTAAAGCCCTACGTGTGTAATGTGTAAGGAACGCGGGCACACTTAGCGACTTAAAAGTGAAATGAGTGAAGGATGTGATTACCAAATACAAGGCAAAATATTTAAGTAAACCAAGCCCTCATTCGAATGCGTTGGTCCTAAATCTACTAGACAATAGTGCTCATATACCAAGACTAAATAAACACTATAGACTTGCCATATAGATCTTAAATGGTCTTATTTACTTGTGTCAAGCAAACAATAAGTTGTATATATGTTGTTCATGATTGGATGCAACATCTTGTCATTATTTTCACACCATCTCTTATATAGTGTCTATTAAAAGTTTTGCTTGTTGTAAATATTACAGATTGAAAAAAAAATCGAATCATACAAAAATTATGTATTATATGGATCGCTACTTTCGGGGCAAATTGGCTTTTTAACCTGCAATTAAATCATAGTACGTGTATGCGTGACAAGAACACAAACGCTCTATTTTATAATACAAAGGGGCATTTTTACATAAGCAACGCGTTATAAATTTGCGACTAAGGTGCTAAAGTGGCAACCCGCAAACTTCAAAGAATAAATGAAGAATGCGGATCGTTAGCGCAAAGGCAAGGGGGCGAGAAAAATATATGTAAATACTAAAAGCGTCGGCACAAAAGAGAGCAAACAATAATGCCCTTTTCCGACAAAGGAGAATTGCGCTGCAGAGCTGCGCCTGCTGACTTCTCACTAAAAATATTCTGCTCGCATTTATTTACTCAGCGTGAGCGCGAAGAATGGAGCTTAAATACACATTTCCGCACACGCTAAGTTATCGCAAATATTTGCTGCAAACGTAATCATAAATCTTTCAAATTGCTCCATTTCATTTATCATGTAGCGCTACGCAGTATTTATGCCCGAGGAGATAAACCGCACAGTATTAATTATTGGTATTAGTGTGTGACGGTAACACCTGGGTACATAACCAAATAAGTAGCAGTCTAATGTACGAATGCTATTCCGCTTGTCGAGCAAACACATTAATTATTTAAAACAATGTTAGCTTCACAAACCCGGGAATTAATAACGTGAAGAAACGACAATCTAATTTACGCTTGTCAGTGATTTGCTTGTTGAGATTGGATAGAAGTTGTTAAAAAAGTTGGTGTTTGGTATTACTGCACGAAGCATTTTAATAAAATTTCTAATAGGGGAAATATTAAAACAGTGTGTCTAGACTACGTCGGCATTTCAGAAAAGTCACGTTAAATAGCATCAGATGTTCGCTATGAAACAAAAAAGTATAAAAAGTATAACAAAGATACATCAGACTGCCATCAACAAAGCTAGATAAGTTCGTAAGTATTGCAATAAAGTTTTCAATGGAGAAAATGTTAAATCAGTTGACATTATGGCCAGACTATATCGACATCTTGATAAAGATACGTTAAATAGTATCAAATGTTCGCTATGGAGCATAAAGTTGTCAAAAATGTAATAAACATGCATTACATTCGCAGCAATAAAGCCAGACAAATTCGTAAGCTTATTGAGGGCAACCAGCGGCTGACAATTGACGAAATGTGAGCTAATATGGGCATTAGTCGTGTTCACTTAATCAAAACCTTATTGAAATATCGAAAGATATATACAAAATAGGATTCCTAATAAACAGGTATCTACCCCCTCTTTAGTTACAATTTTTTTTATTATTTACAATTTACTTTTAACATAGAATAATAAATAAATGAGTTGACATGGAAGTTATTTAATACGAGTAGGGCACTATCCACTAATGGGTCTCCATAATTTACTCAATGAGGTCTTTTGACCATTGCCTATTCAATCTTCTATCTACAGGCTGACGGGGGTACAGGTTGGTAATAAGTTAGTTGGTATGATTTAGGGTGCGCATCCGGCTTTTGGCTGCATAATTTCTGATAACCTCAGAGACAAATGAAATTTTGAGGTTGTTATGGAAGGTTTGGTTGTTGATGTACTAAGGTACATCGGTACATTGGTTAAAATGCTCAATCTTTTTGATTGGAAGAAGTGCAAGATTTTGGTCCAGTTAGTTAGTGCTTTTTGTTTTTAGATTGAGTTGCTATCTTTTTGCTTTTATTGGGATGAGCAGACTGTAAAGGGTGACTTGGGAGCAAGTCAAATGTTCAATAATAAAAGTGATTTGAGTTGATTTGGCGATGTTTACTTTGATCCGCTACTAATTGGGATAGCTTTTCAGAAGACTTAGATGTGACTGGAGCTTTTTATACGCATAATCAGCAATGGTATCAGATGACATTGTAGCAGTGTCATCTGAAAAGGTAGCAATTAAGCTATTGTCTGTAGTTGAAATGTCTTCAGTATAAAGAAGATAGAGAAAAAGACCAAAAACACTTTCCTGCGGAACACCGAAGCTGATAGCATGACGGCATATCCTCGAAGTAAACTTGAAAATGTGTTTGAGTTACATAAAATTTTAAGAGGAGGAAGATTTCTTTTAATTTTACAAAAGAGCTCACAATGCCATACCTTACCGAAAGCCAGTTAGATATCTAAAAATACTAAGGCACACATTTTTCTTTTTGAGTGTTTCTCTTAATGTAGTTGACTATTTTATAACATTGCTGGATGGTTAAATGTCCTTCGTGAAAGCCGAACTGGTGGAAAGGTTATTTCTTTAATTCTGTATAACAGTAAGCGTTCAAAAATATTGGATAGCAGAGGTAGTAGCCTTATCAGCCGATAGAAAGTTGCATATTGTGGAGCTTTTCCAGATTTTGCAATCATGGTTATTAATGCAAATTTCCATTGAGTGGGGAAGTGAGAGATACCAAGCATACGGTTATTGTTTTTTAGGGAGATGCTGTAGTATATTTCCCACTATAAAAGCATAGGCAGGGGCTTTATATGATCCGATTAGTTTGATTTCTCTACACACTTCTGCAAATGAGACTGACCTCAGAGGTAAAGATAATTGCCCAGGAAAGCTGAGATATTCCTCTATCTCTGTCAAAATTAAGATTATTGGATGGATATGGGATGAAGACTTATGTGAAATATTTTGCAGAGGTATTTCCTTTTTCTTCATTTGAATGAGCCCAGCTTCACCTGGTTTTTTTAGGGGTGGTATTTGAGTAATAGACCTTTTAAGCGTGGTCTTAAGTGTGGCCTTCTACTGATAGAGTAGAAATGTGGTAAGTAAATGAGTCATTCCATTGGTGGGTCTTGTTTCGCGAATTTTTAGGTCTTTGCTATTTAATATGGTCTCTATGTTTTTCCGTTACAAGTTGACTTATATTGTGGATTTCGTGTTTGGAGTAGCTTTCCAGAAAGTCTTTTGAATAATTTTAGATGGATTTATACATTTTATGTGCTAGATTAATGTTGCCACTTATGTACAATTGGTTTTGCTCCCAATCATTTAAAGATACAAAGTTTTGGTGGTGTAATTTTCCATATAACATTTGTATTGAGAGTTATTATTATTAGAAAGTAGTTTCAATCTAGGTCTAAGTTGCTTTCAGTTTTGCTTTATGTTAGAAATCCCTCCGGTAACGATTAACAAATAAATATATTGTTTTATCGATGGTCACTATAGATTTCAAAAATGCATTACCTTTATCTTCAAACCGCTGTAGAAGATAATTAGCAGCTCGCAAGTGCACCATTTTGTTCAAGTCTGTTAAAATGCGTGGTACCGGCCGTGCATTCAACTTGCGATAGTACAGGTGGATTTTTGCGATGTTTACTACTCTACCAACACTGATGGACAGCACAGCTCCGAGATTTTTGACAGTGCTGCGCCTATTTTCAGGAATAAGCGCGTATGCACGATCAATGTTTGGCTCGGCGACGGATGCGGTTTATTCTCCATGCGCACTTTGCCCTTTCTGAAGCACTTACATCACTCAAAAACACGGGTCCATAAAGATACTCTTGCCCATACGGTTGTTGGAGCCCGTAGTGATTTTAGCGAGCGAGGCATTTTCTCCAACAAGGAATTTGATTACAACGCGTTGTTCCACGCTTTGCAGTACCGTGCGTTTACTCATTACTCTAGCAACATCTAAACAGGATTGAACAGGTTCTAACCTGAGCAGGAGAAAGGATGGAGGTTGTGGCTCCACGCTCTCAAGGTCGCACAGAGCAACTTGATTACACACAAATCAGTACCGTCATAGTTGAACCACCATGTACTTTGCTTTTTATAAGCTAGGTCTCAACTCTTAATCTCACTTGCTTTGGGCATTTCTCTTTTTACTTTTTTATATTGCTAATTTCTACATATCTATTTTATGTTTTGCAGAAACTAAAACTAAACACCTATACAATATTTTACGGTAAAAGAGCGCCAGTGTGACTAAGCGGTTTAGGCGCTTGGTTGCTGTACGAACAACACGGGCTTATTCCTGGGCTTTAGATGCCTAGTGGGTGGCCTACTCAGTGTCTAAAAATAATTGAGTGCCTGCATTTGTTTTAATTTAATTCGTAAATCGCGATGCTTGCCATCTCGCCCTATACCAGAGATAGGGACTGATGACCTTAACGTTTCAGTTTGTGAGGCATTGAGGAATGTTGCTACTAAATCCAAATTATTTGTTGGATAGTTTTTCTGGTTTGGTAAATTTTCTCTGAGGCGTAGATTTTGTTGTTGGAACTAAGACTTTCTCTCGTTAAATATGTTTTCCGCTGTTTGTCCTCTTTTTTCTACAAATAGACCATAGCTGATATGGGTAGTTTAAAGAAACTCTTTGGTCACCTTTAATTGTTCGTCTTAGAGCGCTACCATTGGACGAAATTCAATTCTTCTTGTTACAGTTTTGTAGCTTATGCTACATGAATGCCATTCAATCTCAGCCTCGCTTTTAACTACTTTGATTCTTCATATGTTTATTCCATTATTTTTTACTTTTGGTTTAAGTTTTTTCCACTATTTTTGATCAGTGTCTTTTTGCTTACCCATAGTTTCATAACTTCTATACTTCAATAGTATGCTTTGGACGTATTTTAAGGCAACAACACTGTTATCCTCGAATACTACTGTTAAAGTGTGCTAGCAGTTTATTGCTTTTTCCTCTAGAACATATTACGTGGGTGAATAAATCGAAGTTATTTTTTAAAATGTATTGAATTATGGAAATGTAATCATGCAAAGTTATTTTTCCAGATAGTCTTGACTTATACACGCATTTTTAATTGTGACATCGCCAAACAAAGGTAGTGACACCAACTAATTATGCACAAACGCAACATCGTTGTCAAATCTCTGTCCTCTAAGTACTCCAAACAAATTATAATCAAAAGACGATAAGTCCAGATTGTAAGAAGAATATTGTAATATACTCCAAAACTATTTTGTTTTGAGTTTGGGCAACTATAAGAAGCCGGGGGTTGTCGTAAAGCAGAATAACGCCTAAATTTACCTGAACATTGTCGTAGCCCATTCCAATTTCAAATAAAGTTTTAGGAACCGCTAATTACCGGTCATCACTGGTGCCATCTTAGGACCGTTGTTTTTAAATCTTTACAAAATTTCTGACAATAAAAAATTCGTAATAAGCAACAATGTGTATAGGAAACCGTAGTGCAAAGTACTCTACTCCCTTCAAATAGCCCTACCTGCAACGCTCTGTTTAGAATAATATCCGGTTTATATTTGATTCAACCGCTTATTTATATTGTCCTGTTCTATACTTTTCTTAATCAGTCATAAATTATCCTTTTTATAGTTGTGACTAAATTGTTGTATTATTAATTGTTAAACAATAGCTCCGTTTTTATCTGTGCATCAAGAATTTTATGAAATGTAAACGTCAACTGTGTCTTTCAGTAACTCAAATGTGGAACTCACATTTTTTCAATCAAATTAGGCTACATTAATTTACATGCGAACCATAATCCATCCCCCCCTGAAATCGCTGTGCTGCAGGCCACGTGCTTTTGTCTGTACAGCATAATTTAATTCAAATTGAACGATTGATTGGAAATTCAGCTGTAATATCTCGCATTCGTCGGCGAAGCTTTATTGAATTATGTATGTAATCCGCTTAATTCAATATTGATTTTCCATGAGGCTCCAGTTCGATGCATACGCTTCTTATTTGCCTATTACAATGCGCCTCGTGGCATATTGGACGTGCAAATGTACATAGAATACTTGTGTGACGTAATCGCTGTTAACGTGTGGCCAAAATACTGCGTTCAACGCTTTACTTAAAAAAACTCGGCTGAAAATGTGGTACTGCATTGTATGCAGGATGTGTCAGATAAAGTCTGCTTTGTACAGTTTCACATTTGTGCATTTATGCAAAAAACTGATTTAAAGAAAAACGTATAACAGTAAACTATAAAGTAGCCCGGAAAATAGTGCGAGCATTTATCAGAGCAGCTTGCACATTTTTAACGATTTCATTGTTGTATTCTTTGAGCTTCACTAGCAATCAGCACACGGCTTTTCTTCTCTTCGTCGATAAAATCTTTGGAAATCAATTTAGCACATACTCTTTATATTTGAAATTTTGTCGTGACAATTTATGTACAATTGATTTTAAAAGTCCTACTCAATCATTCTAACACTCTGATGTCAGCCAAAGTCCAAAACCGCTATCACCTTAGCCACTCTGTCCGAAGTGTAAAACCTTGCCGGATGCCCTACACGTTAGTAATCCTCGACGCCCTTTCGTCTTTCTCTGAACGCATTGTACCACCAAAACACTTTCAATAAATCATCCTGCATGTAATCTTTCCGTAACATAACAAGTGTCTCGATTGCGCTGCATTTTGACCTAAGCTCACACAGATGTCTACTTCGCAAGCGGTCCGCCCTCTGCAAAGGCTCAAAGGCAAATGAGCTGGGTCAAATCGTTTATCGGACATCCCCCACTAACCATCAGGCCTAAAAGCTCTGCCCCCGATGTTCTGTTTAGACCAAGAAAATCAATATCACAACTTTCCTAACGTATCCACGTATAAAGTTTTGATTAGAATCTCAGGTGCTTAACTATTAACTTGGGTCGATTTAATGTACACTTGAGAACAAAACAATCAACTCACTAGCTGCACGCGCATTTCCATCTTCTGTTTCAATCTCAGGAAAATGAAAATAACAACATTAATGTGCAAGGAGTACTTTTACTATTGAAATTTAAAAAACTGTTGCTATTGCATTAACCGCATGACGCATTCAAAATTTGTATCACGAGCGGTGTTTTATAAATCTTGCACGTGCGCGACGACTGTGACTGGCCTACAGTACGCTTGCAATACGCTAATTCATCTCAGTCACTTATCCGAAGTTGACGTAAGTAACTAAGTGACGTACATGCTTGAGTGATTTGCAAGAAAATGGATGCCACAACCGCAAAAGCAACCCAGGCAGTTGCATTGTTGAGAGAGGGTCTCAGTCAGAGAGCCGTGGCAAATCGACTAAATCTGAGTCAATCAGCTATATCGAGAGTGTGGTGTCGGTACCGAGAAACCGGTGGCTACGTCCGCCGACAAGATTGAGAGATTGATTGGTCGTCTCAATATCCCTCAGAAACCAACACATGACTGGCGTTAACCTCAAGCAAGAACTGAGTGCGGTCAGAAGTGTGGTCGCCAGCGCTTGACAGTAAAAAGAAGCCAACCTGACTAAAAAAGGCAGCTACGAGTCCCAAGCTGATTGCAGTCCAAAAACAAAGACAAGTGTAATTTATTCAAACATCTCGATTAGGACTTCGGCCATTGGAGTCAGATATTATTTACCGACGAGTCCAGGATGTACCTACATAGCAGGAGAGCGATTTGTTTATTGCTGTATTTAAAAAACTGTCCCATATAGAGGTTGCTCTTACATTTTCCGGGCAGGCATTTCCATGCACGAAAAACTGAATTGGTTTTCGTGCCTAGCAGAGGCGCGGAAGGTTTAACAGCGGATCGCTATATTAGGAACATTCTAGAGAAACATGTTATTCCGTTTGCGGGATTTGTTGGTGAGGACTTCATGCTAATGTACGGCAATGCGCGATGCCACACAACGCGAGTGACCACTATCTACCTGGCTGACGTCGGTATACTGAAAATGGACTCGCCTTCGTGTGTCCAAACTTAAATCTAATTGAGAGTGTTTGGGATGAGCTTAAGCGAAGAGTCGGGCCAGAAATCTTGTACCAGAAAGCGTGATAGAACTGAGAGAAGAGTGGGAAGCAGTCGCTCAAGACAGCATAGGAAAGGTCATCCGATCCATGCGTAATCGCTTAGAAAATGCAATTAGGAACAGAGGTGGCAACACCATGCATTGAAAAAAAATCATTAAATTAATTTTAACTAAGGATTTCATTTTTTTCCTTTTATAATCACCTTTTTCCTTTCAATTGTTTTGTGTTACACATATTCTTAGGCGCATAATTTTGTCAGAGTCCAAGAAAAGTCGTATTATTTAAAACCACATTTTTTGAGCTTTTAAACAGCATACTGAACTTTACTTGGAATGCTATCGAAGTGGATACACATTCTCTCAAAATTCGAGCATGTTGCCGAGTCAACTGTTTTGATCTCAAGTGTATATTGTGTATTTAGTGTATAGTTAACTTCTAGTCTCAATGGAATCTAAGGGTTCTTACTTTTTTAAAATATTGTAAGTTCTACATTTATTTTTCTTTGTCACAATAGACTCACATACTTTTATTCCATTCGACCATATCATCCCATTTCCTTTATTTATTTATATTTTCAGTTATTTTCTTGAATTCGTGCTTTACGACTTGCTCTTTTCTTTTTATGTTACCGTGTGATCGTGTTTATTTTCTTAATAGAAATCTGATAGCCCAAATGATGATTTTATTTATTGCTTCAACAGCTGTTATCAGCGAGTTGGGCATGAAACTATGGCGTCGCGTAATCACTACAAAGTGCAACTTGGAGTAGTGTCGAAAATGTATGTTGGTGCCATTAATTCTGACTCCGTAAGTAAATCACAATTCTACAAAATAAGTATTTATTCTTCTTTGTAGAGCTCGCCTTGATTTGGTTTTCCTAGCAATTGTCTGCAGTAGTCATAAGCCACATCCTAAACCAAAGTCTCGATTAAGAGTTAAAATTATTGACCATGGTCCAACATACGTTAAATTTTGTCTTTTAACATTTTTGTGACTGCGAGCAACATATACACTCATCGAAAGACTTCTTTCACGTTATCGTTAAGACAATCTACTGCCATGCACAAATTTTAAGTAGAAGTTAGTAGTTGTGAACTCTAAAAACGGTATCATCAGTCAATAGATTTATTGGTATAACTCACCAAGTCCAGCTGAAGCTCTCGACTTAAACTTTTTAACATCTTTGTTGTTGTTAAACAGTGTTCCTTTCCATTCCCAATCACTTAAGGTTGAAACTCCTCTGCAAAGGTTAATCTCTGATAGATTGAGATAAAGTTCAGCCAAGTTTTATGGTAACTGCCATTTTTTCCTCAAAATTAATAAATCGCTGTTTCGTTCTTCAAGTGAAAAAAGGCTTCACTTGATGCAACCCGTTGATCTAATAAATGAATTTTACATTTAGATACCAATAAACGATAAGATGGTTTATTTGCTTTTTTATTTGTTTTCTAAAGTAAAACTAAGTGGTAACAGTTGTCATCATATCTAAAAGTTGTAGTTCTTATACATTTTTGTTGCATATGCAAGGTGTTTGCAATCATGTTGATGTTCATACCCTAGTTGTAAATCATAGCCTACAAAACAAGTTTAACCGCAATTTAAAAAAACAATCTTCAAAAACGGGCATCTTTAATCAATTACCAGTTGATCTGGCATTACTTCTGATAGTAATGATATTATGGTTGTATTTTGAAGTTACAAATATCCTAATTGAGAGCACCACAGCCGCGACGCAAAGGCTTCGGCCTGCCAGACTAACGCGCGGCGGGCCCGGGGTTCGACTCCCAGGTCAAAAATAACGGCAAACATCGAGTGGTCTGCGGCCACCATACAAACACCTTTGGGGGTCGTAAAGTACATTCTCCTTCTTCTAACGGGTTAGACTAGCCACCTGCCCGGGGTACGCCCAACATGGCTCATAGTACTACACGAAATGTGTAGTTAGAAACAGGCTAATAGCCTATATAAGAGTAGAAGAAGAGAAGAAAAAGAAATATCCTAATTACCAACTGGAGTTGGCACAGTCCCTTTCTTGTGAAGATATGTAATTCTTGATGTTGGTAATTACAGAAGATGCTAAAGATGCATAATGTAGGTAAGACTAGCATAGAAGATATGTGTAGCGTTGTCAACTTTTTTCCAAACACTTCCAAAGGCAAAGGTCCTTATCGAAAGTCATTATCAGTCGTAGTTCTATTATTGTCGTTAATAATATTATAGCACTTTTTAACAGAAGAGGGGAAGGGGGAGTCAAAGGCAATTGCAAGAAATGTTTGCTTCCTTTATGTGTCTTTTGAGTATTATGTAATTATTATGGTTATAATACTTAATATGCAAGTATTATTACACCACTAATCTGGAGTTGTAATATCTGTTGTCTTTGAAGCCTCAAAAGGCATGGTCAAGAGCTTTGACATTTGCTTTTATCATTTTTATTGACTCAAGAGAGGACTTTCCAGATATTTGGGAGGTTCGTGTCATTAAATTTAATGATCAGGTTTTCTAAGTTAGAAAAACGCAGTGTTTGCCTTAATTTATTAAATCCTTCTCAGATATTTACAAAAGAGATTAATTCGTTGTGTTTAGGCTAGACATAATACAAAACAAATTGAAATCTGCCAACAATGATGAAGTGTCTCCAAATTGCCGCCTTTTGAATACTTTCCCGTCCCAATTATTTGTTGAGCACTTTAGCATGAAGGATTTTATTGTCTCCTAACAATTGGGATGTATTAACAAAGCAACTAAATTAATTTGGTAACAAGAATTAAGCAATTAATATTTTCAATTTTTGTTTAAATCTATCTGTACCTTTTACTTTGCAGTTTTTTTGACTTGTTTTATTTCTTCTTAATACTAATTTTAGCTGATTTTAGTTCATCTTAAACTTGTCATTTGATGTTTTTTCTAACCAACATATGACTAATATATTTTCTTGTAAATAATAAAAAAAAACTTACTCTTTGAATTATTTTGAATATTTCAAAGAAAAATAAGACGTTAATACTGCTTTTATCAGAACACAATTTTTATTTTCTTTAGGCCCCGAAACACATGGATGTAACTTATATTGCATACTACCCCACTCCAAGCTAATCTGTGAACAGATGGAGTTTTAGGACGTCATCTAGTGGATATCTCCAAAATATACTCCTCATCTATATAATTATGTAGTAGTTTCATCAGCTTTGAAAGGGTTGCGAATCTATATTGTATGTAAAGTGCTTATATTTATCGTCATAAATCAGAATAATAAATTCTATTTGTATTTATTTCTTCAACTGTAACAAGATAACGAAGAAAGCACTAATTTTTCTTACACAATGTTTACATTCTGTATGCATTCAAAATGTGCACGGAAGGAGTTATTGTATTGTTTGTCCATAGCTTGTGATATTTTACAACTTAGAAAATGTGTTGCAATTATTTCTGATTAGTTTAGTCTTTTGCTTCCTAACAATTACAGCTTTCTTAATGGATTTCTTTTTAAGCGTGAACTTAAATTTTTTTGTAGTTTGTCTTTATCCACAATGACGACGGTCCAAAAATTAGGCCAGGGGCGCCCATAGGCCAGAAAAACAAATTAATGTATATAAGGGGGATGAATAAAGATTTTATCGAGTTTGAGGCGCAAATATTTATTGGGCCGATTCCACATCTAATCTATAATATATTAGACTAAAAATTTAGTCAATAGTTTCTATTTTGTTGAATACGACAGATAATGACATCGTGGTAGATAAAACAGATAGCATTTTTAAATTGTGGGTTGTCAGGAAATGATGATTCAAGAAGACGATCAGTTTTAGATGACAACAAAGTATTTTCTAGAAAACATGTCATCCACTTTCTAAAAGCTTCCATTATGTTTATTTTGCAAATTGTACTATCAATTTTAGTTGTTGAAATTATGAAATGAAGATTTTCCTGTATTAGTCACAAGCTTTTGTTGTTAAGAATTGGTTATGAGATTAGCTAAAACTTGGCCGTTAAGACAAAAGCGATTTTCATGACACTGCTGTCAACTACAAAATGGACAAACATATATAAAAGACTCAAGAAACCTTAACTATTCGCCAAATTTAAAACAAAGCTTAGTCTCTTAAATGTAAATATCAAAGAATATCCCTGACTTTCGCAAAATTTGAACTCTTTTAAAACTGTATAACCATTTTAGTTGCATTTTCCCCTTGAAATAATAAAATTAACACTAACAAACAAGCATATTATATATTTTTTGGTTATTCATAGAATTTATATATTTTAATATGCAATAGGACTCCTCCGCATTTTTCCTTTACAAAACAAAGAAGCCAAACAGAACGCAAAGCTCTTGTATCTGAAGTACTGGCCGTACTTGATATTTTCTGCGTTTTTGGGTCACGTAGGATTTCTCTCAGCTGTTGACAATTCACTTCGAAGCTTCAAAGCAAACACTCTCAAAAAATAAAACCCCACTACGCGCTTCCACTTTTATACTTAGCCGCGCGTGGTAATAGTTGACAGAAAAGTCGATAAGTAACGTCGCCCGCTTTCCTGTTACCACCGGTTTTGCAGAGGTCTTTAAAAAAAGTTTACTCTCTTTTGAAATCCATTTTGCGTCCTGCAACTTTTTAACGAAACTGTGATTAAAATATTTTGCGGCATACTAAAGTTATAAATGTAATAAAAACTGTACAGAGCTTAGTTGTAGAGTAATTAGAATACAAAGATTATAATAGATTAGAAAACATAGATGATATCGATTACAAATAGTATTTTAAGAAATCTCAAATTGACTTTACGTAGAGTGAAAAAGAAACTCAATAAAGCATAAAATTGATCAGTGTATAGTTTCGGTAAAATTAAAATAATATAATTTGTGGTTACTACCCACATCCAAATTTTTGAAATTTGTTAACAGTCACACCCACAAAATTTACATTCCAAATTGATTTCTAAACTGATGCGTCAAATTTAACAAAAATATAGCTGAAAATCGTTTTCCATCTATAGTGCACATTTCAGTTCCTCTTAAGACTCCTTTATTTTCATTATTTCTTTGTTATTTTAGCAAATAGAAAGATCACATAAGGCTATTTCGAAAGAGTGAAATAGCGTAAAATTGCGTTTGTTTTTATTCGATGATTGACGGAGATACTCAAAATATTTTCAATAAAATTTGCACTTAACTCCCTAACGATAAAGGTAACACTTCATAATCATCTTGACAACATTCCTATGATTTTTATAATTTTTTACTAGAGGCAGCATTATTTAATATATTTCATAAAAGTTTTTCTATTTAGACCTCCACTTAGTCATTTTCGATCAGAAGTGGTTACAAGGTCACATAAAGAATCTACTGCACGATATCTATTGCGAAAAACTAACAAAACCAAATATTTAATATTGGAAATTAATATTTTTTCTGATAGTCAATACATTGTTGCATACGCTGGAATCAATTTTCATACCAGTTTTTCCATAAGGAATCGCGTACCTCCAAAACATGGGTTTCGAACACATCAACCGCCCTTTCCGGCATCGAAAATTGTTGTCCATGTAATTTGTGTTTAAAGTGTAGGAACAAAAAGAAATCTTTTGGTTCTAAATTAAGACTGTACAGCGGATGACCCATCAATTCGACGTTTTACGTGCTGAAAACCCAGTTGTTTGTGTCGATGAGCCCGCAGTGTCATGGTGGAGAATGATCCGGCATCGTGCGTTGTTTTTTTTCTCTTCTGGCAAACAAATAGTTTCGTACCATTTAGAATTGACTGTTTTACTACTCTCTAAAACTACGGTTGCGACATATCAAATTTTTCCAAAAAAAAAACGGGCGTGAACGACTTTTGCTGGGTTTAGCTCATTTTGAAAGACCCATACAGTAAACTGCTGTTTACCCTTGAACTCATACGCATAAATACAAGATTTGTCATCCATGACGATGTTGAAAACAGTTTTTGAAGCACCGCGATCGTAGTTCTTCAGCATTTCTTTCAACCGATCAACACGAACCTGTTTTTGAGCGATCGTTAACTAATGCGGGATTCAACGCGCACACAGCGTTTTCACAGTTAAATGTTCATGTAATATTGAATGTATGCCAGTCATACTAATGCCTAAAGATGCCTGAACTTTACGATAAGTCACATGACAATTTTGCTTTATCAATTCATGCACGGCATCAGTGTTTGATGGCACCACAGTCGATGTTGGACGGCTTTCTTTAATTTCATCCAGCCAGCGAACTACGACCATGATTAAATTTATTGAGCCAACGATATATAATGCCTCTGTGTGTGGCTTCATCGCTAAAAGTCAAAGTGAGTTGATCGAATGTCGTAAAAAATTATCAAGAGTTAATTCCATGTTTTGGCCAAAAGAAAAATAAACAAATCATGCCCGTACTACAAAACGTTCTGAGTACATATGCCGTCAAAGTGTATGATGCAAATGTCAGATCGCATTTAGCATACACAGGATTATCAATTTGCAATAGATATCAGCGGCCATAATCTTCAAGAGCAGGGTCTTAAACCTGTTATAGGCCAACACGACTACCTCCTTATCGATATGAATCAGTATCTCCATAATGGAGCCATTAAGCCTTGGTGTTATGATACTTTTTACTGAGTTTCGCTTCGACCACGCCCCACACGTAGTAGTCAAGAGGTTACAGTCGGAGTTGGAAGATGGCTACAAGTCAGAGTAACATAATTGTTGTATAGCTATGCTTAGGTTTTACTTGCTTTGTGAACTAGAGAAAAATCATGCTGGAACACGTACTTTTGCTCAACGGCTACCTCCTCTATCCAAGGTTTGACAACTGTCTCCAGCAGTTCTATATAGCTATCGACAGTTACTTTTAGGTTTAGTTCAAAGATTTGGAAAGTCATAACATTATTTTCGCTACTCACAAACTCTAATACCACTACAGAGGCGGAAAACTTTGTATGCATGACGATAAGCACTTGGTAAAACATTGGCAGATCTAACGATTAGTTTGGAAATTCCTTCTTCTGTCCTGGATAAAATTCTTTCCTTTCGAAAAGAATCTTAGGAAGCCACCACTCTCGTGCTTAATGTGGTTCGTTCTGTTTATCTTGCCTTTCTCAGTCAGCAGTTGGCGATTCTGTAATACGAAAAACTTGTGACGCAGGTCCTGGTAAACTACTAAACAAGTTAGTTATGCCCTGCCCAGGATTCTAATCAATCTTCTCGTTAAATTCACGGACGAATGAGTGAGTTGCTCTGCCAGCAATTACCTACTCCTGGTGATCAGCTTCCCTACAAATCTTAACTACGCCGTAAACTTGGGTTTTTGTAGCCAAACCACTCAATAAATTCTGTTGAAGATTTTCCAGACGCGAGGGGATTCGAGTATAGCAGCTATGAGGTCATATTCCCAGCTTATTGTGACGATAATTGTGAAGCTAGTTTGTTACTTGATAGGGGTACCTTAACCATCCTTTATAAATTTGCGTTTTTCCCCAATATTATGTTAGATTAGTTTCTTAATAAAAAGCTAACAGCAACACAGTTTTGTATTGAATTTTTTAAGCATGACAATCAGTTTCAGAAATTGTCTTCTCTGAAATTGCGCATTAAGATTTTCATCGTAGATAAACAGAATGATAAAAAAATTATAAGGACTAGAAAGTGTTCAGGAAGGAATGTTTTGTGTACTCCAATAAACATGGTAAGAAATCTTTAATATTTTATTGTTTAAAGAATATCCTGCAAAGAAAAAATCAATCAATTATTTCTCATTTAATAACAATGATTTTAACTATAGATTGCACATAGTGAAACTGGGCAACATGAAGGAAAATAACATAAACTGATAAAGTATATCCAAACTGAACCATTTAGACCGGGGCTGGATGATCTTTCATGTTCAAGAACAAGTATTGTGTCTGTTAGCAAGCAAAAATAGAATCAACTTTTCGACACTTTAATGCTCTAAATTATGCACTTAAAAAACACTTGGGATGTTTGTTATATTATCCAAAAACATGACGGTGTTGTTTTTTTATTATGTTACTAAATGAAGTCAACTGTTCCTCTACTACTTGTGACGTCAATAATACCTTTTTTGTAGGATCTTCGTACGTTCAAAATTTTGATGTATTCTGACTTTTTTGAATTGTTTGGTACGTTATCTAGACTATCCAGCCAAAACGGAAGCATTGTGCCCAATAACATGAAACTTAAACAAAACGTCACAACCTCGCCCGCCCCGAGTTCAACTAGAGGATCATTCCCTCTTGGTCAGTCCGTAACAGCAGTGACCTGTTGTTGCATAACTAATCAGAAAACCTTTTTTACTCCGCCATATTTCCTCAGCTATTTTTTTACTGTCTACTGTCTGTTCGATCATCTTTTGGGTTTCTGTTCATTTGGTACTCGTTATTCCCCGAAGTGAGCCTGATAATAATACCAAAACTTTCACAATTTGAGCAGACTTTTGAAACTATCTTTAAACATGTTCTCACGGTCTAAGCACTTCTACAACTACATTTATTTCCGTCTTTCTTGATGGCTAGTTATGCAATAATCCTTGTGAACTTTGAATCCAATCTTCATACTTCGTCGTCTTTTTGTGTTTGTCCCTATATTTGTCCCTAAATCTTACAGTTTGAACTATATAATGATCGACTACTAAAGCAATATCATATAAGAAAAATCCTCTTTTGTTGAGGACGCATTATTAACAGCAGATTTGCTCAATAAATGAAAATAGCATGAACAATCTTGTAAAACTAAAAGAAATTGGTTTTGGCAATTTCGTAAAAACACAATTTTTCACTTTCTTTTAGACCGATGGCAAGCAGTTTAAATAAACTCAAGTTTATTTGTCATAAACTCTTGAAATGTTTCACGAACTTATGAATAACATCTTATATATAGTCTGGTATGACTTATAACGCATTAAGACCAATTTAAATCCTAAATCGCTTGCTTTACTGCACTTCAGTTTAGAACCATATGTCTTACAGGTGATTAGATCAAATATATTAGTACAAAACACACAATGCTGTAACTAAAGATAAGTCACTTTTATATGATCACATTAATTAAATAACACGATTAGTTTTTTAGCAAATGCGCTGGCAATATCTTATGCAACGAGTATTGATTCAACCACTTTTCCTGATCGAAATGATAAACTTTTTTTTTTTAGTAAAATTAATTTAATTTATGGTTAAGACATTTTGCCTCGAGACACGTTTTAACTTAGTCTACACCTACACAACAAATATATAAATAAATACGTTTAATTAGAGAAATTACCAAGAAAAAGGTCGATTCTACCTATTTCAAATTATGAAACCAAATTGCAGGTAATAAACATTCACAATCTATAATCCCAAAAGTCTCTTGTATACGGTTCTACAAAAAGGGTCTGTATTCAAAAATAACTTGCATATTAATTTAAAACCAATTTTCTATATTACAAAGATAATAAACCATGGATTTCACCAAAAATTTATTATTTATTTATTAAATAAGATGATTATATGGCAGCGTCCTATGAAAATAATTTAATGTTTCTTGAGGAAACTTTTACACTATCAATTATATTCTATAAATTCTTTCCCAACTACTCAACTACACATTTAGAAGCTCCGACACTGTTAATTAATTGCAGTTTTCTTAAGGCGATTTAGCTAGACGGGTTCTTTTGAGTGGCCATAAATGGTTTCAGAGTCAATAAATTTCCTGTTTTATGGGCCCTATTCCTCTAATTTTTACGCGGTAGTGCAAAGGGCCACACGTAGCAAAGTTTATATAAGATTAGGCGCAGACAGAAAAAATCTGAAGTAATTGAATAGTGACAGAGAAGAGGATGCATTCAAGGAAAGCAAGGAAGTAATCATAATTCCACGAAAGAAAATAAGAGCAGAAAATTCTCACGAAACTAACAGAAATGAACTGGTGAGATTAAAAGCACAATAAAAGCAATAATGGGAGAAACTAATAAGAAAGTAACAAGAACCTATGGAAAGAAAAGATTAAAAAATTAGGTAACAGAGAAGCTCTTAAAAAGAATCGAACAACTGGAAAGTAATTGGGAGATGCTGGATAAAAAAAACAAAGATACAATATAATTATTAAAGACTAAAATTTGAAAAAGTTCTAAAGAAGCACCAAACAAGTGATCGTTATACATGACAAAAACAAAAAATTATAAATATTCTCGAGATGAGAAACTAACAAGTTAAAAGAATCCAATATTTATATGGACAATAGTATAATCCTTGAAGAAAGAGAGGTGCAAGTAAAAATTTAAAAAATTACCAAGGATAGGAAAATAAAATAAAATAAATTTGGATTTAAAAGTTTGTTAGAAATGGAAAATTTATTACTGTAGGTATTTCAACGGTAACTATGAAGGAAAGGAGAAATGGAAATGAGTACCTAATGATAGTGACCATTTTTCCATGAGCTACAACAACTAAATGATAGTAAATGTAATGTTATCCTAAATGCTTTAGTCAACCGCCATTATTGTTCCTTGCTCGAAAGTACTCAATTATTTTAGTGACTAAATAGGCATCTGAGCTCAGGGTTGAACCCGAGTCCTTCCGTTCTACAACTAAGCGCTTCAGCCTCTTAGCCGCACTTGCAATAATGTTATCATAATAGAAAACCTAAATAGAAGAGTGGGAAGCAATAACAAAGCAATAGTGTGATGTCTAAAAAAAGAAACAATAAAAAAATTGGAAAAGAATTTTGAACTTTTGTATAAAAATGAGTTAACTGTGTGAAACTCATATTTCCAACATAAATAAATTCCCAAGATTACAAGAGAGGTAAAGAGCAACGGGAGAAATCCATAATAGATTACTTTTTAGTAGAAAATTACATAGAAAAATAAAAGAGGTCAGAAGATAAATAACTATCGTTTTCTATTAATAATAAAATGGGATAACAACAATAAGATAACTTAGAACAAGAAAGAAAACAATTACCAAAAATAAGATGACATTAAGCGAGAAAAATAGATAGAACTGAGAGAAATAGATATCAAGAAATAACGCAACAATTATTGTAAAATTGTATTATTAAGCGTAGCAACTAAAGTGTACACTAGAATATTAGATATTACTCTAAGAAGAATTTTGGAGCATCTCTAAAAGACTGAAATGTGGTTTTACGTAAAAAGATAATAAATTGGGTAAAACCTGTATACGGACAAACAAGAAACTTCATCAGAGTGAAAGATAAAAATCAAATTTAAGCAAGACTCTATCTTAAACTTGATCTAGTCGCAATTTTAGATAAAGAAATTAAAACAGTAAAAATAACCACAAAACAATACAAAAGTTGCAGAACTTATATATGTAAACAATTTGGCGGTCACTAATAGAGAAATTAAATAAAATTCAGACATAAAGATAAACTACAAAGAAACAAAAACAAAAAATACCAGCAAATAAAATAAAAATAAGAAGATCCTCAGCAACACAAAATAGCAAGTTGGAAGAGAAAATAAATGAGAGAAAAATGACAGCAGAAAGATTCCCCAACAGAATCAAAAACGCACTCTTAGTTAAAAAAGTAATACCAAGACAAATAAAGACAAAAATATTTAAAAAGTTATTATCCCAATCCTGATATATGGATCTAAAATATTGGTTTTAACACAAAACTAGAAAAATAGACAAAAACTACAGAAATGAGATTCTCGTGGAAAACAAGACTTTTTAAAAAAGGAAATACTGTCATTATAAAAAATAATCAGATAATCTGGAATTTCAAGCAACACTAAATACGAGAAAAGAAAGTCGATTAATATAGGTAAGTCACGTAAAGAGAAGCAGAGAATATAAGAATGTAAGAATAATATTTAAACCACAAGACTATAAAAAGAAAACGAAAGAAAGACCAAGAAAGATGTGAAAATAGAAACGTAGCCATTAAGAGGCACATAGAATGAAGTGAAACAGGAAAAAATGGAAGAAGGCATCAAGGACATAATTCAGTCCTACCGACCGCAAAAGTAGATTACAATAAAAATATAAATCTGAGACTTCAATAAGTAAGATTCCTGAAAGGTACAGTTGAATTTCAATACAGTAATGATGTATTAAACACACAAATGCATGGCTACGAGGGGTTGCCCACAGAAAGATCCTATAGTAACAATTTTTCACCCGTTTTTCCTCACATTTTTGCTAGTTGGGTACGTTGCAAAATTTATTTGCAAATGATAGCAGTGATCTTACGAAAGTAAAATATGCAAAATGATCCTGAAGATAGGCAACCAAACGTACGCTCAGAGCTCAGTCACGCCACATTTCATATTAGCTGTCTGTTTACTTTCTGTTCAAATGTATAGTAGAGATAGATAATCCTTGTTGAATAACTGAGAGAAACGAAAATTTAATTCCGAAATAGGCAATGTGATTCAAGATTATTAGCTCGGAAATGGGTAACACCAAATATAAAATAACGTTAAGAGACAATTGTGATAGATAAGTTTCAATTTTTTTCGACAATTTCTTAACATAAAGACCAATTTTTATTTCCGCTCCTCATTAGACAGATTCTGTCAAATCTGGAGATTTAACATACTTTTTAGCCATGAAATTTAGCAAAGGACAGCTTTTCTTGCTTTAGCTTTTTTTGTCAGTTTCTTTCTTTAATTACTAGTTATCAAAAATAAAATTAGACGTAAGAATGTTTAATTATGTAATCCAAAACTCTCAAGCTAATTAGCTACTTCACTATAATTATGGAGTTTGAGGATAAGCATTTTTACATCTTCAGCCTTACAAAACTTCGTCCAATTTCACCTTCCCAGCCAAGAGCGACCGTCCGTCCATTTTATTATGCAACGGTATTTCAATCAATTACGCCCACCTGCCCCTCTAAGCAAAATAGAGCAGCAAATCCAGTGGGTTAGTGTTGCCATTTACCAGGCCGTATTAATTACAAACTTTTCAGCAGCTAAATGAAATTCCTTGTGTCACCATGCGCTCGAACATCTATTAAAATGACGTCAGGGAGCGTTAATGAACGCTAATCACATAAAGTGCTCGTAATTATTTACGAATCTAGCGCATTTTGTTGCCGTTGATTGGCAGCCTCATTAAACTTACCTGGAAGTTGAATTGCTGAAACGTGCAACCACAAACTACTATTCGACATGCAGCAGTTTGAAACTTATAATTGGCCCCACGTTACATAGTTGTGCGTGGTGTTTATTTCTTCACATTCTTAACTATCGTTAGACTGTAATAATTTGCCGTTGAAGACGGTAAAACGTTCATATATTGGATCTGGTATCAAAATTTACTAAATTACTTGTTACCCGTCACAACCAAATATAACGTGTAGTTAACATTTGACAGCCGCGTAACCCACTCAGTTTCACATTTGGTTAAAAAAAGTAAAATACCATCGGTATATAGCAATGTAAACATCGCGTCCTTCAGTAACAGTGTTTGTAGGTATACACAGAAATTAATCAATAGTTTTATTAACAAACGTAAGTGCGTGATGATAAAATAACTAAAAAAGTCCATGGACAAGGCAAACATCTGTAACAGAAACTTAAACAATAGCAAGGAAGGTAAACTAAAGGCATTGAGGAAAAATAAAGAAGTGATTAAGATTACCAATAAAAAGAACAAGAGCGGAAGGATAATAAAGAAATTGATACAGACCAACTAAAAGAAGAAAAAGAGCTAACGCAAACTCTGATAACAAAAATGAAGAAAAACTACAAAGAAAATAGAAAGTATGTTGAAAAATAGTTAAGTGAGTTACTGAAAAAGACAGTTAAAATAGCTAATCTTAAATTATGAGATATGGAAAATTCGGATTTGGAACTTAAATCATTAGGAACTTCTGAGGCTAAAAATAAAGGGGCTGGCAACTTAATTATGGAAAATGACACACCGTCAATATGGGGGGCTTAAGAAATCGGCAAGAACATACACAAAGGTGGCATGCGTAATCAGGAAAGAAATTTGAGAGAAGTGAGAGATAAACAAAATAACAATAAATACAGTAATAACAAGTTACGAACCTGGCGAAAACGACGCAACGGTTAAAAAGGATACATTTTAGAATTAACTGCTAATTATTTATTTAACTTTTAATTCAAGCGTCGCCAATAAAGACATCAAATGTATTGAATTTTGATCAGATAACAGCCTTATGATTGCAAAACACAAACAAATACATAACATAAATAAAAAAGAAAGATCAATAATTGACTGCATACATCAAGAATGTGAAAGTAAAACGTATATATAAAATGGAAAGTGACCACTTTCTTTTAGAGGCTACAGTCAACAAAGAAACGCAAAAGGAAATTGCTAACAAAACGAACAGGTGTGGAAAAAATATATATAAACCATGAAAAAGGTTCTCAAACCAAAAGTAAAATAAAATAATCCAAAAACAATTAGAAATTCTAAAGAAAAAGTACAATGAAAAAGGTACCTAGGAACTCAAAATTACAGATAACTACAACAAAAGAAACTGTTATTGAAACAAAGAAAAAAAGTAGTAAAAATAACCTAAATTGTTTTATAATCTTAAAATCTGTCAAGAACAAAAACTAAATAAGGAAATATAATAATTTTAAAAAAATAGTCAAAAGATGGGAAAAATACTTCCAAGAACTACTAACGCGGAACAACACTCAGCAGACAACTAAGCAACAAATAAATGCCATAGCAGTAATTTTTGCTAAAAATCAAATAAATCTAGACAACGAAACTGTATCTTAAATCAAACCCGGGAAAGCAGCGGGATGCAACGAAATCCTACCAAAATTTATTCATTTTATACCTATAAATGGAGGGTTACACAGGATAACTCCGCTTGGAAGCTCAAGATAATACCGAAATAATAGAGTAGTGCAATAATTCTACAATAACCCCAATTACAGAGTGATGCCCTTACTGTGTGCTTGACAACAAAAGTCTACGAAAATGTCTTAGAAAAGAAACTGCAATCAGTGGTAGAGGGACAGGAGTAAGGCACAGGGAAGTGTTAAAACCACCTTTGTTCATATGTGTTACGGACAGATTCATAAATAATGATAAGCTTTACAGGATATGAAAATAGCAAAAAAATTCGCTTAGAAGTGTGTACTGCCCTAACACAGAAAGCTACTTACAAAAATTTTAAAGTATAGAAGGAGGTGTTACCAAACTTGGAACTTAAAACAGAAAAGATTAAAGTAACTATAATAACAAGAAAAAATATAGACATGAGTGTACAACTCGAAAGATTGGCCATAGAACGTGTATAACGGTTTAAATATCTAGGTCTTACCATAAATATGAAAAGCACTTTAGAAGAAGAACTAAATACCAGAATAGGTAACGCAGAGCGTTTACGCATCATTAAATAAAAAATATTTTCAACTCACAGAAAGATAAATGTTTATATAACGATCTACCAACCAACTCTTCTTCATAAAGTTGATATCTAAGTTTTAACAAAAGCCAAAAAAATGTTCAAAGCTGCAGAAGTGTTTTAAGAAAGACCAAATGAATCAGAAGATCAGACAGAGTTAAAAACTAAGACATCAGGAAAGAGCCAATGTAAGAGTGTTAAAGGATAACACTAACATGCAGACGTTAAGATAACAAGGTCATTTAATACGCATTAACAATAAATAGGTCAACAAAATATGTAATAATAAAATTATTTCAATAAAATGACGATGTTTGATCGCAGTTTGTAGAACTTTTAAGTTTATCAGTAACCATGAACTAAACTTGAATGCATCTATCTTCACCTGAATTAAAGTAACAATCAAAACAATGGCAGATGACTGGTAAATGTGCACCAAAAGGGGAAGGCTATTTCGACAAATCGAAAATCAACGTCTCTTTGAAACATTAAAGGAATATCCTTGAATAACAAGAGCTTATTATATGATAACGTTAATTCATCTTAAAAAAATACCTACTATTAAAATACTACTTGTTCGATGCAAGAAAGATAAAATGTACTGGATGGAGCGTTTTACAAAAAATTATGAAGCCGTTAATAGTCCAAAATAATTTTTCCGTGAGTTGCTTCCCAACCTTAAATGTGAATCCACCAAAACAAGCAAACAAAACAATTATTACCTCATGAAGGAATAATAATAGCTTGTAAGATTCCTTAAAGGTGATTTTTCGTAAACATTTTACGGCCAAAATACAAGCAGTGAAAAAAAATTGTAACAAAGCAAAAATGCACAAAGCACTCTTCCCCCCTCTCTCGATCGTTTTTAGTCTTCCGACTGGTTTGTAACAATTCTCCACATTTATATTTGACATACTAAAATGCTAAAAATCCTTACACCTCGTTCAATACATGCATGAAATTCGACTTATTTACATACTATATCAAAAACTAAATTAATGCAGCTAATAACTAAAATTAAAGAGCATAAGCTACACAAAGCTGAAACGCTAAATTTAAAATAGAAATTTGGAAGCGATCTGAACGTTACGTAGCGTACCTCATCCCAAGTGTCGTTCCTAATATTTTTGGCTACAATGATAAATTGGATAGGTGGATTGCAGCTTTAATCATTCTTTGTCGCAACAAAATAATTAAAAAAAAATCGACATTAATACACAAAAGCTACTTTTTTTTCAAGAACAGCGTACCACCCCACAATGAATTTTACAAAAGAGACTTCAAACCGATTTCTCATCCACCCTTTTCCCTAAACCTCTTGTTGCAAAATTTAAAAAGGAAAATAAGTAGAAACAACTTTCTATCAAATTTGGATATTATGGACGCTGTCAATGATTGTGAATATACTGTGGAGCGTATAAAAATGTATTCTTCCAACTAAATGTAAAAATTAGAGCAAAGTTATATCCCTTGAGGCAGACTATGTTAATTACACAAAATTGTATTCCGCCATCTACATTTTTTTGTATTACCTAATCACAACTTTTTCGCCACTACTATCAAGGAAAAATTTAAAAAAATCAATATTTTAATTTTCAATATTATCCCCAAAACAAAATAAAGAACATGAAAAACATAGAAACAAACTAAGTTCTGTTACGACAAGAAAATAACATCACTATTTCACTTAAATTAAATTTGGGATGTTAAAAAATATTTTTACAATTTTTTTCACTCTCAAAGCTCAATTATAAATCTTTTCTGTGACGATAGAATATTTCTGGTTAAAAAAATATAAACCACAAACTAAAAGAGAAACACGAAAGTAAAGTATTATTAATCGATTCAAATGAAACTAAATAAAGATACAAAGAAAAGTGAAATAGAGGGCTGGGAAGCTCAGGTACCGAACTAGACTACTTTATTTCACCGATCCGGACGCCGGAGGTGTCACAGCTCCACCTGTCAATATCCGACATGGGTCGGATGGGCTTTGACGGGTGGTGGTGGCGGTCCGAAGCCCCCTCCCCCCACTTAAGGGCATGCGCTCATACGTGGAGAAAGAGGCTCTTCTGTCCCTAAAGCAGTACCACTACCCCTAAGAGTCCAACACCATAGAGAGGAAACCGGGAAGCCCGCCCCGTTTGGCTTGCGCCCTTCTCTTAGTCCTCGTGTAGGCAAGGCTTCCCTTGCTACGTTAGACAAGTAGCCGTGATACCTGTACCCCTCTATTACTGTCTAGCGGCATCCGTTGCCCACAGATGTAGGACTGGGTAGCTCCACTAGCAACGGGTTTCACACGCCACGGGGTAAGGCGCACTACCCATTCGTGTCGGTAAAGTTTCCTTTACCACGTTAAACAAGTAGCCATGCGTGAGTCTCTCCTTCACATCCTCTGACACTTTTCGCGCCCATTGCCCACAATTGTGGGATAAAGTAGCTAGAAGCACCTTTATGAGTCTGCGTCGTGGAGTCTACACCGCCCCACTCGTGTCGGTGGAGTTTCCTCCACCACGTTGGACGAGCAACCGTCGAGGTCGCTTGAGCGAGCCTCTACCACATATCGTTACTGCTACCATCGTACGTTGCCCACTGTGCTGGAATTAGATAGACTTCCTAGCATTCCTAGGTTTTAACAGGATAACGTCATGTGGCCTGGAACCTAAATCGACGTAGCAAATACTCCATGTCAATAGTACTCGTGTTAGCAGGATTGCTCCTGCCCCGTTTGACGAGTTGCCGTCGAGGTAACTTGCGTAAACCTCTGCCCCACATCGTTACTACGGGCGGCATCTGTTATCCAGAAATGTGGAATTGGGTAGCTCCACTCGCGGTTTTTCAGGGTAAACAGTGTGGGATCTCCCGCTTACCCGTTTATTGTATTAGCTGAAGGTAACAATGATATAAAGAAACTACTTGGTAGCCAAAAGAAATAAAGCAAAAAGTAAAACAAAAGAAAAAGTATGGAAAATATATAAATCAGCCAAAACCAGACAAATCTACGAATCATATAGAGATAAAAAAAGAAACTAAAGATGAGAGGAAAAAGAGGACAAAAAATAACTTCAGCGAAAAGTAGAACCAGACAATGGAAACTACTCGCAAAGGAAGAGTACGTTGTTAGAAAGGTGGAAGTGGCACTTCAAGAATATATTAGAGGACATTGTCGAAGAAGAAGTAAAAGAAATAACAATGGAAATGAACCAACCAACATAGAAACACAAGAAGCTGATATAAAAAAGATGGAACAATAGAAAACGATACAAGATAAATCAAGGGAGGGTAACAGTAAAATATGAACTAACACCAGAAATGATAAAAAATATATAATAGAAAGGGGAAAACAATAAAATTGTAAAAAATCATAGAACTCTATTATATTGACAAACGTCACTATATAAAATATTGAGATCGGGTCCTTCGATTTTTGTTTTAGTTTTTATCTAACACGTTATTAAAAGTTCAAAAATATATATTTTTATTCTTATAAATTAAAGCGACTCAAAAAATAATTTTTGCTTACATAAGCTATGGCAACTCACTCCATATAAAGGTAAACTAAACCTACACAATAAGAGAGTTTTTTATACTCACCTACTTTATACTTTAATATTTTCAACATAACTTACTGTTACATTTTTTTATTTTTTTATTCACAAGCCACGGTTTGCAAATTGAAATGTTAAGGCTCTCATATCGACTTTAATGCTCGGTCGTCGCGCGCCATCTCTGATGTAGTGCGATGTGGCAAGCACCGCGCATTAAACAACCACCATTATTATTACCCCTTGCTCAAATTGAATACAAGTATTCAGCTATATTCAGTGACCGAGTGACCCGCCAGACATCAGAGAGCTCCGGGAATGGAACCCAGGTCCGTTCCTATCGCAGTCCGCGCCTCAACCACTTTGACTGCTCTGGCAGTGATATATATGTATATAAAATATAAAAATTCAAAATAAAAAAGTCCCAATTTATAGAATGACATATCTGCAACAAATTACAAGTAAACCACTTAAATTATATTGCTATGTAAAGAATTTTTGCCTCAATTTAAAAAAGTGGATGCACCAGAACAAGCAAAAGAAGCAATATTACCCTTTCAAATTAACGCTGACACTAAACGAGCGGAAAATTCAATAAAATGACAGCAGTAAATTCAGGATCAAAGCTGTATATACAGGCTTGTTGAAGTAAGCTCTTAAATATAAAAGACGACAAAAGTGGCAAGTAGGCGCGACGTGCGATTTAGTCGTTGGAATCGAAAATGAAACTGCTCATGAAATAGAAAGTAAAAAATACTGATTGCTGAATAGATAAGTTAAGTTTAAACATTTTAGATAAGTTCTTTAAAAAAATTATATAAAGGTGTCATTAAATTATGAGATTTCTGTACATACTTTTGAGTATAAACCTTTTACATTACACAACTTTTCACAATTTGACAATTTTGACCTATAATTAGATTGTTATACTATATCTTATTTGCTTGCAGTATACCAAACCAAATTCCCTATACTCTAAATAGTACGTTTACTTAATTGTCCAAGTTTAAATGTAAACAACTTTAAGAAATTTTAAAAAAAAATATTTTTAAATTTTCTCTTACTAGCTTAACTTTTTAAAAATGAGGTGAACATTTATTCTATTTATACGTAACAAAAAATTCAAATCTTAAAAATATAAGACAAATACATTTAAAGCGTTTAAAAATACTTGGAATTTTTCTTAAAACTTAGATTTTGTGGCAGATTTGAAATACGCGCCAAGTGCGAGTGTAAAGATTATAATTCCAATTGATGCCACTAGGTGGCGTTGTCAGAAAGAGACTAAGTCATTCTTGTAGTGCTGCGAGTGCAACTGTAAAGAAAGCAAAAAAAATGGAAGCAATGAACAGCAATAGACGGCATAGTTTTCTTGAGAGATTAGTAACTTTGTGTGAAAACGCAGCGCCGAGTCGTATTACTGTGCTGAATATTGGAATTCAAAAGTGCCAAAACTATGCTTAGAAAAACACATGTATTATCCAGCATGTGTCCGAATTAATATGGTTAATAATGGTAAAAAATCAAATCACATTCCAAACGCTGGCCAAAAACTTAAAGGTAACAGGTCTGTGCACAATAACTTCGACGTACTCTCACCACTCACCAGAAGTGTATTGAGGCATACCAACAGTTGATGTAGCTGAACAGCATGACATTTTTTAAATGCTTGCTCACAATCATGATTTTGACCAAAGGCATCAGAAAAGAACCGCTAGCCTATAGAATGGTAGCACGTTTGAATCCCTCGTCCTAAGAAGCTGTGACCGCGATTGCATGTTCCAAATAAAATAGGGATTGTTCATTAGGATCAAAAAAGATTCTTCTCATAGATTTGCTGCCGTTTCGTCGGATCATCACCAGTGAACAGTGCCACGAGTCATTGAAGTGGCGTATTCAACAGCACTGCCAATGAAAAGTAGAGAAGCGACGCGAAGTGTCGCTTTAACATTCAACAAAAGAAGTTCTCCTCCAACATGGTTTAGTCGGCTGTCAAAAAGTCGTATCGTGCTATAGCAAAAGAATGGTTTTGCAGCAGTTTTATTGAAACTGTCGGATCAATAGCCAAAATGAAAACTAAACATTATTCAGCGCATATCAAACTTGATAATAACAAATGAACAAATCTCATTCAATGCACTAGCGAATTCATAAAAACTAAAAGATGATGAAGGTCTATCCACAATGGCTTTTTCATACTCTCATTGCTCAGCTGAAACAAGAGCATGCCAATAGTATCTGTACGCCGGGGACATTTTTGTATGCCTGATTACAGCAGCCAAATCGCACTTCTGGTTAACAATCGTTACAAAAATACAAAGCGAGTTGTAATTACCTTTTTTGGAATCAGAAAAGAATTCTGCCGGCGGATTGGTTACCCTCTTGCAAGAACATCACCAGTAAGCGGTACTGAGAGTCATTAAAGCAATTCCGGAAACGTCTTCACCATGATAATACACGTTAATCATCACGTAATTGCCATCTTTCAAGTTTTTAAATTCAGGGGGCTACCTTACGTCCCACATTTGCTGGAGCTATTTGACAGTCACAGTAAGTTTTCTTCCAACGATGAGCTCCAGTTGGCTATACACAAATGGCATTATGCTGCAGACTAATAATGGTTTAAACAGTTTACCTAAGCGATGGTGAAAGTGGATAGACATTTACGGAGAGTGTCTCTAATAAAATGTATACTCACTTCTCCTAATAATAAATTGGCGAAGAAAAATGATTGTAGTTTAAACCATTTTTGAACACCCCAAGAGTAATAGCAAATGTTAATAAAAATCAAGTGTGGAAACAGATAAATGCACACAACCACATTACCAGGGCATAAAGCTTTAAAACGTGCTTGAAAATATTCAGTTTATCTACTTTTTATGTAGCAACATAAAAGTACTTTTAGTGAAATTTGAAACTCCCACACGGGCTAATGCTGTCCTTCACATTTAAAAACGTGTAACGCGGTATTTTCATGACTGCTATTTTTACGAAAGAGATTTGTCTCATTATACGTATTTTATCGGAAGCACACACTTAACTGGTGCGCAATATCCGTAACAAGAACAAATCAATTCCTGAAAATAATAATAGCGCTTTTTCTTCAAATATGTCTAACAAAATATTAAAAACGCATTTTCTGAAGGTACGCAGAGCGTAGCTCATAAAGCTTTGCAGCATTGAAAGCTTCATTCAAATGACTTGCACAATAGTTCTAACTGTTGTAATGTAGCGCATTACTTCAAGTTTTACTTGGGATAGTTAAGGTTTAATGTGACTTTTATTAGGGATGCGGCAAACCTCTCACCTGTAGTTAGTTTCTTCCCACACGCTGCGCGGCATCTTTTGCGTTACTTCAACGGTGGCAGGGATTCGGTTTTAACGGATCTCCGTATAAAAAATCAAGTACTGTAAGATGTAAAAGAAGGTACAATCATATTAAACAAAATGTTTAAAGAAAAACTGTTAATAAGTAAGTGATTTTAGCTACTTCAAATTCTGCTTTTTTACGCTTCTACCTTTTCATTTACAAATTCGTTTTATAAAGGAGTTCGATTGTTAAAGATTTGCACAAATGAATAGTAAATTAGATGAAAATGATTAAGAATGAAAAATACTAGGAAAAGAAAATTCAGAACAGTAATAGCACAACAAGATAAACGCGCGGAAATATTAGAGAAAAAAATAAATCGTTAAGATATTAATTATGTGTGGAATGGTAGGCGAGAAAGACGAAAAATAGGAAGCATTAATCAAAAAAGTGAAAGACATTATAAGTAAAAGCAAAATTAATTTTAGATCATATATAGATACCGAGGAAATTTAAATTGGAAAAAGATTTGGAAATTTTAAATAAATAAAAAACCAATTTTGAATAGATTACCAAAATGGAATAAAAAAACAAAATTTTTACACAGAAAACTTCAAAAGGTCATAAATTTGAATTAACAAAGAATTTACAAAGAAAACGCAAGAAAAGAAATATTCTAACAGCTTATTTAAAAAAAAGTAAGTGGTACGGCCGAAATAAGTGGGCTGTATAGGTAATTTTGAATTTTGAATAGAGACCTTCAAACAACTCTAAAATTAAAAACACTAACCTGTGGAAACGGCGCTTCCCGCAGATATCGGTTCCTGCTGTTGGTCCTGGGGCTTCCAGAAGAAAAGGAGAAGGATATGGATAAAAATTAGGACAAGTTACCCCAATCTTCACAGCAGACGAAACGGGGGCGTCTTCCTGGTGTAAAGGTTCCCTCGTCGAACTGATAATTTGTCGGCGAGAGCACAGCGAAAAAATGCCAACTGCAAAAGCGCGAACAAAAGCAAATGCGTAATGTCACGAACAAAAATGCAAAATGCAGGTTTTAATAAAGCGAAAGTATAAAGTAGCGTGAACTTAACGTAATTGAAATGGCCAGTTTAAAATGCATAAAGCATAAAGCAAAGGCTTAATGTCGCGCGAACTAAACCAAATCAACGTGCCAAAGCAAGTGCTAAAAGCCAATTGCACGAGCGCGGCTCGCGGCCGATATAACAAATTTCACATATACGAGAGAGAGTCAAATTATAGCCGGCCCTAATTTAAAATTTCAAAAAATAAATATAATTAGGAGATTGGCGCGAACAGTAAGACAAAAGAGATACAAATGACACCAACGATAATAGAAAACGTACATTTAACGAACGCTTCTTAGAAAATGATGACTTTAATAAATCAAAAATCAAAGAAAACTGACAAGAACTAGATGAAATAGTAGAAGAAAAAAAAGATAATAAATTTAACAATTGTGTAAAAGAGGCAGACCGACAATGTAATAATAACAAATATAAACAGGAAATTATTTGTGAAAAAGAGAAGAAAGAATCACCAAATATAAATTATAATACTTTTTTATTAGGTTTTTGTTTGCTCAACTATTTATAGTGTTATACAACTCTGACGACATAAGAAATAACATGAGCAAGTATTATGTATACGAAGTTTATATTGTTACATTTTGTGTTTTACTGAGACAGGGTAGTGAATCTAGACTAAATCATTGTCGCTGAGGAATAATGTTCATTAGTTGCTAGCATTGTTGACCCATTGTGTAGTACGTTGCCCGAGGCAATGAATTGCGGAAATTTTTAGTAAGTTTAACATTGAAGTTGTTAATTTAAACATTCTGTTTTAGACAGAACCAGAAGGTTGACTGGATTGACAAATTTTGTTTGAGTACTGAGACATGAGATTTGTTTTGGGGTGTTAACGGAACATCATAGAAGACTAATGCTGAAGATGATGTAAGTAATGGTGCATTGGATGAAAAGGTTATACGGTTTATAAGGGTAGAGCTGAATTGATCTCTAGTTCATCATTTAGATTTTTGAGGACATAGTGTTAGATGATAAATGTAAAGACAGCCCAGTTATCATTTGGTCCATTAAAAATGAACCGTTATTATTTTAGGGAGTATAATGTAAACATTTTGATAAATTTAATAATTATTAGATTTTTGTTTGCTCAACTATTTATAGTGTTATACAAGGCTCTGACGACATAAGAAATAGCATGAGCGGTAAGTATAACCGCAAGGTTTTTGATCGTTAATTGTTGTGTTTTACTGTGAGAGCACGGGGTATGTTGAATCTGATGACTAAATCGTTGTCGCTGAGGAATACATCTTGTGCTAGCTTGCGTTTTAATCGAACATGAATGGCTTGTTGCCCAGTGTGTAGTACGTTGTCCCGATGCAATTGATAAGATTGGCGTGAAATTTTTTAGTAAGTTTCGATTGCGAAGATTTTCAATTTTAATACACTGCTGATTTGGTATGAACCAGGGAGCATTGACTGCGATTCTGAAGATTTTGTTTTGGAGTACTTGGATTCTATGGAGATTTGTTTTGGGTGTGTTTCCCCATACGACACGTCCATAGAAGACTAATGGTCACATGAGTGACTTATGTAGAGTAATGGTGCATTGGATGAGCAAATTGGACTTATGGTTTATAAGTGGGTAGAGCTGAATTGATCTCCTGTGTCCTTCGTTTAGTTTTTTGAGGACATAATGTTTCCTGATGAGATAAATACCTAAGCATTTAACGGGTTTATCATTTGCGTTCCATTAAATAGAGTGACCGTTTATTTAGATTTTAGGCGAGTTATTAATTGTGAAATATTTTGTAACATGTTTGACATAATTGATTGATAGGTTCTATTTCTTGAACCATCTGCTAAGTATAGTGGTGGCATCTTTTAGTTTAGTAATTGCCATTTTTACGCATTCGTCTTTGGTTAATATGACTGTGTCGTCTGCGTACATTGCGAGGTCAGCGTTGACGGTGATAAAGTCTCGCATAAAGATGTTAAAGAGGACTGGACCTAGAATGCTACTTTGAGACACCCCTGTATGTATAATGTTGATGGAGGATAGGGAAGTATGAATGTTGACTGAAAAGGTATAATTTTATAGGAAGGAATATGTAGTGGATTTGATATAACCGGGTATCAAAGTAAGTATTGAAAAGAGATTTTAAAATTTTGACCCCGTTTATCCACACATGGTAGAAGGCTTGTGCGATATCAATAAACAGGCTTACCGTTTATTGATTTTAGATATAAATCATCTTTCTATGGCCTCTGTCGCAAGTTGTAAATGATGAGAATTAGAGTGGCCTCTAAAATTTAAAGGTTGGCAAAATATCCAGTTTAGCCGGGAATAGATGATTTTTCCTAAAAGTTTTGATATACCGTATTTACTCGAAAATAAGACCCCGTTTTCATTAGATTTTTGTCTTTAACATTGGGAAGGTCTTACATTCGCGTCGGGTCTTAAAATCGAGTATGAAAATGCAATTTGAGGAATTACCTAGATTATAACTAAGTAAAGATCATTGTATTGTACATAACAAGGTTTGTTGTATTGTACATAGAACGAGACGATCTTCAGTTCCGTCCAGTGCATTGCAGATGCCAGTTTTCTTGAAGCTTTTCTGGATGATTTCAGATAAAATTTGGTCCCAAGGTTGATAATTCAGGAGCATAAAATTTCAATGGATGGCTTTTGAATTTTACTTGTCTTCTAAAATGAATGTTCGCCATTTGCCATCCTATCTGTGTATAGTGTTTCCACGTGATCTTTGAATGGCTTATATACACTCACATCTAGGGTTTGTAGTATAGAAATGAATCCCCAGGAATGATTGCTGGATGCGTATTTAATTCCTTCATTCTGTTTTTCACTGATTCCTCTATATGACCACGAAAGCTGTCCAGAACTAGTAGATATCGTTTCCTTAACAATCCCCAAGAGCGACATTTTCATACTATTACTAACCAATCGTGTATAAGTTTAGAGTCCATCCAACCTTTGTCTTGTACACGGACATAGATACCTTTCGGTAAAGGTCCCTTGGGTAGAGTTTTTCTTTTAAAAATTAGATATAGTGGCAATTTCCGATCATCTGCAGTGATAGAGAGCATAACTGTGCACCTCATTTTTCATCAGCACCACCAATTTGTAAGAACATGTGCTGATGTGTTCCCCTCTGACGTAACACGAAACGCTGAAACTGCAACACTTTATCAGTGTAGTCTGCTGACAACCGTTGACACAATGATATTGTTCTCCTCAAACTGAACCCCTTTCTTTTCTTCAGTCTTACCACCCAACCTTGACCGGCCTTAAAGTCACTTGCATTGTCGTCTCGTCTTGCGATTTCTCGGGCTTTCATTTGAATTATTCCGCATGTAACGGCACTACCTTCTTTTCTTTTCTCTTCCACCTAAACTATAAGAACCAAAAGAGCGAGTTCTTTTCTTTGCGGCTCGAAGTTTTTCTGTCTGGTTTCTCCAATATCTAACCATGTTCGGTTGCACTGTGAACTCACGACTCACAGCTCTTACTCCATTTTTCTCGGCAAATGCAAGAACATCCAACTTAAAAGCTGCAGTGTAATTTTTTCGGGAATTAATTTTCTTATGCAGTATTGATTCACAAAAGACTAAACACTAGGTCACCCAGCACTCAAGCAAAAGACTGACTACCGATTTTAGAAAATTGAGCTGTCATGCTGAAAGTCAAGCGGACCTACCTGCTTTCATCCTCGTGCGATCTCATTGTTTCTGCTAAAAGTTACTGCTAGAGGGTGAAGTAAGGTATGTCCTTGGACAGAGTTTAATCATTCTATTGACTTAGACATCTATTCCCTTGACTGGGGGTCTTATTTTCGAGTAAATACGGTAGTCGAGAGTAGACTGATTGATAGACTGACTGTATCTGTTAATGTTTTATTTTATTCTTTCGTGGTTTGGGGAACATATAATTGTATGTATAATACCCTAATTATAGATATGTATTAAAAACTGTTGTTGATAAATACGCGTATGTTTTTTTATGAGTTTCTTCAATATGATGTATTCTGTCGTAACCCCGGCGATTTATTTATTTATAGCGTTTTTACTATAGAAGCAAGTTCCTTAAATGGGGTAGGTTTAAAGTTGGCTTCTGGGATTGGTTTGTAGGTTTTAACATGGTTGTCACTGTGATTGTCAGATATAAACGTTTTCTTAAGATATTTCGCAAAGGCTTCGCTTTTTTCTTCATCGGAGTTAAGTATTTGAGCACTTGTGGTAATTGGTGGTTTCTTGTGCGGTTGGCGTAGTATCCGTTTGGTTGTTCGCCATAGTCTCGGATCTCCTGGTTTGAGATTACTAATATGCTTTTGATAGAAGCAAATTCGATACGCCTTGCGTTCAGATTTAATGCAATGAGCTAACTTATTTACGATGTTTTTTGTTGCGGGATTTCATGTTCTTTCTATCATTTTCTTCTCAGTAAGTTCTTTTGCTTGATTAGGTCAAGTATATGTTTGGGTGATGGATTATCGTTTGTGCTTTTTCTGTTAACTTTCTGTTTTTGTTATGTGTATGATGATTTTGTCTATGTGGTTTGGGGATTGTAGATCGTTAAGCTACTTATGTTGTTAGTCATAAGACGCGCTGAAAAGTTTTCAGTTGACTATCCCATTAATGAATCTAAGCTCGGTGATGGTTTTGTCTATGTGGTATTGATAAATGTAAATCGTTAAGCTGGCTTATGTTGATCCAGTCTAGATCAGCGCTGAAAAGTTGTTGGATGTTGACTAATCCCATCTAATGAATCTATAGTCGTTTCTGGGGTGATTTGCAGGTACTATTATTTGAAATGAATATGTTGACTGTTAGATTAAGAGTTTGGATCCAGTTTATTGCTCTAGATCAGGGAGCACTTGTTGGAGTGGTTGGCGAGCTAAAATATCTAATATATCGCGTTAGTTGTCGTTTCTGTAGGGGTAGTAATTGCGCTCATCGGGGACTTCAATTTCAAGAATCTCAAAATTTATAATGTTTATTGGTTGACATTCATGATATATAATTCGTCGCTTGATAATGATGGCCACTTCTCCTAACGCAATCTTGGCATTTCTGTCTGTACGGTAGATCTAATATTTTCGGGATGACTTAAGTATCTTTCAAGATGCATGCAATGTCTATAGAATATCTTGTCAGGAAAGAGTTAAACAGTTTATTTTTATTTGAAAGATTGTGTTGATTTTATAGTCAATTGAAAAGAGAGGGTAGGAGATTAGTTATTAGGAATTGTTTGGTTTGTTCAACATGGTGTTGGAACAGATTGATGAGTAATAGAAATGTAGTGTTAAGAATAACGCTTCCGGTGCTGGAGTGTTCGTTTTAGGTTGCCATGGCGAGTTGATTTGTGGGATACTGCGTGGAGTTGAGGGAAGTTTTTCCTGTTATTGTCGGGTACGTGGATGTTCTGCATTCTTGGTGTTTTGTGAGATTCATTTTGAAGTCGTCTGTCTTGTTTTCTAATTTCAGTGAAATATTTACATTCCCTGAAGTTAACTGAGTGATTTTTCCCATGGTTGATACATATTGGAGGCTCGTGGAGTGGTTTGTTACAACTGGTATGTAAGTGATTGTCCTGACATTCTACGCATATTAGTTCCAGCTTGCAGTCATTTTTAGTGTGTCCAATACGTTGACATCTATGACATCGAGGGGTTTTACTATTGTTTTTTTTTGTGATTCAACAGTCATTATTGAATGGTAAATTTAGTTAATATTAAATATTTTGTTTACTTTTTTGTTGTACTCTAGTATTGGTGCTTTGTCTTTGGACCCGCTGTATCAGTAGGTTATGTTTATCAAATTCTTCTTGAATGTAAACTTCGTTTAAGAAAGTTGGAACATTTTTTATAATTACCGAAAGAATTCTGGTATTGGGATTTTGGTATGTATAAATTACTGTCTAAATGATGTATAGCTAATATTTTTGACTTGTTAGAGTAATTTTTTGTAGTTGAGTTTAAGGTTGTTGTAAATTCTTCCTTAGCAAGGTTTTCTAAGTTTTTAAATATCTCTTTATGGTTGATCAAGCCGTGCAAGAAACAGGTGGTATTTTTATTTTAAGTGGCTCTTTAATTGGCTCTGTTTCATTTACAGTAAAATGTTTAAGGTGGCTAAGTAGGTAACATCTGTTTTTTCGATTAGAGATTTAAGTTTCCAGAGATATTTTATTGTAGATCGGTAATCGGTGTGATCCAAGTTTCTTTTTAATGCGGACAAGGCGATTATTTTTATTTGCCCCCTGATGGGAGATGAAAAATGTACTTGGAGTTGTTAATACTTAAAAAATTAAATAAAACCTTACTACAAGAAATAAAATGAAAGTGAACATTGTTTGCGCTAACGTTGATAAGTCACACTCACACTTACGAGCCGCGATAGGAGCGTGTACACGCTTATCTGTTCGAAACTAAAACGAGGACTCCTATAATACTGTAGAATTAATGGACAATAGTGCAAAAAACAAGCATACGAGACAAAAATGAAAGAATTATTAAAATAATATTGTAAAAAAAAGCTGGAATAAAAAATATGTGGAAAGAATTAAGAAACGTAATTAGGAAAACTGTGATAAAATATTTATTTATCAAATTTTGACATTTTTGAAAAAATATATTAAAACAAAGACTGTAATTCTAACCGTAACAATACAATGGAAGCATGAGATACAATAATATCTTGAGAATTCCAAACGATTTAGGGGGAGGGGTAGGTAGCTAATATTTACATTTTTGACAGATTCTCAATGCGTAGACTTTAGATGATTCTCGAGAATAATATTAAAATATGAATTTCAATGATATGTTACCCTCACCTTAAGAAAATGTTGATGCAAAGCACCAATTTTCAAGCTAATCAAACAAGAACGGTGTAATACCGTAAAGGAAACTTTCTACAGCGGTGCGAAATCGCAACGGTCACTTTCGGTTGCCGTTAAGCGATTTTGCTTAAAATCAATCCCATGAAAGGTACTGACCTAAGATGTGTGTATGCCAAGTTTGAAGTGAATCCGTCGGATGGAACGGAAATTATCTTGTCTCCAGACACACAAAAAGACATGAATTTTCGAAATCGTAACGGTCAGTTCCGGTTGCCGTTAACCGATTTGGCTGAAAATCAATCCCATGAAAGGTACTGACCTAAGATCTACTTTAAGCTTCGCTGTAGAAAGTTGATAAATGCCTTGGAAGTTATTTAGCCTACCACTTTTTCTACACTTTACTTTTTTTATAATTTTCAATTAAATTACCCTTAGGTTAATAATTTTTATTAAGCTTGGCATTAGATTATTTGCCACAGATAAGAAATTTTAACATATTCTTAGCAGAACATAAAACAAGAAAAATGTTAAATAATTAAAGGAATAAGAGAGAGAAGCTTACACCATATTTTGATATAATTCAAAGGAAAAATTTCTAGCTACAATAGAGAAATGAGCCAGATTTTAATTAATAAATAGTATCATAGGTTATCCAAAAGGATCATTTATCGACACAGATTATTGCCACAGATGTTTTAGTTACTCATGTCATATGTAATAATCACTTACATATTTCGCTTGCAAAGAGATTTGTTTGGTAATTGTTTAATACCTTAACGCAATCCAAACATTTATTTTATAAGAATATGTATAGCATATAAATGTTCGTTATCGCTCAGCGACCGCATTACACCCCTTATAGCTCGTCTGCAGCATCTGCATCCCTTGCTACAACTTCGTTGGTTGTTTTTATACGATCGTAGATTATTTTATAGCGATTATTCCGATCTAAATTTGTCCATTGCCCCTTATTTTCTTATAAAACTTATTTACGATCTTTCCATTTTCTCGAATCTCCTATGAGACTGCAAGTTTTGTGTTGCATTTTAATGTGCGACAATTTGGCAAGCGGCTAGAGTATGCACGCGAACGATATTAGACCGCGATATGCGGAGGTCACAGACAAACTATAGGAGGTGAAATTTATTCTCAGAATGAATGATAACGAACATTTTCGTATTACAAGTATTTCTATAAAATAATTGTTTTAAGTGCATCGAGGTACTGAACTATTACCATTCGAACACTTATTACTTTAATTGCCTTTTTTAGAGGAAGGATTAGGAATATTCAAAGTACGCCCGGGTCTAGATGTTCGAGCAACCCGGGTGTGTTAGATTCGGGTTCTAAAAGAGTTCGGCTACCAACTAAACCCATTTACCTTCCTTTCTTCGCCCATGTACCTCACCCAGAACCGAGTTAGCATTACTTCAGGTGTGGGGCGGTATCTCGTTCTTATTAATTTTGTCTTCGATTATATGCTCTCTTAACTTTGTCTGTTAATATATTTCTACACAGTATTCTTATGGCCTCCCAGTTGGACTCTCCTGATAGCATTACGCTGTATAAATTTAGAGGAGACAGCTTCGTAGCAACTATATTTTATCTTGTACTCTTATTTCGATCTACCTTCTGCAGGTAAAAATTGTATGTTCTGCGTTGTCGGAAGCATAGCCACAAAATATACATATATCGCCCCACATCTAACTTTTTGCGTTAAAATCGCCTCTTATTGTTTTACCCTCCGTTGGTTGATCCCGACTGGTTTTACGATTATGTGTGGTCAATTCATCTAGACAGTCTTGAAAAGTAATCACTGACGTTCGGTAAAACATAGCAGGATAAGATGACGTAGCCCCCTCTTTTACCCCATACTACGCCTTCCCCCTACCAGAACAAATAATAGTACCGCTGTTAAATTTTATTGAAGCAACACAGCACTTGTCTGATAGCCATCCATTGCACCCGATGGTGTATTTCTTATTGGGCTCAGAAATTAACATTATGACAGCCTTAGTTCTATTGGCTATTTGACTAAGTGCGTCGTGTGCCTGTATACATCTATTTAGATTCAACTAAAGTTCGTTTAACATTATTAGACTCCGACTTCTTGTCGTAATCTACATTGTGTTCTTTATTGGTTTTGTGCGGGAAATTTTTTGTCCATGGATCTCACCTTTAGTTGTTTATGTGTAGGTTTTGGGGTCTATCTCACCACAGGCACTTCAGTCTCGTTTTTATCGTTATTGGTCTTCATAATCCTCCTAGGTTAACCCTTGGTACCTTGCTTTTCTGTATTAAGGCGCTTCTAAAGGCGGCACAATTTTGCGTGCCCGCCGAATTGCCCGACTAATTACAAAATGGACCTATATGTCCCTCTTCCCGCATTTATAACAAAGACTGGAGCGAGCTAGTCCTTTACATTCGGCTGCATTATGATAGTCCCAACCTCTTGGACATCTACTAACCTCAACCTTCTTTTAGAGGGTGCAGTTAACCATCCCTATCCGTATTGATTTACTACGAAGCAACTGGTTTTACCTGGTTTTTGGCAAACGTACACTTACCGTAACCGTGTCTCTAGCGCTAAGCCTAAGAGCACTTAAGCTCCAATTTTCTTTCGAAGGCAGACCAATGATCTTGCTAAAGGCCTCAACTACTGTTCTCTCATTAACCTCAACATCCATCTTCCTTATAAATATTTTATTTTGGTCTCTTCCCACGCCTTAATATTATATATCTTAATATTGGTAGGCTTTTTGATGGCCCCTTCTGATTGACTAATGCTATTGATATTCTTTGCACATGTAATCAAAAGCTTACCTTCTTTTATACTGCGCATGGTTTTAACAATATCACTAGCCCCTTCCTCCTTAAGACTATGGAGAACTTTGCCACAATTTTTGCAGAGACTATCCACTATCAATGCGTAAGACTTCTTCTTGAAACTGTCTTCTCTATTGACTTGTCTATCAGTGTAAATACGTGCCTTAATTGAGGTATTGTAAAATATACACTGGACAAATTTTTGAAATCTGTTCAGATTTCATGAAGGGCCAACTACTCCGACTGGTTTATTTTATTTTGTAGTTTCTCCAATTTTTTCCAGATATCTTTCTCCGTGTCATTATGTAATATCTTGGCTCGAGAATACGTTCTTCAATAACATCTATCAAATCGGGAAACCGGTCCCTATACTTTCTCTGTATGCTGTCATCCATGATTTTGTCCGCGGGTTCTACCATCACCACTTTGACTATATCATCCTTGGTATTAAGCCGATTGCCTTGAATAATCTTCTTCTTAAGCCATACCTTTGAGAAGTCCCTATTGATTACTTTATAATTTCTACTTAATCTGTATATGAACAACTTGATACCTTTCTGAGTATTAATATTCTCTCTGGGTTTCTCGGTCATTTTATTTAATAAAATTGAAATGGATTCAAGTGCTTCAATCAATGTAAATGCAATTGGATTCTCTATTTTATTTACAGGTGTTTCTATACTGATGTCTAGAAACAATGATTCGCCTACCTTACGCTTTTTCGGTGTTATCAAAGAACTACATCTTCTGTGTTTACTGAACACTTTAAGTCTACTGTAAGCTCTCTGCATCAATGATTTTTCTCAGGGGTATCGGAAACAATATCAATCGCCCCGACATTAGATTTACATCTGCTATTACTACTGACTAAGTAGTTCTTGCTACCAATTTCTGGATTTGTCGAGAAGCTGCTCCCTTCTCCCCCGAATCCGTGGGGCAGGCTGGTATAAGAGTCAGGGTGGGATTCTGACCAGCGCGGAGCATACTAGTACCCACCTGGGTAAATTGTATTTTCTTGTCGACATTACATGATACTAGCGCTACTCTTAATTTTTTGAAAAGAAAGAAGAGGGAAGAAAGAAGAGAAATTGGTTGCCCGATACGGGACAGACGCCGTTTGCAGCCACCCGCTCCGGGTCAGACGCTGCAGGTTATTTGAAATCAGAGTTTCCTTCTCCTAGAATGGCTACCTATCATGGCTAACGAGCTCGTACTACCCGGGGATGATAACGAACATTTTCGTATTACAAGTATTTCGACATTTCTGTAACTCTACAACAGCACTACAAATTTTCATTACCACACTTAAATATTAGATAACAAAAATATTTTGTTATATTATATGTTAGATTTGGCTCGAAATAAACTGTTGAAACAATCAACTATTTGATAAATTATCATGTTGAAATTGTGGTAGTTTTTCAGCGTTATTTTTATCGTCTTGGTACACAATACCTTAGTATGGGCAGTTGAAGACAAGTGCTGCTGCAGATAAATAATGCCAGATCCCATACGACCTAAAAAATCCGACAGGAATTAGGAAGGCTCGATGAAATAGAACTGTTATCGCACCCCGCCTACAGCCCTGATTTGGCACCATCGGATCACCATCTGTTCCGATCACTGGCTCACATTTTGGCCGGATGTAACTTTTCCAACTCATAGAAAATATATGACATCCTTCTACCAGTTCTTTGATTCGAACCACAAGAGTGGTACAAACGAGACATAAGAGGCTTGGTTCGTAGCTAAGTATACATTTTAATTTTAATTTTATACCTTTTTCACAATATGAAAAAAATAATATTAAAAAACGAAAAAGCTTTTGCACCACCCTAATACTTTCATCTATAGTCAGTTTATTGGTAATGTTTTGTAAAGGCATTTTCACTATTTTAATTCATTTTCTATGTACTCTTAGCATTTGCAATGTTCTGTATATTTTCTTTCTTAATATGAAATCCTACGTCTTCTTAACATCAATAAATATCATGTATGTGTAAGTGTCGTCTATTATAAAAAGCTCTTTAAAGTTTTAAAACATGTCAAATAAATCAAACTAAAAACTTGTGCAAAGTATAAAGTTCTAATAAAAAGGACCATCTAAATTCAATTTAGTCGAACAGCATTCGCATCCAATAGCGAAGGTGCCTTGTCATCTTGTAAGCCATATAACCCGCCCACTTGAAGGTAATGAAAAGCTTTTTTACAAATTGGGTTAGCAGCGGCAAAGTGTGCACGCGAAGTGCGTGATGAAGTAATCCAATTTCCTGCCGCCAGAGCGAGGCTGGATGCGGTTTACAGCTAAGGCCGGAGCACAAAAAGCGGCCCAGCACATAAAATATAATGTAAATAGACCAAGGAAACACTGCAGCTGATGCAATAATTTGGATCTTTATCTTAATTAGGAGAGCAAAACAACAGAACGTTGTAAATAGACTTAATTAGATCACAGACACGAAAATGTCTCCCGATTTAGTCTTATTTAACTTCTTATCCAACCAATCACAGACTAGTTAATTTACTTAAATACATTCAAGATGTTCCTAAAATTTTATATTCACTTTAAGTGCCTTTGTTAACAATTATCCCTCACGAGATCGTGAAATTAGACGACCAAAGCTATTCTCCTAAAATTGCGTTTTTCTAAGATTGTACGTTCCGCATAAAAACTGTTTTATTTTAAATATAACGTGCCATTCGTTGATATTGCAGGGTTCTTAAAATTTAAAATCAATTTGTGGTCAGGATCGCATTGTAGAAAAACAAAATTTGATGAGGGCATTTTTGGTTGCCCAACTAGCGCGATCACGTGGGGAACAATCAATGAAATGTTTATAGTCTAACTTAAGGGTAATAAATATGAATTTTTAAAAATATTTTTATATAAATATTCCATACTATTTAAACCTTTAAAGAGATCCTTTTAATTTATTGATTTTATATAGTTTTTTTATTTTATTTATTTCTAGAAATTAGCAATCAGAATATAACATTTTATAAGCTAACATAGAACCTTAATAGTAAATATTCTTTTAAGACATAAGGAGAACTCATCCAGCGATGAGTTCTTGTACTTGTTAGCTGAAGTCGATTGTTGTCGCGATAGTGTAGAAGTGGTTGTAAGGGAGGGTTACTGTAGACTGCAAGCCGCTCATGGTGTTTGTTACTACGGTCTTGGATAATCTCGAAAATGATTAAAATGCCGAGGTCGGTATGGGTCGTTTGATGAAAGACATACCATGGCGCATTTGCTAGTTCACGAAGGATTTTGAACTGAGTTCGTTAAAGAATCGCTGCATTGGATTTACTAGCACAACCTCATAATTCGATGCCATGTGTCCAAATGGAAACTATTATGATCTTGTATAAGAGAAGTTTGTCTTCCAGTGGCAAATGCGACCTTCCAAGTAGCCAATGTAACTCTTCAAATCTCAGGTCAACTTGGTTCCTCTTCTTTATAATGTGGGTCTTTCAGGTGAGTTGGTCATCTAGATACAGTCCTAAATAGCAAACTAAAGAGGCTAGTGAGATGATAGCAGTGACCTTTTGTTAAAGTGAAAGTGACTTGCTTTGATTTGTAGTCATTAATTTTAATTTTTCACTTAGCAGTCTAGTCATGTAGAACATTCAGACGATCTTGTAGGTGTGAAGATGCTATTTCAGGATTTTCATGGCTAGCAAAAATTGCTGTATCGTCGGCGAAGGTTCCGATTAGAGTAGTTGGTATGGTAGGTATATCTGCGGTGTACAAGAGATAAAATATAATTGATTTTACTACATTTTAATAGATTAAAAAATAAGTTGTCATCTTCTATCAATTCTGGCTATTTCAAAAACTTTCATAATTAACTTTTACATTGATCTATTGTTGATGTTTATACTTACTGAATTTTCTTTATATTATACACTTACTATCAAAATTTAATGTTTTTGAAGCTAACCCTTTTCTAAGCGTTACTCTTTGAAAAAATAGAAAGAAAAAATATAAAAAAAGCATAAAATGGTAATCATTGCTCTTGGTGTTAAATCTTCTTACAAAATCTTGTATATTTACAATTCTGGGAGTTAAAATTCCAAAATTTCTGAATTAAGTAGAGGAATAGAAGAGACGAATGGCCAACATTAATAATCACTTTCCTTTAGCAATTTTTTCCCGACTTAAAAATTCAATTTAGGGACCTTTATTACTTAACAACTTTTCTGTTCAAGTTATTTCTTACTAAAAACTTAAATCAATAAAACTTATAATTACAATATAATCTATATCTCAGCGCCAGCACTTCATTTGCGTTTCTAATATAATTTAAAATTAGAACTTTACTATACTTGAAAGCTCCAAATTATCAGTTTCGGAATTTAGCCTGAAACAGTAATTAATTAACCAAGCCCCATCCATATTAATGCACGTCAAGCAACGCGTTAGATGCGAATCTGGCTTGTAACTATGGGACTTACAGCACCGGTACGCACAATTTCGAATTCCGTTCCTCTGAAGTCCTGTTCTCTAAAGTTTATCCCATAAATCAATTCAATTGCCGAAGAGCGGCTGTCAAAATGTAATTACGTAGTTCACACACTTAGGTGGCAATCAATATGCGTTCGAAAACTCTCCCCAAGAGAAGTTTAATGGAGCAGTACATCACAAGTTTTAATTTCATTTGTTAGATGCACAAGCTGAAACATGAAAAAAATGTCTAACACTAGAAAGAAAGAGAAAAAGGGAGAAAGAGAAGTAGAGGGAGAGAGAGAGATGCATATCATTATAAATGGTAAAAACTGTAAAAAACAAAATAAAGAAAGAAAGAAATATAACGGACGGAACATAATTAAGGAAACATAAGTTGAAACAAATCTGTAAAAAGAAAATAAAAAAAGTAAAATTAAAACGTAAGAAATTAAAGAAAAAATAAAGACATTGACCAGAAATTAGAAATTTAAAAAGTTAATAGCCAAATAACAAGAAACAAAAAAATAGTAAGACCTAAAATTATGAAAAATGCCCAAAAAAGTAAAAATACTATTGAAAATCTTTTAAAGAACAACTGAAAGTTAATATTAAGGACATGTCTTTTAAAGATAAACCAATCTGAAAACAAAAAAGAAATATCCTTCTTCTTTGTCTTTGATAATTCTGCTACCCATACCTTCCATTTGTTTCGGTTCTTGGAACACCCTCTACTTTAATTAGTGATTTGGTTCATCCATGTCAGTCTTGGTCTACCTCTTTTTCTTTTCTACATTTAACTACCATGATTTTACTGGGTAGTTTATCTGTCATTCTGATAAGATGCCGATGCCATTCTAGTTGCTTTTTTGTTTTTTACAAATTCACTCTTAATCTAATGCTATTTTAATGTCTTCGTTTCTTATATGCTCACATTTTGTTTTATTCGCTATTTTCTTTAGGACTTTCATTTCAGTAGCTGTTAGCTTTTATTAATATTTATTTTGGATGATCCATATTTCATTGGAGTGTAGTATTACTGGAGTTATTATCGTTATACGTTGATACTTTTTTTAATATTTTTGTATCTTATTATAGTTTTTTCTCTAATGTTTTTTAATATTCTATCCATAACTATTATGAATAAAAGCGAGATCAGGGTATCTCCATGTTTTGTTCCATTTTTTAATTGGACGTCCTTAAATCTGCTTCCATTCAATTGTATTTTTGCTTTGGCGTTTTTATAAACAGATTTAACAAGGTTTGCTAGTTTTCTAGGCTGTATTTTTTCTAAACAATTGATTATTACTGATTTCTTCCTCTGTTTCCATATTATTCTGTTATATTTCTGAGAATATATATATGCTGTCTTTCGTTTGTCTGTTTGTTCTTTTTCTAGTTAGTTTTCTAGGTAACCTTTAATTTTTTGCTCTATGATCCTTATGTAATGTTATTGTATTTCACAATTTATTTTATCCCCTTTCTTATAGAATGGATTTATTAGATTATTGCTCTAATCTTCAGGTATTTTAATTGTCTTCTCTGCTTCTATATATATATATATATATATATATATATATTCCAAATCCAATCTATTCCAGTAACTATCGTATATAATATTCCATTTATTAACAGCTAATTATGTATATTGTTACTTTATTATCCAGATTCTCCAGATTATATTTTTCAGATTTATTCCCGTTATTTATTTCTATCAATATCGGTCTATCTTTTTTATCTTCTTTTTTTCTAATCTTCTAATCTTCGCAATGTTTTCCATTGGTGTGATCTAAACTTCTGTTTTGTTTATTACTTCTTTTATCTTTTGTTAATTCTAGCTCCCACTTTCGGTTTCCATTATTACAAAAAATATTATATAGTATATATATTATTATTGTTCTTCCTTATCTCCTTTTCTAATTTCTAAGTTCTATCCTTTTGTTTTGTGTTATGACTTTTTCTTTTGGTTGTTAGTTCTATCGCTTCTTTCTTAATTCTCCATCTTAAGTTTTGTTAGTTCTGACTACACAGTGTCTTTTTTTGTTTTATTCTCATTTCTCTTTTTTATATTCTTTGAGCATTGTATTCCATTTTGCTTAGTTTCCTCCCAAACGCTTCCATTTTTGTTTTATTTTAAATTATTAGTATATTCTGTATAGTAAGATTATAAGTACTGCTCTATCTAATTATATATTTGGTTGCCAAAAATTTCCATACTTAAATTTACTTATCTATCAAGGTATATTTATATCTTATTACACCAGAGAAAAAGTCAAAATAAGTTTTTATCGGTGTCTTTTTTGAAATTATTACTATTGGTAAAATATTAGACATTTAATTGTTCTTATTTTATTTTTAGACTTTAGTCTCAATTTTTTTTAATATGTATATCATACCTTTTATTATATCACTATTTTTTCCTGTTATAATTATTTAAAACATATTTTTCCAAAACTTACTGTTTCTTACTAAGCACAAACTGCACCTTACTTTTCAGTTTTAAACCACGGCTTGTCTCAAAAAAAGTAATATTAAAAAAAACCAACTATGACATTTTAAATATAAAAAATATATATAATCAATGGTGGAATTACAGTTAAAGAAGCATTTGAAAAAATAAAAATGTCAAAAGAGGAACATTAAAAGCTTAAAATTATTAACAAAACTCAAAAAAGAAAAAATTAGAAATGGAGAAGAGTAGTTTCGTGCTACCTAGAGTACTAAATTTTTAAACAAAAAAAAGAAAAGAGAAACTTTATAATAATTTTAGAAATTTAGAAAATATTAATACTTAATAAAATTTAAAGTAAACAAACAAAAAGGCCCATTAGGATTTATAACAAATAATCAGCTGACGAACTACTTAGAATTATAGGTATTTAACAAAAAGAATGAAGAAAGTTAGACCTACGTAAAAAGGACAAAATATAACGTACATTAGGGGATACCGGAGCATGTTGACTCATTTTTAAATTTATTTTTTATAATTTTTTCGGTCGCACTATTTATCGAGTTTAAGGCATCTTTCATCTTCTTATATGTTAAGCTACACATTGATTCATATATAATGAGTATTTCGCTTTAGAATTATGGAAAAAAACACAAAAATTGCAGTCGGGTCGTGTTGGAAAACTTCCCCCACACACGGGTAAGTTTTCCAACGATAAAAACCAGTATTTTAAAGAGGATAACAGGTATTAAACATAATTTTCAATCGAGAATCTCAATATTTAATTTACTACACGTATTGTTATAGTAAATACAGTGTGTGAAAGTATTAATTAGAAACTGAAAATTACATACATTCTTATTAAAGAAAACGGATTTTCCATTTTGTGCTTTAATTAACAGAAGTCTTCAATATCGCTATCACAATGAACGTAAAGAAAAAAATTAAATCCCCTTTTGTGCATGCCACAGGTGCCCATTTTTGCACATAGTGTATTGAACCCATTTTTCTTTAGACTTTGAATTCCCAAAAGGTTCAAAATAATAAATGCATAAGCAGTTTTCATCATCATCCTCATCATCACTGCTTTATTTCTGGTTTTCAGGCTTTAATGTTTTCTTTCCTTTTTTCTTTGAATCCTAAAACAGTTTTTTAGTTTTCTTGTTCTTAGAAATCTGTTGTTCTTTTCTAAATGCATTTTTTATTGGTGTTTGTCAAAATTAAGGATTTTGTCTTTCTCTTGCCGCGTGTTGTTTCCTTCCTTGGCACTGCTTTCTGAAAAGGACGAACTTTTTCGGGAGTAGGAATGCGTTTTTTGATGCGAAAGGGACTGCCACTTTGGCATCGCTTAAGTTAGGATGGCGAAATGGAGAACTCATGGGGCCACTAAGTTGTTCTGATTCGGAAGCCGAGTTAGGAATGGATTCAAGTGCATTACCTTCAACTAAAGGGGGACTATCAGTGAAGTATGATGGCATAAAATCAACGTCTGTAAAAATTTTGACCTCAATTACCTAAAAATAACCCGGTGCATGCAAATTACCAAGAGAAAAAGTTGTGGAACTTATTGTAGATATGCCCAGCCAGCGGAAAACCACAGGTTAAAAGCTTTTACATTGAATGTTTTCCAAATTGACATATTTTCCAACGCGATTTTTCTGTTTCGGAGGGTCAAAGAGCCCCGGAGGGGCCACACTCTGAGCGTTGGGGAAAAACCTATGACCCCTAGCTGCCACGGATCCCTAATTATCCATCAATGTTAAATTTGTTTTCAAAAATGTATAGCCTCTGTCCACCAGCAAAGTTGAGGTCCCAAAATCCTCCCAACCATCATTTCCACAACCCTGATGCACCAGTTCGAAGGAACCCAGGATATATCAAATTAATAATCTCTTTCAGTTTAGAATTAAATCCTTTTCTATTGCAAATCTTTTCGTAAAACTAATTGCTTTATATCTTGTCTGTTCGGTCGTTACAATCTCCTATCGTTAGAATCTCTCTCGTGCTTTATCCTCTTATTCTTCTAATGTTTAGTAAAGTTCTTTTACTTTTTATACTGCTGAGCCTTCTCTCGGCGCATATATTTATATTATTGCTCTCTTTAATTTAATATTTATATCTACATAAATTTAGTACATAATTGTAACCACATTTTAAGCTAAAAGCAAGAAATATAATAAGCGTAGCTCGTCTTTTTCAAATTAAAAAAAATAAGCCTAAAACTAGGTAAATAAAAAAATATTAATATGAAACCAACGTAATAGTGGTAACCGCAGGTTTAGCAGTTTTATTTTGTTGAAACCTCAGATTCAACCTAAACATCTATTGCTGGTTTGTTAATAAAGGAGAGCATCTATTTCCAAACTAAAAGCAGTAAAGCTAGATATAATGTACTCAAAGCACACCTACCAAAGACTAAATAAAGTAATAAAAAAAGGAGAAAGAAATAACAGATTTCAATGAGAAAATCTTTAATAGATTTAAAATTAACACATAACGGAAACAGGACTTTCTGTTTCTTCTTTCCCACATGAGGCAAACGTAAAACTCTGACACTGAAATACTTGCTAACAAGTATGCTAACGTATATTGTCATTAACAATACTCTAACTATTAAAGAAGAAAAATAAGTTTAACAACTGTTAATTAGGAAGGCGACAAACATTTCGAATATTCTCCTCAGAACCATATTATTTGCTTCTCGCCCTCCCAGAAATTGTTTATGCCACGTTTACACTGGAATCTTCTAAAAAGTATTGTTTGAAAACTGCACCACGTTTTCTCAAAATTTTGGACAATTTTAAGCTTCTATCGTAAGAAACTTGACAATAATCAATTATTCAACAGACGGATATTTTCAATGTCTTTGGCATTATTACACTGACTGACGAATAATTCCATTCTACCCTACTTACAATAGTTGAAGTTCACCAGAGATTAAAAAGAAATTTCAGTTTATATTTAATCAATTTATTCTCGTAATTAATATTCGGTTTCTTAAACAGATACTAAGCTTTTACCTTAGAATAATTATTTTTTGAACCGTAAGTTAGGCTAAAAATCTTAATAAATAAATCAAAACAAAATATTATTTGTGCCCGTCGGCCATTACAGTCAGATAGAGAAAAACTATTAACCTGTTGTTAAAAGCTTGTGGATACATTTTTTATAAACTGCCCAAGGGCCTACAGCAACATAATCAATGGCGAACTTCAGCAGTTTTCGAACCCGTATTGATCGCGACCGAAGTGTGGGAACTACGTAATTATATTTTGACCCGCCGCTCTTGCTTTTTGGGATAAACTTCGAGGAACACAAATTCGGAGGAATGGAATTCTGAACTGCGCGTAGTAAGTTTCATAATTACAAGCCACATCCAGATTGAATGCTCTGTTTGGCATACGAACATGGATGGAGTTGGGTCATTTAATTATTTCAGGGAGCCATCAGCGCTGAAATTTCGCCACCGATGTTCTGGGGCTTCCATATAGGGACACTGAGTTCCAATTAATTATGATAAATTACTAACTTTTAATTATGACACGAAATGCGAATGGAATGCTAATATGAAGATATAAATTGAATATAACTATAAGTTTTTCCTAATAATAAATAACTTTCAATTATGAAGAAAATTAATTTTAGTTAGTAATTATTTTTTCACTTTACTAGTGTTATATAAATGACATTTTAATTTGCATTTAAACGGCGGAAGGAACTTAAAAGAGCACATCATTAGAAAATCGAGTATTTACAACAAGTAAAAAATAATAATTTTAAAATGATGTAGTCAAATTTGTTTAATGTTCAATTTATCTAATTATTTCCACTTCAATTTTTGCGCACTGGTAGCCTTAATTCTGAGTAATTTCACCACTGAGTCAAGGATATGTAATTAACATAACCGCTAACTGTCTCACATATCTCACAAGGTATCGGTTACCCCCTTAGCTTGTTACGTAGGAGTATATGTTTTGAAATGTCCAGCTGTGAGACTGAAAATTACTAGGGCGAAATATAAAAAAAAATAAAGTAGCTTACAAAAAAGGAATTCCGCTACTCTAAGAATAAGAATTTCACAAAGGACATGGAAAAAGATCTGCACGGATCGCAGAAAAGATATGGCGTATGTTAAGAAACAAGAAAGCTATAAATGCAGACTAATTTATACAATATTTCAGGAATTTATATAATAAAATAACGTTTAAGACTAATATAACATAAAATGAAGAAAACGAAAATGAATATGTTGATGTATTAATGGAAGAAATTGAAAAAACGGTCAAAACACTGAAAAACGAGAAATCATCAAGTGAAACGAAATAACAAACCAGTTGTCAAAACATGGAGGACAAGAACTAAATGAACAGTTCCAAAAGTTATTTTACATGATAATTAAAGAAGAAAAAGTGCCAACAGAACTAACTATCCCAATATTTAAGAGGGGAAGAGAGTAACCCAGAAAACAATACAGAGATAACGCTTTTAAATACAAAGAAAAGGCTACTGACTAAACCATTAAATAAAAAAAAATCAGATGAGCATATAATAAAGAACAGTAGAGTTTTTCCCTAATAGATTCACCACAAATGCTATATTTATAATACGTTAAGTGGTTGAAAAAACGATTGGGTTCAACACACTATATTTATGTGTATTATGGATATAAGAATGGCATTTGGGCAGGTCAATCTACAAGATGTTCGGTATTATGAATTTCTGAGGAAGAAAATGTTCCTACAGCTTTAATAATAATAATAATAATAAAGGCGTTGAATTCTTTGTAGAGTTGCTGGTGAATTTTTGCTTCTTCTCCATTCTGTTCTATTTCTTGTTCTTTTTTTCCAGTCCTTGAGGTACATTTTTCTTTTTGATCGTGCCATTTAATCTTTGGCCTTCTTCTTACTCTGCTTGTTTCAAGTTACCACGATTTCAGTTCTTTTAACATGCTTGGGTCTTCTATTCTCAATAGGTGTCCCAGCCATCTGATCCTTTCAGCTAAAAACACAATATCTTTATCTTCCATGACTTCTAGAAGTTTATGATCGACCTCAATTCTTTCCTTTACAAAACTCTTACTTGCAGTTTTTCTGTTTGTGTAGGGTATATTATTTCGGCAGCATATAGAATCGCAGATCTAATAAGTGTCTTGTAAATTCTTATATATCTTTTATTTCACGAGTTTTTTTTAAATGTCTGTTAGTTTCTTCCACGATCTTGATGTTATCACTATATTGTCAGCATATGCTATGATTTTCACGTCTTTTTTTTATTATAGTTTTTGTATATTTATTTGTGTTATTGACTCTTTAATCGCCAAATTAAACAGCATTGCCGATAATGCTTGAATCCTTGACGGATTCCTTTATTGATACTAAACAGGTCTGTTTGTCCTTCTTCTGTTTTCACAACAGCCTTTAAACTATCTTAGTGTGATTTAAATACAGCTTCTCAGTTTTCTCAGGATTTCCATTTTGTGTAGTATTTGAAGGAGTTTTTTTTGTTTAATTTGATAGAATGCATGCTTGTGGTCAATAAATTTTATATATAGTTCCATATTGTATTTGTAGCATTTTCCAGTAATTGGGACATAATATGCAAGGCATCTATTGTAGACGTCCCTAGACGTAATCCCATCTGATAATCCCAAATTTCCCTCTCCGTATATTTCATGAGATTTTTCTGTAGTAGTGATGTTAACACTTTATATGTTGTATTTACCAGTGCAATTCCTCTATAGTTGTGGTATATTTCCTTTATCAGATTATATAACCTTTGTTGTAGTTTCTCCCCTCAGTATTTTAAAACCTCTCTGTTTATTTTATCATCACAATATTTTTTATAACTTCTGTCGTTTTCTTGTAAGTTGGTTATTTATTTCTTTTATTTTTTTCTATTTCTTATTTCTTTCTCCTTCATTGTGTATAACTCTCATAAATTTTGGAAAAGAGCTAAATGAAAATATACAGACAAACATTCAGGTAGGAATCAATTAATGGAAAACGTATATACCTATATCAGATATAATTTTATAAAGTAATGAAATAAAAATAAATCAAATCAAACCACAGAAAGCTTCAAAAAGAAAATCTTATTCCTCTTTACATTATGTACGCGACAGCAAGTTTGCGTCGGACAGAACGCATTTTAAAGCCCGTAAAATAAAACGCCCAAGGCTGCAAGAAAGACGTTTCCAATTTCTATACGGCGTTCCAAAGTTTTTATTGCGTTGAAGCTGTTTTCCCAGCACCGAAAAGACATTTCGGGCTGCAGGCGGCAGCTCGCGCGGAGCATAAAGCAGCCTTCGCCATCGCTCAGCGGAGCATAAAGAAATTTGGCAATTTAGAGCGCTTGTCGTAAAACCGAACGGCCACGCTGACGTGGGTTTTTTGAAGGTGTAGGCTTACCCAATAAAAGGAAAAACATAACATGCCAACAATAACGCTAATTTTTTTATATAATAAAAAGCAAAATCGTTATTGCTTCTGGAAAACATTTTTCCACTTTATTTTACATTTTTATTGTTTACGTAATATGCAGAAGTATTTATATTTATGGTGCAGGTTATAAAGTTTGCTTCGTTTGTCCAAACGAAGCGGACGTGTTGTGAGGGTACAGGGTAATTAAAGTCGGCTATCTTGGGCAAGAGTGTCCTGTGTATAAAGCGTTGGAGTGACACTTATTATAATTATTAAAGTGTATTGTTGAACACTTGCCCTAAGTTAAATAAGTCACTCAGTAATCAACAAAAGAGTTTTATTGCAATATACAAAGAAGAGACCATGTAAAAAGTCCGTCAAATATTTTAAAAACTTGCAACAAATAAACTACTCAACAAGACATGATAATTCGTCAATAGAAAGAGAAACTCTTCAAGAATTTTTTAAAGTAAGTCCTCATCCATGGTAACTACAACGACGATTTCGAGTAAAATTGTAGAAGGTAACTTTTATTTTCAACAAAATGCTAAAAAACTGTTAATCAAATTAGAGAACCTTATCAGCAAAATTTTAGCGAGTAAGTAATTTGTCTGGAAAAGTGAATATGTGCAATATGCGCATATGGGGAATGAAAAATCCCCGAGTAGTCGCAGAACATGTGTCAGACTTACCCAAGATGAATGACTTGGGAAAAAATTTACTTGGACATACTGACAGTTGAATGAAGGTAGTAATAGCTGCATCTTTTAACAAGACAGTTGTCCGACTCACTACTACAGAGACGTAAAAGGGTGTTTCATTCAAACTTTATCATATAAATGATGCAGCGTTAACGCAGTAGCCATCACAGTATCGTGATTTAACCCGTGCGACTTTTTCTTGTGAAGAATTATTAAGAATATCGTTTTTGTATCTCATTCCCATCAATTATTGTCACATAATCTTTATAATTTTTTGCAACATTTGCGGGTAGTTGATATTTGTAGGTTTGAATTTTTCTCATGGATACTGTCGAATTGTTCAAACAGAGAAATATGTAGAAGATAATCTACTGCCTAAATTTGATGGTTTAAGAGATTTTCAATGGCGTAGACAATAATATCCATTATTATGTAGCAAATATTTTTGTGTCACAATTCAGTTTGTTATTAGAGGTCATTCTACTAAAAAAATGTCTCATACATTATCATAATGTTTTAAATTTTGTTAGAATACACTTAAATAAGTTTCAATGCAACAAATTTAACATTCACTACATAAAACTACACTGGCAATCCATGAGAGTGCCAGTAGGTGGTGATAAGCTATCGAACAATTGGTCACTGACCTCTTCGTCCTTTATCTGTCCCAGTAAATACGCAGATACAAAATTTACAACAGATAAAAATAAAACTGCATATTTGGCTTACCAAATTTTGGATATCAACCACCCTTCTCATACTCACTTCATCAATGATGACATCACAACCAAGTCGTAAGCTATCGAGCGGTCAATCACTGACCTCTCTGCTCTTCATCTGGTCTAGTAAATACGTAAACAGGACACAATAGTTAACAATAATATCGACATGTTTGGCGTCCCAAATTTTGGATATACTCCCATCCCCATACACACCTCATCAATGATGACTTATTACAACGGCAACAGTAGCAACCACGGCGGAATTTTATAAAAATACAGGCACAACAAGCTTAATTACCAATCTGGTATTTAAACACATGATCAATATAAAACAATGTTTTATGACAAAGACCCCAAGGGGTAGATACATTTCTTAATACATCGATTTGATGCAAATTTAAACATAATTAACATAAGTTACACCTAAATAAAATAAAAATGTTTATAGTGATAATCTTCAATACCTTCATTCAATTTCCTCCATTTGTGGACTACCTAGGTATTATCAAAGAAATATACAGGTCAAGTTTTATCTAAATAAATAGAGAAGCAGAACCCGCAAAAAACCAATCGGCTTCTTTAAAAGTAGGAAAATTGGAACCCTGAGTAATGAACTACTGATAACGACATAAAAGTAGATGCCAAAATGTCTATAATTTTCTTTAAAACCCTGCATTCTTTCGGCGTTAGCCGTATGTTGTGTATCGGGCCATAAAATTATTTAACAAGATTGGAGGTGTCGAGGATCGTCCAAAATTTGGAAGGCCACGTTCAGTTTGGACTCTTCAGATAGTCAAATCCGTAAGTGCCCAATTAAACAAAATTCTTTTCACAAGCAAAACATTATGTCTCGGGGAATACAAATTTCCAAAATTTTGATGTCTCGCACTCTTAAAACTTAGGGCTAGCTGCTTACAAAAGACGTATGAGACGATAGATGCTTTAAAGAGAGTTAGGAGAGGAAAGCAAAGCGGTTGTTCACTGAGTACGCACATGGGAGTTACAGATAAAAAAATTCTACAGTGGAGAAACCTTAAAAAAAATTAAAATGACAAAATATACGCTAAGTTATCCAAAAATGCATCTCAACTGGTGCCAAAGATTCAAGCCATTATTCAGTAGCTGTAATTATTTTATGAGGAGTAATTAACATTCATTTTATAAAAAGAGAGTCAAAACTTCAGCCCTTATGTATCAACTTAGTGTTTTGTAACAGGCAGTGAAACCTTTGAATCCCACATTTTTGGAGGTAAGCCTTGGATTTTTCAGCAAGACTTCGTGCTACCCCACAAAGCAGGGTCGACTCAAACTTAGCCAAGAAACAACGTGACTCATTTTCTCACAGTAGAGAATTGTCCTTAAATCAATAATTACAAGCAGTTTTAAAAAGCACGGTTTGCTGAAAAATACACCCTAATGTAAATTCTTTGAAGCGAGCCCCAGCGGCTGCAGTCAATACTTTTTTAATAGATGCAGTATGTGCTCGAACGTTTTAAGCTTGAGTAAAGACTAATGGTGGCTATTTTGAATGAATTCCTTGTCATTGTACTTACTAATAACTATTTAATAAATTAATATATTAGGGATCGTGCAACCAAAATAAGTGGACTGTATATGTAATTTTGAATTTTGAATAAAGAACTTGAAACAAATTTACAGTTAAATCACCAACCCACAGAAACGGCGCTTTCCCGCAGATATCTGTTCTCTGCTGTTAGTCCTGGGGCTAAGGATATAAAAATATGGATAAAAAATAGGAGTTACCCCAATCTTCACAGCGAGGCCGAAGGGCAAAAAGTTCCTTCGTCGAGCCAGATGAAAGAAAATGGACCGAGTTTTTTTACCGGCATAATTTCAACTCCGAAAATTAGCCTTTAACAAAAAGCCTCGCAAAAAATTAAAACTTCTGCTGCCAATTAAAGCCGCCGGCGAACTCGCGGTTAAAAATGTTCTTGCCTTACGGAAAATTTCTGTCACAAACTGAATTCACAGAACGACGTCTGCGAGAACATAGCCAAAAAAGGCCAAATGCAAACGAACAAAAGCAAAGGCGTAATGCCGCGCGAACGAAAAGTCAAGTGCAAATGCCAAAATATAGCCGGCCCTAATTTAAAAATTCAAAATTAAAGATAATTTTGAGATTAGCGCCAACAAGGGAAAAACAGTTTATAATTTTATTTTGTCGTTATAATCAGTGTGAGACAGTATTTATGGGCATACTACGTAATTTTGAACGGAGAGTTCTGAGGGGCATAAAATAGGAAAATGCTGTAAAATTTTTAAAGGGCATGATATGAAGATGATTGCAATATGTAATATTTCTACGAAACTTACCTAAGATCCTTCAGATATTGAAAAATCAGTTCTTGTTTTGACTTTTAGTTTAGTCGGCCAGGATTCTTAACTCTTGGTAAACTTGAACTTTCCCGTACCTGAATTGGTATGAATTTTTTAATCATACTAAAACATGCAAAGTTCATGACGTGATTACACTTTCTAAAAAATTTTGCACATATACAATACTTTTGAAAATGTCAGCGGAACTGTTTATTCCAGCCTTTTTACTCATAAACATCGTTCGAGTAATTTCTTCAAATGCTTCAACAAAAATTTATTTTAATAATTTCACCAACTGTTGTCAGTTTACGTTTTTTGTAACCTTTTCACTTTGAATTTTTGAACTTCTTTAACTATTCAAGAATTTAAGCAGAAAATTAATAGTTATTACCTTTAATAGCTGGTATTCGTTGTGGGCATATTTTCTTTTAAGAGTAATATTTATATTTTACAAGTGCATCTAGTATTATTTTCAGGTAATTTTTCATTATTCCTGCAGTGGGTGGTATAAAAGGTGATACATCTCTACAAATATTTTTTGGTCACTTATTCTTTATATTGCATAGGTAGTTATTTATAGTAATTTTGTAAAGTAAGCACAGTGAAATTTTTATTAAAAGAAAATATAACTGGAAAGCGACGCCAGAGTGGTCTAAGTGGTTGACCCCGGGTTCCATTTCCAAAGCTCTCTGATAACTGATGGATGGCCTACTCAGTCACTAATAATGGCGCTCGTCTAGGTGCAGTGCTTGCCGCCACGTCGCCCAACATCAGAGATAGTGCGCGAGGACCGGGCAGAGAAAGCGAACATAATAAAAGCCCTAACCTCTTAGTTTGCAGGCCGTGCACTCACGCGGGGCGTTAGAACCTTACCATTATAATTAGAGAGCAGCTACTAAATTCTATGGGGTAGATAATAAAATTGGAAAGAACTAACTAAGGTACATAATATATTACTTCAATTTGAACCAATATAAATATTTAATTAACTAATCTTTGCCTCTTTTAAGCATGAAATTCATTTATGTAACACCTTCAATACTCACTGATACCAAGCTTGAATTAAACATTAAATTACTTTCCTTTTATTGTGAGTATCTTCTTAGATATGATATTTGCTATCCTTTGGTGTAAGTTGTCTATGAGGCTGAGATCCAAGAATTGCACCGCTCAGTTATTCTGTTAATTTTATTGTGATTATCCAGAATTGAATGCTGTAAAGTTCGCTCTGGAAAATAAAGTTTTTATTTCAAAACAGAAGTTGGATGCTTAACTATAATGAACACATACTGCATATTCTTCTCTAGGAAGCTTTCTAAAATATTATTCATAGCATGATATGGTTTTTTGTTCTGCAGCCAACTGAAGACAAAAACATTTTTGTCTGTTAGCTTTTCCATAGTCTACATATTCTTAAACTATAAGCAAGCCTCCTTTGCCTTACATTAAAATACACAAACTAGTAATAGTAGCTTCTCACCATAATCTCACCAATTCAGTGAAATTAAGTCAAACTTCTTAGTTCGACATAATTACGAATCAAGAATTTCTTTGGTTGTTTATCAGCAAAATTTTCACAAAAATGATAAGCAAAATGTGACATTCAATATAAATTGCCAAATAATTAAAGAAAAATATGTGAAAAATGTGTATTATAGCTAAAACATATTATTACCCTAGCACTGTAGCATAACATTTTCCTGAATTAAAATTATATCCTATTAGCCATACATTTAACTTAATTTTTATCTACTGCACGTAGTAATGCGTTGTGATCAACGGCCTTCTTAATATAAAACTAAATTATCCACAACGCCGATCTCGCGCGGCAGCTTCAATTACCCCAAATTCGGCAACACCACTCTTATTAGGAAATCTGCTCGAGGTTAGTCTGTGAACTGGAGCACCGCTCCGAGCTAATTAGGGCGCCTAATAACCAGGACAATTGGATCTACGTCGGATCCTGTTTTCAAGAATGAATTCGCCGGGTTTATTTCATTAAGCGCCGCGGCGGATCTTTGGCTTTATTGGATTACGTTTACTGGCAGTAAAACCAAAGGGCTCATTTCAGAATTGTTAGAAAAGTAATGCAAAGGGTGCCTATACGCCCATTTACAGTTTATTAGCAATAAAATGTATAAACATTATAAAGCATTATAAGTCCATTGCAAAACTATTCGTCGTGAAATTATTGCTCCTAGGAAAATCAAAGATAATTTTTTTAATAAAATACAGAATACATACGCCAAACCAAAATATTCCAAATTCTATGTAAGAACAAAAAATTAATGTTTAAACTAGAGAAAGGCATATACTTAAGAGAAAACAACATTTAAATCTATGTGCACCTTTAAAAATCCAGCATAAATTTGAAAAATTTTAGAAGAAGTCATTTACAGGACCTTCAGTTCTCAAACTATAAGGTAATACAAATTAGACTTCAGGTTATTTTTTCTGGATAAAACACAAAATAGTGGAACAATCCAAATTTTATTGCTATCAATCTAAAGTAGAAACTTGGCAGTTACTTGAAATATGGTGTCCATTAAATATCCTCCACGATTCAGTTGACTTGCTACCATTCTTTTGAACAAATGAAGCTTCGTTTCAGCATTTGCAGGTTTCATATTCTCTTTTAGCTTTGCAATTGTAGCAGGTTTGTTGCCATAAATCATGTCCTCAAATAGCCTCGGAGGAAAAGTCTAAATAGTAAGACCGCAGTATCCAATTGATATCACCCCTTTGCAAGATAACATGAAGAGGAAATTTAGTTTTACATGATGTTTGACGTGCAGCTCCATCTTGTTGAAACCACATATCATTCAAGTTTACACCGTTGATTTTATTTAAAAAAAATATCGTCATCCGATAATGTACACCATTGGCAGTAAGGTATTAAAAAAATACGGGCTAATGATTCCTACAGCTCTTAACACACATCAGACAGTGCATTGTTGTAAATAGTACGTGAATTTTCACTACTCCAGATGCGACAATTTTGATAATTCACGAAGCCCTTTAAAGAAAAATGAACTTCATGGCTTAATATGAATTTTTTATTACAAAAATCGGCATCTCTAAAACTCACTTCATAAATGTATGGCGTTTCTGGGGATCTTTGGTGGACTTTGTCATTTGTTTAAATGCCAATTGCACAAATGCAATTTTCCAACGTTCACAGAACGCGAACGGTGCGCAATTTAAATCCTAATGTTTAATTTGGATAGCCTGATATTAATTGTTTAATCTTTAACTTTTTAAATTGGATCAAAATAGTATGGCAATCATAACGACTCTCATCGATAAAAATAATTGAATAAAAAAATGATAAACGCTCAAACCCTTTCACTTCTACAAAATTATTTTTGATCAGAATGTAAATAGCCACATATTTAAACTTTAAATCATGTTGAATCCACATCTGAAAAAACTTTTACATGCCCATACCATTTAGCTGCTAGAATAATTCTGACCTATTCAGTGAACCTAATACTTTTTATGACTTATTCGTTCTATCCAGGGAATTTAAATTATCTACTATACATCTGAAAGGAAAGTAAGCAAAGGCAGCTGATATGAAATGTAGCGTGGCTGAGCTCCGAGCGTACGTTTGGTTGGCTATCTTCAGAATCGTTTCGTAAGGTCACAGCACCGACTTATCCCACTGTTATCATTTGCAAATAAATTGTTCCACGTTCCCACCTCGAAAACATTTGAGGGAAGGCGGGTGAAAAATTGTTAACTTGGGACACCAAAAATACCTTTTTGCGAGCAACCCTTCCTATTTTATAAGACCACAACTCAAACGCGATGGTAAAGTTAAACATTTTCTTTTGATTATTCAAATTTTGCAGCCATATATAAGCATTGATCAAACGTACCATCTTAGCATTCTTATTTTTAATGCTAAATTTAGTTTCCGGTTATTTTTATAATTCTTATAATTTATGAAAGCTAAAATAGATATTCCTATTCTGCTTTTCATTTCCAGATTGAAATTTTTGTGTGTATCTACCAAGCATAAAACGTTCACTTTATTCACCAACATTATTTAGTAATATTTGGAGGTCTTCTTAGCTTCAAGCTATAAAAATTGTATCAGCGCTGCGCCTTCTCTTGTTTAGAAGTAGACCATTTATTTTAACACCTTTTGACCTATCTGTTAAAGCTTTTTCTATTATTCTTTTCCGATACATGCAGATTAAATCAAGTAGGTGACAGAATAGAATCTTGTCGTTCTTCCTTCTTAAATCTTATTGAACGCTTTCTCAACATTGATAACATATATTGAAATCTTGTTGTATATCCGTATACCAGGTTGTAAAAAGACTCTTAACATTTGCAAACAATTTTATTTTTTGTGTGAGAATAACTGTTCTTCAAAACACACCCCATAATTGTCGACCACTTTTTCGCAACGCTCTACAAGTTGGCGATATGTCCACGGTACCAATTTGTCAGTTTCCAAAAAGAAATTTTCATGCTTCTTTAACTCGATCAAACGATTCAAAACGAAGATCATGCAAAACAAGCCATAATAATAAGACGCAAGGTTAAGACTGTAAACTGGATGCGGCAAGACTTCTAACCAATACAGCAATTTTGTCTGCGGTCTTTGCGGGACGACGACTCTATAGTTCAGCATTTACGGTTTTCTCATTCGGAACTAATTCAAAAAGCACAATACCGTCTATATTTCACTAAACCGAAATCAGGACTTTCTTGCCAAAACGGTCCTGTAGAGCAACCGGCGGGAGATTTTAGTCCCAAGAAATCCAGTACTTCAAATAATCACAATTAACAAGATAAACCCATCTTCTTAGCTTCTTTTACACAAAGTCAAGTAAAGGCAAATGATTACAGACAGACACTTCTAAGGCTCCGAGTTCAGTGTTAGAACATTCAAGTCTTCTTCATCCAAAGGAGATAGTTGGCCAAAACACGGTTGATCTTCAAGACTAGTCACCAAAAGAGAACCATTATACCATATCGCAATTCATATGGTCTACAATTCCTTTTTATTGGCATCGCAAATCTCATTTTCACCGTCCCTTGTTGACTGTATTTATTTTGAGCAATAGCAAATTTCTTTTTTGTTATTTTCTATCTAAGATTCAAAGATAAAGATTATTACTACACCATAAACACGAAAAACGACAAGAATGCACAATGTTAAATCTATTAAATTAAATAGGGCCTCTCTCATATTTAGCCCAGATCTAAAACAAAACTACGTATCGCTGATATAGCATTGGAATTTTCTTTCGATTTGTATATAAGATTCGTAAAAAGATCTTAAGTTGGTCATCGTTTTGGATTTCTCTTTTCGGGGATTGGTATAAATATTAATTGCAACCACTCTTTTAGTATTGCTTCGTGTTCATATATAATGTTAAATGGTTTAGTTAACGTTTTAATACTTTAGTCTTCCGTTACTTTTAAGAACTCAGTTCTAATATCGTCGGTTCAGGTGATTTACCTCTACTACTCGCTTCTATTGCCCTCTTGACTTCTCATGTTAAAATTTTTCATTCTTTGACATCAGTTTTTTATACTAATTATGTTCTTCATTCGATCATCTGAAAATACCTCCTTTTAAACTTCTTTTTCTTCTTCAGTGCTAAGAAATACCTTACTCTGTTAGTTATTAACATTTTCGAAAATTACCCAATAATTTTCTAATGTATTTATGCAGCTAAAAGTCGTATTATCTTCTCTGTAATGCCTTTATTTTCTTACACTGTTCCTTTTTGCTTCTTTAATTTAAATCATCTTTTTTTAATGGATCTTTTGAATCCCTATTTTTATGTCTTTTTTTTTATTAAATCCCAACATTTTTCTACTTATTGTTCTTAATTGTTGTCTTTCTTGTTGAATTCAATATGTTGTTTTTGATATTGTCCCATATTTATTAAATACTTTACATATTCATATTTGGATTATATTTCATGGATTACTCTATTGCTTTTAATTTTTTTATACATGTATGGTGTTTATTTTTAATAGTTAATTGTTTTGTTCTAGGTTTTGGGCTCTAGCACCGAATACCACTTCGTCAATCACGCAGTTCCCGTGGCAAGGACCAGACGAAGCATTGCCCATACACGCCGACTGAAGGTTGATCCCTTGGTAAGTAGATTTACCATTAACTCTGTAGTGCCTTCCTGGAGTTATATATACCTAAAACCAAATTTTACCATATCTTATATGATTATTTTGATATTCAAAAGTGACTACATATTTATGTGTAGAACATTTGGAAAGTTAAAATTAGATTCAAGACTAACAAGCTTGCTATGGAATAGTGGAATACAAAAAATGGTAACTACTCTTATAAGCAACATAAGAAAAGAATAAAGTCATTATTGCTGTGAATATTACAGTAACTATACTTATTACGTTCTTGTTAATTTTAACCTGATGACGTTAACTTTTTTTAACAATACAAAACAATTATATGTAGTCAAGCAAAATTTTTATACCTCATTATTAATACAATGACAGATTTGAAAACATGCTTGTGACCACCTTATACTTGAATGTAAAATGTCTCTTATTATTCTCGAATTCACAATTGTTCTTTCTTTAACTCGCTTGCATAAATAATTTACATGCATGTGCTGTCTGGAGTCTTATTATTCAGTCTCGTAAAACAGCATTTCAAGCAGAACACAATTGATTTTAACCTAAGAACAAATAGGCTGATAAGTCAAATATAAATGGAAATTTTACGCACCATGAGGTGAACGAAATAGGGTAGCCTTGCCTGAAGTAAATTTCCCCATGGTGTACCTCGCACTACTACTTGTTGAATCAACATCACAATGTCGGAGCAAGATATATGGTGAAAAGACTTAAGAACTTAAGGCAAATTTTGGAAACAATATTCTTAAAAAAACTCAAGCGTACATGTGGCATAAACAATTTTTAGTAGGACAAGAAGCAGTCGAAAGTGATTATTGACGTTATCTGAGAACCATTGTGATCGAGAAGAATATTCGTGTTGTTCGCTGCCTTTTCGTGAATGCCCACCGATGAATTATTATTGCTAATATTGCTTTTGCGCCAAGCAAAACGCGCATATCATCAAGAAATTTCCAACCCCAAACTCCGTACAGCTGCCTAAATTGAACAAAAAATAAGAATTTATTTTAAACTACATTAAACTACCCTCTCCTGCTTTTGGAGATTCACACAAAAAAACGAGCACCACAAAGCTTCTTTTGCATGTAAAGAAATTATAGATGTCGCTAAATTTAAAGAAGGTTATGTGGTATATACTAAGAATAATCTCTTGCAACTGAAATTTTAAAACTGTTTTTCTAATAAATAACAAACTCAAGGCATGTTGAAACAGATTCAAATCTGCAGTCGGCATGACGACCCCTTGAACTGTGAAAAGAGCTCCCAATATTATGTTGGTCAAAAACTGAGCAATTTTGAGTTACAATTTTACATTCAGTTTCTATATTTATCAATGTTTAAAAGAATAGCTCCTATGCTAGGGAAAACAATCGTCTTCACCGTACGAAGCTTCAAAAATAAAATTTTAGTCTGGAAGAAACTCCGAGATCAAGACGCCATCTCCGGCTTTCAATGAAGAAAACATTGCTGCTTTCAAATCGGCATGTAATCTCTCACCAGGTAGAAGAATATCTGAACTTATTCCACCGGCGATTCATACTGTTCTGCATGACCATCTTCAAACGAGAAGGGTTTGTTTCCTTTGTGCACCCCATGCCCTAATAGATAAGCAGATAATACGTTATTTGAATATTGATCACTGTTCTTATGTTAAAAAAATACTAGATTACAACGTAAAGGCAGCATCGCGGCCTTGTTAAATTATACTTCTATGCATTATATGCGAAAGCTTTCGAGCGGTGTGCGTTGAGGCACTTTACGCCTTGTAAGGAGTGCATGCCCTACCTTCTCCCGCACTTGAATGTAGCCACTGGCATATAAATGTAAAAGGGGCTATTTTTAGGCCACTTGCACTGGTTTTCTTGAATTTCTGATCACGGATTCGAATTCTACGTCAATTTGGCTGTCTCTTTTGTTTTTCCAGAGGAACCGGCAACTAGGAGATTTGTGCTTATGTATTATAAGGAATTTCCGAAGGTTTTTTTCAACTGTATATAGATTTTTAAAATAAAATGGGCTATTTTTAAATCACTTGCACTGGTTTTACTAAATTTCTGATCGCGGATTTGGATTCTACGTCAAATTTGGCTGTTTGTTTTGTTTTTTCCAGAGAGAACCGGCGGCCAGAGTATTTTATGTGCTATCCTTATAGTTTATAGAAGGATACATCTAGTCGTGTCGTTGCATTAAGGTACAACTCCTGTATTTAACTTTAGTGTTACCTAAGTTTTCCAACTTATTTCACAATTTAGAAAATGTATATCATTTTGTGTTTGACACTTTATAGTATAAGTTAGTCTGGGCTGTAAATTTGGTTATGTGAGTACGAGAACTGCTCCTCTGTCCACAGTCAACGCAAGTGGGTTCCAGTCTTGCTCAGCCCATAATATTAAAAAATATATTTAGTTAAGTGCGTGTTAGTAGGCCCTTGAGACTGCGATGCCGGTAAGTGCGCCCCACAAAAAAAATAAGTTAGTCTACAACTATAAACTAACAAATATTCCCTGCATACTAATGTTACCTATTTTTAGACACATGCGACTTCTAATTTTGAAGGAAAATCTGCCTTGATGCGTTTTTATTATTTTTCTACAAAAATCTTTAAATTAAACCTAACAGTTCTTGACATTTTAAAATATATTATTTGATAGAAAACATGATAACACCAACATTAGGGTGTCCCAGGCTATAAGGGCGAAAAAATTTTTCGTATTGAAATACGCATACTTGCCCTCAAACTTTAAAGAGAAAAGTAGAGGGATTTTAGAACTTAATGTTTATTCAGTAAATAAAACACTGTTTTACCTGTATCTTATATTTATTTATCATTAAAAGTACATTATTCATTAAATTTTCTTTCTAAAATTTGCTTTTCACAGTCAGGATATATCTGTCTGTGTTCTTGTACGCAACGTAATAAAAACTGCTTTTGTTCCTCTTCAACGGTGATTAAGCCATGAAAGTCTTTCATTAACTTAACCGCTCTTTCAGCCGTATAGTTAATTATTTTCATTGTCTGTACCTTCTTTCTAGCGTGTTGAAACGAAGCATTATTTGACCATGAAGAAGGACAGTCGTTGAGGAAACTGTCATCAATTTTGAGTCGGTTGAACAAGGACTTGCTTTTGATTGAAAGATAGTCATAGATGTTTTTCTCTGAAATTAAAAAGAAAGAACAGTTATCATATATCAAAGTAATAAAGGAAAACAAAGGAAAACTAATATTTTTACTTGTCAGACTAACCGTAAAGTGGGCTATAAAGTTCTTTGAATAGGATGTAGCATTTACCATTGGCGGGTGGATTTTCTTCAGCTAACATAGCCACCATTTTTATTTTAGTTTCTTGGTCTACATCATCGTCAAATAGAGACATGGCAGACACTTCATCTGTCAGATACCATAAACCCTGGCAGAACTTCTGTAAAGCTGCTTTTGAGACGCCTTTGTCGATTGTTTCGTAAGGCTTCATAGCCTTCAAAAAGCACAAATCCTGGTAAGGTGCTTTTACCGCTAAAGTGCATTGCAGCCAAGGCTTGATGTAGGATGTCACGATAAATAAGCAGACGTCTAACAGAGCTGCCTTATCCTTGTTTGAAATTCTGAACTGACAGTGAGAGCTAAGTAATGATATTTTTAGTGAATAAATTGCTCTCGCCATCCATCGAGCTTGGTGCATGGCACCTGGAGGCCGAATCTTAAATTTCTTCTCTGTATCACTGCCAAAATATATTATTGAAAGCTCTATTGATTCTCGATAGTCATCTGTAACAATTTCTTTAGTCAATTCAGTTCGGTAAAATTCTAGCAGTTCGTCAATTTCTGAAACATTCAGGCATAATAGCTTTTCTGTACAGATCTGTATTCTCTCGGGATTGACATTTTTCCACTTTTTTCAAAACTTTTTGAACAATGGAATGTCAGGTCTTGTAGTCACTTGGCTGATTTTTGCCTCAAACACGCCTTTTAATACCAATTCGTAGACGTGATGGCGACAAGCGAAAATAAGCATGTCTCTATTCAGTTTTCTGTTTGAGAAGTACACAGGCACCATTAATACGACCTGTATTTGAAGTAGTAGAGAATCTGCGCTTTATCTTCAAGATTCCAGTCTACAATAGCGTTCCAAACTGCCTATACCTGTTCGCTTCCTGAAAAGTTGTCCAACTTTAGCACAGCGATAAGTTGTTCTTTATTATCATACGAAACAACTATAGATAGAGGTTCTTTTTTAGATTTTTGTGCATCTAAAGCTGGCAACAATTTGCCACCCCAGTGTACAGTTACAGTATCTGGTACCTCGTTTTGGAAATTAACTTTTATAGCTTCTGCGCGCTCTTTTCGCTTTTCCGTACGAATTCTTTGAATGGAGGACTTGCTGATAGATAATTTGTCAGTGTTATGTTTAAGTGCCTCAATAATTGCTTTAATAATAAGAATTTCTCATACTTAACTGACACGTATCTAATGCTGCCACTAATTTTGGAGTGATGGAATTTTTCCTCATAGAAGTTTTATTATTATCTGGTTGTGTGCTCTCAGTTGGGATGGGCAAATTTTCTTGTAAATCCATTATTTCAGAATCAGAAGACGAATTTTCTTGTAGTGGTTCATAAGATGTAGAAGAAGTTAAGCATGAAAAATATTTAGCACCTTTTGCTCCTTAATGTTTCTAAGACGCGCCTTTTTCTCTTTTTCGGTCAGTTTTTGTCCTTTCCAACTAAGTGACCAAGTCGACCTGGCTTTCTCTGTCGCTGCAAGAAGATCTTATCTTCATTTATCTTTATTAATTGAAGCGCATCGGCATGTGCAATGTCAAACAAATTGCCTAAGTTTGTAATAAACTCTTGTCGACGCTGCTCAAACACTTGCGTTTTGTTTGCATTTTTTTGAAAATCTCTCCAAACTTGGTATAAGGTAACTAGTTTCTTAACACAGTTAGGTAAAGATTTAGTCGGTATACGTACCTTTTCCCAATAAATAACGCACTCACGAATAGTAAGATTTGGGTTTTCATTGACTCTTAAATTCACTTCACGAATATTATGGAACAGAACTGCCAGTACTTGTCCATTAGAGGGAAGTTTTGAACCGATAATTTGAAGTTTTACGTTCCCTATTAAAAATATTCCCTTTTTAGAATTGCGTAACTACACTGACATGTTGAGTGAACGAAATCAATGCGTTCACTAATAAAACAAACAAGCAATACGTTAGCTCCCGCGCGCCTTAGTATGCAAGTATCGACATGTTTCGATTCAAGTCGGCAAGGGTTGCCGTGGTTCTAAGTGCATGAAACTTTATTTACAATTGTTTTGACATCATTCAAATAAAATTAGAGGCTATGCGTTAAAAAAAAGAACTTTTATTTTTTTGGGACACCTTAACCAACATATTGTAAAGTTTTTACTATTGGCAATGGTGAATACCATGTTTAAATGTATTTATATATTACTTACAAGAAATTGTATTATTTAATTATATTTATGTACACTACACAGATGTTTACTAATATAAAATCTATTTATTTACAATATTTATTTCGTACTAGAACAGTTCACTTCGCTCGCCGTAGCTTGACTTCCTTGTGCTGACGTTCACGGTAGCTGGGACTAAGCCCCTAACCGTTCTTCTGTGGGAAGGCCTGACATTGGAATATCGGTAGACTCGTAGGCGCTTCCCATATGGCTGAAGCCTAGTTTGCCAGGCACGGTTAGCATTTAGCCAACATACCAAGGATACTGGTGATGTCGGCGCGGCAGAACATCAGCCTTGCTACCACCTCAATGACGTTGTTGGCGTTTTCAGTGGTATAAGCTGCCTACAAGAACGTGGAGGGTTACACATTATCGAGGAGGGCCGACATGGTTGCCCAGTCGCGATGTTTCTGTTGCGACTGGCTGTTATTGGATGCTCACTGTGCGTCTAACTGCGACCTTAGAGTTGCTGGTGGTTCGCCCCTGGTTGCAGCAGCGTAGCTGTGCCTACCCAAAGATGGAGAGCTGACTTCGGAAATGCGAGACATCCTCGAAAGCTGACCGGGTGGCAGCACTGACAGTTTGCACAGGTCACGAGTCCACTACAGAACTTTTTGCTCTCCCCGAAGTGATAATCTTGACTGCACTTTACACATTTAGGTCCAGCTGAGCATGGCCGAACCGCTGACAACTGTGGCACTGGCTGACGTTGCGCTTCTTATGTGGCTGCTCAACTGTCACAGCCACATCGAAAACGCCTCTCATGTCGAAAATGGTTTTCTCTTTTCCGCTTCTTTCCAGCTCGAGGAACATTAGCGGCATTGGTCGTCGGTTGAGTTCCTTCCTCATCCTCCGCGCAGTGAGGAAAATAATGTCATTGTCTAGGAGCTCTTGTTTCAGCTCCTGGTATTCCGAGATGCCTTGCATGACGGCACAGAGTGGCTTGTTGGAGAGGCAGGCGCGTAAATAGCCGTGCCCTCGTGGTGCGGTGTGGGGAACTAAGTATGGCCCGTTTTTAAAAGTAAAACGCTGAGGTCCAAATCGTCCCTTAAACGGCCGGCGCGAAAGCGGCTACCGATATCAACCGATGAGTAATTGCCAAATCGCTCACCTGTAATCGACTTCGGCGGCGTTGGTTTCACGGTGGCCACCTTGTTGCGATGTCTTCGTACCTGGAACACGACCGCACTGGCCGGGATGCAATGCGAAAATCTTGCGGGGTGGTTAAATGTGGGTAAAATAAACACGACCGCACTGGCCGGTTTGCGGTTTGAGTATGTCTCGGGCTTCACTAGTGGCTTAGCGGCGGATCATCCGCGGGAAATCTTAATTCGATAGCACTTTGCGTCTCAAAGGGTGACGCCGACGGCGTATGGAGGCTCGTCGGCTGAGCAAAAGCCCATATGCCGTTTTATGTGCGATAGCAAAACGTGGCGGCAGATATCAAAGCCACCGGCACACCATAACGATACATAGGCGGTTCAAGGGCGAAAAGGCCGCCACACCACTTGTCTTCCTTAAGTCGGTGAAAATGGTGCTGCAACTTTGCCTCGTAGCGTGACAGACACCTATAGTCATAGTGTCTGTGTGGATGAATATTCCATTCGGCGCTCATGAATAGCATGTCGCACAATTGACTAGGCTTCTTTTTCCCCACAGAATTACGGGGGGATCATTGACTGAGCTGGTTGGGCGAGCTACCACGTCCGACCGGGGGTTGGTGGCGTCAGACGTCGCATCTGACATCTCAGCCTCTTCGAGGCCGCTCAGGACTTCGAAGGCGTTGAAGCTGTTAGCGAGACTGGTAACTGCTGCTCCGCAGTAAGGCTCATCTTAGAAAGGGTAGCTGGTCTCTGAGTCGCTCCCTTGAGTGGAGTTACTTAAACAGTCGGAGCGGCCCTGGATGTTGAGGCTACCGAGCAGCTGGGGCAGCTCGGCCAGCTGGGGTAGCTCGGGCGGTTGAGGTGGCTCGAGCGGATTGGGCGGCCAGAGTGGGTGAGGCGATTTGGGAGGCAGGAGAGACGTGCTTCCTTGACGCCTACGTACTGAGGATATTAAACATACCCCCCATAATCCTCGAAATAAATCTGCTACAGCAGACGCACGACGACCGAGCTCGCACTACATAGTCGCTATGTGTTGTGTATACTCTGGCTGATGTCCGGTGGCGCATTCTTTGATGGGCTGTTTACTTTCCATGCGAGCGTACCTTTACCGGACGGACTAGTTGAAGTAATTTAAAAATGTCACTTGTCATATTTATTTGTCCCTGTTCATGTTTATTTTAATAAATCATTTTCTCTTAGTTTCAACCAGTGGCTACGATTTATTATTTATTTTTGTAAGATTTTATTTTCTGGTTCGTTTTACACCATTTTTATCTCTTTATATATTTGTTTAATATAGTTATTAAATTGCTATAACCTACTTTCTTCTTTATATCGTGTCGCAAAAGTTCAATATTGTAAGTAAGGTATTGCAATTTTTCCGGTTTCAGCTAAAAAATATTTCGAGGTTAAGAATATGCTTCTAATAGAAAACAAGTCCATAAAAGTTGTATACTTTTGTTTGTTACACTTCCCCTGTTCATAAACCCTAGCGTATAGCTAGCTACTTTATAGTTTTACCACCTGCTTAAGTGGCAAGCGATAAGTTTCGAATTTCTTTAAAGATACTTTCGATCAAATCATTTTTTTCTTTTTATTTTGTTTGAATGTGATGAATTTTATTCTATAAAAATGCCGTCATATTTACATAATAATAGTGATGTATATTACAATAATAACGTGAAGAACAAAACAACTTTAAGATAAGGATTATTGGTGTAGGCATAATTGTTTAAACATTATATGATCTTTAAAAAAGCTAATTACAATTATTAAATACAGAGATTGTTCAGTCTTAGAGCAAATGATAGCATTTTCGCTCGATAACAAAACAAACATCACCGTTAAGACTTACGCCTAGCTAATTGAGACGCTTAGAAACATGTTTTTAATTGAATTTTGCCTATTTACAATATACTCAAATGTGAGCAATGAGTAACTCTGATATAGATTTACATAAAATGCATGGGGGGTATCTTTAAGAGGTTTGGATGATTATAAAGGTAGATCTTGTAGCCATTACCTTTTTAGTCTTCTAGTGACTGTCTGTTGATTGGACAACTGCTCTATAAACTGATTTGGGCGTCATGCCAAATTGTTTTTCATACCAGCGAACAAGGCCCTGAATCTCGGGAGACTACATAAAAGATTTCTTGATGCGCATGATAAATTTTATTTGTGGCGCACCAAGGAGGCATTTGAAATTGCTGGATTGGCATCTTCGTAGGATTTTGGTGTAGAAAACCTTTTTGAAATCCCAGAGATAAATTCTATATGTTCATATTAGCTCTATAACAGTTTTGTGTATTAGTACTTTGTTGTTACGAGGAGTTTCTGCAAACATTCGATACAAAATTCATCATAGGAGGCGACTGGAATGCTAAAAACACAGCGTGGGGTTCCAGGTTAAATAATCCAAAAGGCCGCAACCTACTGCGAGCCATTGAAAATCTCAGATGCAGTTATCTTTCCACTGGCCAGCCTACCTATTGGCCTACCTATTGGCCTACCGATACAAACAGGCTACCAGACCTACTTGATTTTACAGTAACACGTGGTATAACGAATACGTTCACACAAATAGAAGCTAATTTCGATCTCTCATCCGACCACTCTCCGGTCATAATTACCCTAAGCACTACAATTATCTACAAAGAGTCTACTCCAAAACTATATACAAAACTCACCAACTGGGCCCACTTTAGGAATTTGTTAGAAAAAAACCTCAATCTTGCTCTGTGAATTAAAAGCGCTGAAGACCTTGACGAAGCAACAGAATACCTGACGATAATGATACAAGTTGCTGCTTGGCAAGCCACGCCCAACCCAATGGTTCGTCAACAAATACACAACATTCCTCGCCACATTCGAGACCTTGTTGCCCAGAAACGGAAATCACGAAAAAAGTGGCAAAGAAACAGAGATAGGTACGACAAGACCTTACTTAACCGACTTACACATCAACTACACAATGTGTTAATAGAATCAACATTATATTACTAATCTCTCACCTGACGATCGCACGTTGTGGAAAGCAACCAAAAAATTCAAACGACCAATTGCCACCATACCTCCCATCAAGAAACCGGACGACACTTGGGCCAGATCAGAGGAAGACAAGGCCGAAACATTTGCTGGACATTTCGCTAACATTTTCACAACACCAGAATCCCAACCGAATAGCGACGATTCTGAAATTAATTCATTTCTGGAGGCTCCATGCCAATTGTCGTTACCAATCAACCCATTCTCACCAAGAGAAGTATGACAACAAATATTAGCCACCAATACCCGCAAAGCCCCAGGATACAATCTGATAGTGGGAGAAGTCCTTCAAAATCTTCCTAGAAAAGCCATAGTACTCCTCACCACAATCTTTAACAGCATCCTCAGGCTATGCCATTTCCCAACCCAGTGGAAGTTTGCCCAAATTATTGCAATCGAGAAACCTGAAAAACCTCCTTCACAACCCTCTTCCTGCCATCCAATCAGTCTTTTACCCCTGACATCCAAGGTTTTCGAACAGCTACTCCTCAAGAAAATCCATAGTGAGGTAGATCTAGAGCACATAATACCAAATCACCAGTTCGGATTCCGCCAACAACACTCGATGATTCATCAAACTCAGCGAATCGTTATTAAAATAATGGAGAACCTCAAAACAAAACAAATTTGCTCAGCTGTATTTTTGGATATTCAGCAGGCATTTGACAGGGTATGGCACGCAGGTCTACTATACAAAATTAAGCTTCACTTCCCAAGTCAATTATACTTGTTATTAAAGTCATACCTTAGTGACAGGAAACACGGAAGGCGTTCTGTGCGTACCCATAGCCAGAACGAACTTCCGCCATCAGCGAACGCTCGCGCTCACCCTCAGCCGAGTGCTTCGAGGCAAATCAGGAGGGTGCACTTGTGCGACTCACAGCCAAGTTACTGCTGCAGCCGACCAGGGGACACTCGCGCGTACCTCAGCCGAGTTCCCCGATCAAAGGGGCCGTCATCCTGCCCAGCAGATTCCACCAGGGAATCGCCTCCACCTACGGCTCTCCAGAACTCGCCACTTTCCGAAGCCCGCATCGCCGCTTCCGCCGTCGCCCAAGAAAAGGTTCACCAGAGGACGCTCGCAGACTAAGACAAGGCCCTCCTCGGAAAGCGCTCCATTTCCTTCGCCAAGAAGCAGCGTCCATCCTTCCAGGCCTGGCTCGCCCGATAGAAGTCAGCGGCATCCGTGGCACCTACATCAGCATCGGCCCGCTCCAAGTCGCTCTCGCAGACCCCAGGAGATTCGCCGTGCAACGGTCGCATAGGCGCACTCAAGCGCCTCAATAACGCCATTATAATTGTACACAAATAGTTGTAAATAAAGCGTTGTTATACACAGAAAATCTCGTCTTCGCGGCACGTAGGACCTAGCCGAGCTCCCACAATACATCTAGTAGTGAACATAATTTGTGAGGACTTTTCACTATTAATTATATTTTACCAATTATTAGACCAGTCTTGCAGTGTGTCTAGATGAGTTTATAGGTATGGCTCTGTTATTTTTGAGTCTTCATTGATCATCAGCAAGTGTGGAAAATACAGCATTATCTGTTGTTGGTCAAAAGTGCAGAGTAGATTGTGCTACTTTACAATACTTCGGATTTGATTTCAGGTTTTAGTATTAAGTAAAACTAGCCTAGGAAGCAAAGTTTGATCTTGTATAGTAAGTCTGAATGCCATACTTTATATCTAAGCAAATAGTTATACATACACGTTTTATCTCTAAGCTTTCCATTATGTCAGTAATAATTCGATGTCCTTGGTAGATAGTCGAGATGTCTAAACCGACATGGTAGATTGAATTGATATAATCGATGACTACATTTTCCTAAATTCCTTTGAATAATTGGACATTAAAGTTAAGAGACGGATGGGTCTATAGAAGAAGGGTTATGTTGGTGTTTTTCCAGGATTAGGAATTACAGTAATTAGGGCGCGTTTTCACTGTGCAGAGAAGTGACATAATCGTAAGATGTTGTTGATTCAATTTCGCTATAGTCAACAACCCTAGAGTTGCGATGTTGAAAATGCAATAGCAAAATGTTCGGATAGTATATCTGATTTTTTCTTATGTGATCTGGCCCATCATTTTTTTAATGGAAATATCGTTATTATCGGTCTTTGAACTTTTTAGTTGCTTTCCATAACTTTCATTGGTGTGTTGTGGAGCTAACGCGTAAGGTTTTAATTTGCCTACCGGGGGTAGTTTGCCACTAAAAATTTTGTATTATTATAGTTAAGTATTGGGTTGTTTCATCAAGATCTCGACTGTCCTTAATTTGTATGGCAAGGTTGACTTTTTCGACAAAAATACTTCTAAAATAATACCAGCCGGTGTACATGGTGCAAAGGTTTACTAGGGAATCTTTGCTTAGAGCAATTAGAACTGGGGTATAGTTGGAACAAAATCATAGTTAGCTTCTGCTTGGATATATGTGTTTGCTATGTCGCAATAAACGGCAACGTTGCGCAGATTTGATATTCTTCTTAGATCTGCTGGGCTTTCCGGTTGATAGATTTGAGGTTTTGTCTCGTTCGTCAAAGGTCATTCTTCTGATGATAAATTTTCGATAATAAATTTCGCATCAAAAATACATAGACATTCTTCGTATTGTTTAATAGAAATAGCATATCTGAAAGAGCTGCTATTATTAGTCGATAATGATGATCCCATTTATAGTAAGAGATTTTATTTTTGACAGATACAGTTGATTTATCATGTGGTGTACCGTCAGGAGTACTAGAAAAATATACAGTATATTGTGAGATTTTTATTATGATTTTGGGTGTTGCATAATTTTCTGACACAGACAAAATATGGATATATTATTGTTTTAAAAATGGTGAGTGGTTTAATATGCCGTTTTCAGAGAACAAGCCGTAAGGAACTCGCTTTTGTTATGCTACTTTGTTTATTACTGTCGAAAGCATGTTTAAAACCATATTATTTTGGCTAATAAGCTGCAAAATATTGCATTCAAAAAAAAAATAGGTAACATTTGAGTGGTGGTTATCTGTTGTTCGTTGAATCTCTGGTTATGAGGTTTTTCTTCTGCTATTTGTAAAGAGACCTTGTTTTGAGAATACGTTGTAGCTTCAGTGGTTTGTTCACCGAGTAACGAAAATTCATTCATGTTTGGTGAACTTTGGTTTGTTTTTTAATTTCCCTGAAAGATAAAATTGTAGCTCTCTAAAGGTTTTGATATACAGTGCAGTCTTGGCAGTTGGACGAGTGACTTCCATAACATAACTTGTCTACTATTTTCGTGATTTCTTTGCATGTTGAGATTTTTGCGTCGACTTCCAGATTTTACACAAACAAAAGGTTAAATAGTAAACTTTCGTATGGTTGTACTCTTGAGATTGAATGCACTGTAGGATAGTTCTCGTGCGAGGTCCAACAGCAACAATCATATTGCTAAGTGTCACTTCAAATATAGTGTTCTTTTTGTACTCTAAATCAACTATAAACAGTATAGAAATTGTTTGACAACTCTGTGATGAATATTAATAATATTCCGAGTTCACTCGGTTCTTGAATTATGTTGTTCACTGAAATAGTGTAGTAGAGGTTTCAAATACCCACTCTATATACTTCTTCTATATTCTTCTTTCAGTTAGTAAATGTGGTGAAATATATTCTTGTCTCTAAGATGTTATTTACAAACATGGCGAAAAAGAGTTTTTAATTATAGAAACAGATTGTCATTTTCAGCATTTGCAATGGCATGCTAAGTTACACGTATAAATCCAATAAAATGTGTAGTGGAGTATTTGAAAATTAATTTGCCGTCGTCCAATTTGAAACATGCCTTCAAAAGTTGTTGTGCTTCTCCGAAATCGTTGATTGTTACGTTTTCTTCAGAGAGCAATCCTGCAATTATTTATTGCTATAATCAATACATGTTTTCTCTCATGCATTTCTCCGTCTTGGACAATAATTTGACCCAATTTTTTCCAATAACATCACAGGTTTGCTCAATTTTTTGAACAAACTCAAATATATATTTTTTAAATATTCCATGATAATGACTTGAGATATATTCTCTCTAAAATTACTATTTTGAAATATTGCTTTGATCAGGACAATGCATTTCTTTTGTCGAGAATCACATTGATGTGCGTCACCCCTTAAATCTTTAATATCGTTCCACCTTGTATTCATTGCAAAAACCACTTAATTTACCACATATTTATTCCTTCTATTAGATACTTTAAATATATTGTTTTTAATTTTAAATAAAATATGAATATATTAAGTAAACTATATAGAGAATATAATAGACAAGTAAATGCAGATCAAAGAATGAAAGCAAAAAATAAATAAATATAGTACTCGCTCTTTAAAAACAGTTGGCTGTCCGATGTAAGGACGTAAAAACGTCTATAAAGATGGATCTACCGTAACAAGCGCAAAAGACAACTCTTACTCCTTGAGCAAATGTTAGTGTTGGCGGAATCGTTTAGGGACAAATTCTTATCTCATGTACGCGGGGACTAAGATAACAAACTCTAATAGAACAGCAATTAAAGACAATAAACAATGTTTACGATAAAAATGGAGGCAAATATAACGAAAATTTAATATACGCAGCGACACAAATTTTAAAAACGAAAATAAAGCAAAGTGCCGACACAAACTAAAAAATAGCAGAGTAAATTATATTCTGCTTAGAATAAAATTTTACAATGACGATGCAATAAATGTATATCAAAATGAGTGTGGTGCATTGCAACAATATATTATAAGAGCTGGGCTAAAACTTAAATGTTTTTTAATCATTTTGCCCGAAATTTTGGTTAATCCAATATTATCATATAATATACTAAATTGAATTAAATCGATTATCTAATTATTCTCTTCTTCTCTCTCTCTTCTTCAGCCCATTTGTATACTCCATTGTTGGATATAGGCCTCTCCCAATGTTTTCCAATTTTCTCTGTCATATGTTTGTTGTATCCAGTTTCTGCCCGCTACTTTTACAATGTCGTCCTTCCATCTAGTTTTGGGTCTTCCAACACTCCTGCGTCCTGTGCGGGGTCTCCATTCTATTAACTTCTTGGTCCAGTTGTCTTGCCTTCGCATTACATGTCCCCCCATTTCCACTTTAGTTTTAGGATCTTATGCATAACATCTTGTACTTTCGTTCGGCTTCTTATATAATCGTTTCTCTTTCTATCTTTGAGAGTTATACCTAACATTGCCCTTTCCATGGACCTTTGGTTACTTGCAGCTTGTGAAGTAGTGCTTTTGTTAGTGACCACGTTTCTGAAGCATATGTCATTACGGCAAAACACATTCATTGTATACTTTAGTTTTAGTATTTGGGGTATTTTTGATTTAAATACTTCTTTTAGTTTACCAAATGCCGCCCAACTCAGTCTGATTCGTCTATTCACCTCCTCGTCCTGTCCATCTTTATTAGGTGTTATTCGCTGGCCTAAATATATATATTCCTGAACGTTTTCTACTGTAGAGTTTTCTATCATTATTGTTCTATTTCCTAAATTAAAGTTTGCCATACTTTGGTTTTGTTTATGTTTATTTTAGTCCGACTGTTTTGATACTTCATTTAGTTCTCTGATCATGTTTTGTAGTTCATCCAGGTCGTTGGCAAACACTACTATATCGTCTGCGTATCGGAGGTGCAAAGCTTCTCCGTCGATGTTCAAGCCCTTTTGGTCCCATATTAATGTTTTGAAGATATCTTCGAGTGCTGCTGTAAAAGCTTGGGGAGGTATCTCCCTGTTTGACTCCTCTTTTATTTCAATCGGATCCGTACATTCGTGGAGCTGTACTTTGAAGCTGCTTGATTTGTAAGGTCTTCAATTAAAGCTATGTAACGTTGATCTATCCTTCTTTCGTAGAGCGTCTATTACGGCCCAGTGTTCAATACTGTCGAACGCCTTCTCATAGTCCACAAAGCCATTACTACGTCAATGTTATATTCTCTAGTTTTTGTACAATTTCTCTGACCGATTGGATGTGGTCTACGGTCCCGAATCCTTTCCTAAATCCCCTTGTTCCGGGGTTGGGCTTCGTCCAATTTATTTTCAATTCGATTTGTTAATATAATAAAGAACAGTTTGTGGATATGAGAGAGTAGTGATATGGGTCTATAGTTCTGGAGTTCTGAACGATCGCCCTTTTGTAAATTATAACTACTTTTGCTATTTTCCATGCTTGGGGATTATACCTTCGATTAAACACTTATTGAACAATTTTTGAAGCATTGTTAAGGTTTCTCTTCCCTATTCTTTAGTAGTTCAATTTACTCCGTCCTCGCCTGGTGATTTATTGTTCTTCATTTTCCTAAAGCTAACTTTATTTCATATTTACTAATATCAGGAGATCTTCAAAGATGTTTAGATAGTCTCGCGCGTGGGTCTTGATTAACTATTGGTTTTGCTTCATTGAATTATATAGTTCCTGGTAAAATTCTTTCACTATTGTTAACAACGAATTTCTATCATTTATTACTTGTCCGTTCGCGTCTTTAATTTTATTTATTTGGCTAATAGCGTTGGATATTTTTGGCCTGAACACTTTGCTACCTCTATTCTGATCAATGGTCTCTTCTATTATTTTAGTATTGTACTGTCTTATGTCATTTCGTATTTTCTTTTTTATAGTTTTATTTAGTTCAGTTCTTTCAAGTCTTAACCTGAAATTGTCTGTGTTGTTACTTTGTCTCTGTAATTCTTTTCTTCTTGCTATAAGGTTTCTGGTGTCCAATGATAGTTTATTATTCTCTTGTTTCCTCTTTTTCCCCAGTATTTCTTCTGCTGTAGTTATTATGTTCTTGGTAATTTCTTGTTGAAGTTGATCTACGTTTTCATTGTGTATTTCCGTCATTTTTTTGTCTAGTTATCGTTAAACTTCTCCTTTATTTCACTGTCTTGCAATTTTTCGATGTTGAACCTGGCAGTTCCCTTTGATATTAGTTTAAATCTATCTAATTTTGTTTGAATACATACTTTTGCGCGAACCATCCGATGGTCACTACCTGTGTTTACCTGATTTAAGACTGTTGCGTCTTGTATAATATTCTTATTATTTGTCATAATGAAATCGATTTGGTTTTAGTAGCGCAGTTTGGGCTTTGCCATGTCCATCTTCTGTGATATTTTTATAGAAGTGAGTATTCATGCAGAACAGTTTTCTTTTCCATATAGTTGATCAACATTTGTCCTCTGGGGTTTCTTTGTCCATATCCATAATATCCGATATATTCTTTGCCCTGCTGTCTCTGGCCCAGTTTGGCATTGAAGTCTCCCATTAGGATTACGTATTTCTCGGTTCTATTTGTAGTGCTTTATCGATGTCTTCGTACATTTCATCAACTTCCACGTCTTCGTGAGCAGTTGTTGGTGCATATACTTGGATGACTTTTAGACTGTATCCTTTGTTAATTTGTAGTATCATATAGATAACTCTTGATGATATGCAGTCTACTTTTTTTAAGTTTGTTTTTAATTTCTTATTAATTATAAATCCAGTTCCATGTAGGCTGTTATCTTCATTACCTTTATAGTACAGCATGTGTCCTGTATGATTTTGTAAATTCGACCACATTTCGATTTGGTTTTGGGAGGTAGTTGGCACTTAAAACGCCGCGCTTGCCGAGCGTGTTGGCGAGTGTGATTTTCAGCCGCCCCTAACATGGAGTCAGACGCTGTTCGCAGCCGCCCACTCTGGGTCAGACGCTGCTTCTCACCATATCTGGTTACCCTCACTTGGTTTAGCCTGTAGGTCCATACAGTGTACCAGGGTGTGGCGCTTGGAGCCATCAAGTGAGAGTTGGGTGCCTCGCGAGGACCAACTGCCATGAACCTCCGCCCATCTATGACGCTTGGAGTGACCGTCCATGACAGAGGGGGCTACCTCGCCGACGCAACCCCTACACCCCATCTAATTATTAGCCACCTAATATATAGATTTAAAGAAGGCAAAATTAATTTATCACCCCTTGTATATTTATTCCAATCATTACATATGCATTTCTTCGCAAAGGTTAAAAAAGTTAGACGCCACGAATTTATTGATTTCGATAACTTTTCATTATTCCAATATTTTTGTTTATTGAAGACTTTTTGCTTAAAAGTCCAATAAGTAAAATTTCCATTTATATCAGTTTTTACCTGAAAAACTGCTTCTACGCTGCATCAATCTACTTTTAGGAAAGCTCATACAGTAGTCTTAAACAATGATAAAAAGCAGACACGTTTTTATAGTCTTTTTTTTTTTTGTAATAATCCACCTTAGATAAAAAAACTTCTTAATCATATTTACCTACTAACTATATTTAAACAAAGTATTATTGCATTTTAACTATGAACATTATAAAAGGTAATTTTAGAATATCATCGTTACAAATAAACGTGAATTACAATTAGCAGACTCGTTTCAATACTACGCACTTTATATATGTACAGGGCTATTTCACAAAGTAAGTCATTTTATATAAAACAAACAATTACCTTATGACGCATTTTTAATTGGAAAAATTATTACTAAGCACAAGTTCTTTATTATGTTTGTAACATTCACATATTTTTCTAATTAAGTTTTTCATTTCTTTCGGGAGATTTTTGCTTTCGATATTAAAATATATCATTTTATAAACATTTCAGGCATAAAATTGTACATTAATTTTAGGTTATTCGGCGTAATAACAATTTTGTACAGCAAAAAGCTTTCAAATAATTAAGTGGGGCTTTTATGTTTGCGTTTTTAATTTAAAAAATATTATTTTAGGCACCCACTGCACTCGTATTTCAGGTGCGTCAAGCAGTTTTTAAATGTCAGAGTACTACAAAAAATTTAATATTTCAGCTCCAAAAAATTTTATTTGGCAAAAGATCTTTTTCATTTTCTAAATTTATTAATTACGAAAAATAATTATAAAATATTCTAAAATATAATTTTATTATTAATTTAAAGTATTTTTATTAAATTTTTTATAGTAGTTTACTGATTACATTACTAGTCACCATTTGTCTCTTGCTTGAAATTGTATCTAAACTTTACTAATTGGCCGTCAGATTATTTTGAATTTGCACTCAAATTACTATAATTATTTTTAAACTTCTATATCAAATTCGGAGTATAAAAACGAAAGACTTAATAATTATTATAGTAAAACGGTCAGAGTCAGAGATAACTTAATTTATTTTCGAAAAGTGAGTTAGAAGCAAAGTAAAGCGAAGTCGTCCTCACCGTCATAAATAGAAGTAAAGCCTTTACTGATAACCTGAACGAAGAAGTTGACTTAACCACCTCGACCACGTTAAGTGCTCTGTGCAGCATCTTCAAAGGTGTCTTACTAAGAACAGTCTATCAACCCAACTACATTTTTTTAGTTTGTTGCCATTTTTGGTATGGAGTCATATTTGATTAAAGACCGCGTTAAAGTGATTAAAGAGCACTACAAAAATGGTGCAAAAATGAAAAACCGAGCTCTCCGTGATTATTTCGGTCGTCATAACCTTCATTGGTCGTTTGGTGCAAAAATTCAATCTGTTGGTGATATAACAAATAATGAACGACCCAAAAGTGTTTGCACACCGGATATTAACGCTTTCGTAAAAGAGTGGGAAAAAAGACCGAAAATTCTTAATAACCCGTCCATAACAAGAATTGGACATTTCCAGTTTACGCCGTGTTATGCACAAATATTTGAATTTACATGCTTACAAAATCCAAACTCAAGAACTGACCATTTCAACCGACGTGTGTTCTCTAATTGGCTCGTCCGACATCATGCAATTGATTCGTATTTATCATCGAAAATCCTCTTCAGTAATGAGGCGCATTTCACAACGAATGGGACGGTGAACAACAAAACTGTAGTATTTGACCCAACGATAATCCAAGAGAATATTAAGAACAACAAATACATCTTTATAAAGTGACTGTTTGGTGTGCTCTGCGGTCAAAAGGTGTTATTGAACCATTTTTTCGGCAAATGGAACTGATAATACGTTATTGTGAATTCTGAGTGATACCGAGGCATGATTAATAACTATATCTTAACTTAATCAGGCTGACATAAATATTTATTTTAAACAAGATAGCGCAGCATGCCACACCATACGTGTGAATATCGAGTTATTGTAGTGGAAATTTAGTAAACGTTTAATTTCGAGAAATGGAAATGTCAATTGGCCTGCTCGTTCATGCGATTTGACGTCTTAAATTTTTTTGTGGGGATATCTAAAAAGTATACTCTACATCAATAAACCAGCCACCATCTAAGACCTCAAGAACAACATAATTGCCGAGATAAATGTCATTGAAGCGACTCCATGTAAAATGTCATCGAAAATTTCGACCATCGTATTGACGTCTGCAAAACCACTCGTGGTGAACATTTGAGCGATAACATTTTTCATGCATAAATGGCGTACATGAATGTTTAAAATAAAATACCCTACTTGATTATACAATTATTACTGCAGTTTTAATAAGGGTTTACTTTACTGCTCCTGAATTGGCGGACCCTATATATTAATGCCATCATCTGTGTTGTCCGTTTCTTTCCTTTTCTCAAAGGTATCGGCTTATTAATAGACTGTCAACCATATTAATGTTTGTAAGCAAATAATGTACAAGCACTTAAAGTCGGTAGACAAACAGCTCCAACTGATTCTGAAAAATTAATTTTAATCTTGCCCTAACCACTTCACCACTTATCAGCTCGTAAATCTGAAAAAATGTATCATCAAACCGTCCGTAGAATAAAATGACGTGACAGTATATATTTTAGTCTTTAGTCTAGCACAAGCTTCCAAATTAAATTTAGTGATAGAAAGTCGTTGGAAAGGTGACTCCAAGCCATAACTTATATTTTCTTTGTCTCATTCTACAACCCATACCAACAATATCTTCTCCATAACATTGGTGGAATGCGCAAATAACACGATGGTTCTTAGTAGTATAACAAGTTCAAAAAGGAATGCACCAGCTAAAAGACTAATGGAGCACTAAGAAGAGTTTAGAGGTGGTATTTTTCCAAAGAAAGCTAACAAATTATCAAATTTTTTAATTTTCTAACGATAGATACACAAATAGCAAACTAACTCGTACAGGGTAATATCAAAGGAAAAATGACAATATTGACGCTAAGTTCCATTTTCCTCTAAAAAGCCGGTTATGACTACATAACAAGCTCGTTTCATTAAAAAGAAACGACCACACATTTTATCATAATGCCAGGTGCAAAAACAAACATCATCAAGGTTATTTAGAACAACGCCTTAAGGTTTTAAGCGTTACCTAGTGTATGGAAATTACACCCTCTCTTAACACGCAAATTTGCCAATGCCTTCAAGACCCTAGTGACAAAGTCCTAGGACATTCGTAACCTATAAACTGCTAGGTTGACAGAATCGCCCAAAAGTTTTAATTCTTTTGTAAGATGACACGAAAATAATCTTAATCCATGCCAGCTACTCAAAAAAAGAGGTAAAGGCCTCGACCTTAAATAGCTCAAATTTTGCCAGTGTGATCATTGTGGTGCAGCAAAAAGTGAGTTGTTCCGTAACTACACATGTCGTTGCAAGATAATTTGACCTGATAACTATGATTGACAAAACAAAAACATTTTTAGCAGTTAAAAACTATACCACCCATCATAAATAGCAAAAAAATAGCTTGATAATATTAAATTTAAACATTTCAGATTCTTTGGGTATAAAAATATTTCCAATTGCAAATGGTGGGTAACACACAAACACCATGGCTATACTCTTCCATATTAATAACTACTTAACTTATCTCATATTCGCGTACAATATTTTGAAAAGTTACAGTTTAGACTCATTTTTTTAATACCCATACAGTTCTAATGTCTTTGATAAGACTTTGTAATGGAATAGAAGACAAATAAAAATTAAAGAAGATCGACGTGAACAAAGCTTAACAAAACCGAAGAGAACTACTTTCCAAACATTATCTTTGGGTGTTCACTCTCTATGTCTACCAGTTTAACAAATAACTACAATTTCTTACACGCTACTATTAATTTCGATTTTAAATTTTTCATTGTTAGGAGATAATTGGGACTCAACTTCAATAGACTTAACAATGCAATTTATTAGTCACAATATTTACAAACATTCAAGTTATACTGGCACCTTTTGACTCTCTAACGACTGTAGCAACACTACCATCAGTACAATATTTTTACTTACTAAATCTAACTTTTATAATACACATTACCTTAAAAGCTACCATAAGTGCAAATTTCCCTTATCCGGCATTCCCTTTTTGTGTAGGATACGAAAAACCACAGAAACCCGAGTCAGGTCAACCGACTCAAGACCTCTAATGGCTCCAAGTTCTTTTAATGGTTATAGAACTGATCTACCTTAACCTACGTTGAGGTTTTTTGTCTGTTTTATCTTTAATATTTAAGAATTAACATCTTGCACCGGCACTAATGTGCCCAACCCCTGCTCTCCCTTTTCAAATTTGCTTCTCGCACATGATTCTGGGAAGGTTCTTCCAAAAGTGTCTCCATCCTTTCCCATGTTTCTTACTATTGCCACTCGCCTGAGATTAAAACTCTCTGCATTATGCTCCTAGGCTCCTCCTCCGCGTTAGAACTCAGTAGAACATGCATGGCTTTTGTTGACTTCTCCACAAGGGCATTTATCTTAGTTTCCAGTAATTAAAATTTACGCATACATGTGGCTCCATTTCTACTCTTCTTTTGCTGTCATACTATCTCATAACTTCAGCAAATAAAAATTGCCATAGATTTTAACCGGCAGCGTGTTTTCATGACGCTGATAGCATTCCCATGCCTTAAAGAGAATATATTTTCACTTGGCACAAACCACCTGTACGTAACTTCGCCAAGGAAATGGATCGTCGATTTCTTCTTGTTGAGCAAAAAGTTTCTTGCCCTAGTCATATCTCGAAAAATACCGCATCGGCCCTTTTTACGTTAAACCTCAATTTTGTACTATTCGTCCACATTTTGAGTGCTTGTATTGCCTTAAAATATTAGCAAAGTCGTCTTTCGCAAGCCCTGCGAACCAGCAACTTTACAACAACTAAACTCTGAATATCCTTTTGTATGCCAGCTTTGAGTATACCGATCCGAAGTACGAACCCAGAAGCACCTCCTCTTAAGTCCTCTCTCAGTCTGATATGGCATTGATTGTTATGACAGTTGCAAAATGCCAAGTCCAGACTAGAAGACAGTAACTATTATATGACAGCACCTGAATGGCGATATTGAATTGTCATAAAAAGACATTCTTTCGGGCTTTGGATCTGCAACAGTTTTTCTAGACTTTTTTAAAATCTGAAATTATTATTTTTGTTTCTCGGGGCATAAAATAATTTAAAATAACACCTCTAAGTCCAAAACAACTGCCAGCATACCCTCGTAAACCGTTACACAAATTTAGCTATTTTTGTTATGGCCATTTTTCTCCATTTCTTCAGCACTCGTTTTGTAGTGAGAATGTAATTGTATTCTTAATAATTATCTCCTTCTCAAAACGCTATTTTTATGCTCGTCTATTCACAAGTTCATCATGAATAAGTACAGACGAGTCAACAAGAAACGATTCGTATACTTGTAATTAGCTTAAAAAAAGTAGCTTGTTATTTAACCTTTTCTTGTAACGGCTAACGCTATTTTGCCATTACATTTAACAGTCTTTGGTGTAACAATTTTGGGTAAAACTTAGACAGTCATTAAGACGATTTTGTCTATGTTTTAAAGTGTTTAAGTACATATTTAAGATTGTTATAAATGTTATCTATGCATGTGTGATTACTTATTTTAACTTGTACTACATGTCAAACTATCACACTGTATCTGATAACAGTAAAATTACCTTAGACAGTTTTTCATTGTACCGCCAAAAGTGTATGCTGCTTTTTTCATATTTTTTTGTTAAGTCATAGTTCGTCCCATGTACCATGATAAAAAGGTTATCTTTTACACAGACAACACTATTTTGCATTTTAATTTGATTTATACGTATATCCAAGTTTTCCAGGCTAATTAACAGGCAGAATAATGTGGAAAAACCCTTATAAATGTTGTATGTAAAAAAATAAAATAAACCATATACAATTTTATAGTACACAGATAAGAGCAAATAATAGCATAGGACCAAGAAATGTAAATAAAGTATTTGCGCAGTTTGCTAACATCCCTTCTTCATGAGAACAACTAGTCTTTTAAATCTGTAAATATGGATCCATCATAACAAACACAAATAGTAATTTTTATTCTTAAACAAATACCAACAATTGACGAACTCATTCACCAGTGATTACTTTAGTAGGAAGGCGTTGGCTAAAATAAAAAGACTTAAAAAGGCAAAAAGACAATAAACCTGATAAAAACGCCAATGTCATCAAATTCTAGATAAATTTCTTTTCTTTTATTGAAATATACAAAATGAGCGCATCGTGTAGTCGAAGTTCAAAAACTCTTGACGTTTCGTCCACAACCGCGGCGGACATCTTCAGAAGAAAATCTAAAAATTAAGTGACTGTCCCGTGCGTTTTCACTTTTATACTCGTGGAAGTATGGTAAGGGTGATGTTGGGGGGCCGTTGTTGACGTCACCGAGATGGTAGATAACGTGATCGGGCGAGTGGCTGACGTCAATCGGGTCGTTTCATGTAACATTTCGGCATTTTCTGACGTCACTCGCTCTTTCACCGTATCGCGGTCTGTTTTTTGCCCCTTGAGAACGATAAACCAACATTTAGGAAGATTGAATCCGTTGTCCCTGCTAAAATTATTTTTATATTTATAAATCTCCACCGCTTCTCTGTATAATCTCGGGTAGCAATTCCTACAGTTGGATAAAACTTGTGCTTGCCCAAATTCAGCTAACGTAGAAGCAGTCATACGGAACCTTCCAACAGACGAAGCAAAGGAAGTACGAGTCCGAGACTTCACGCATCCTCCGCCGTACTAAGCCACCTAAGAAGAACTTATCTAGGGAGCAATTAAAAGCTCTACGTGAACTCAAGAATGATGACACCATAATTGTCTTACCGGCAGATAAACGTTATGCCACAGTTGTACTAGCACAGGAGGACTACACAAAGAAGATAACCGAACTGCTTGATACGAACGCGATCCTGCATCGCGAATACTACGTGACAGGAGCAAACAGATAAAGAGTTCCTCTCTGGATGAAACTAATAACACCAGAGGTGGTGCCCCCAAGAATATACGGGCTCCCTAAAATACACAAGGATGATATACCGCTGCGACCCGTTGTCAGTGCCATCGGGTCCTACCTACAAGTTGGCCAAATACTTATGCAGGCTGTTACAACCGTACATTGGACATACCAGCAGTTACATCAAGGACTCCGCACATTTTGTCAACCATCTTCAAGACATCCAGCTACAGGAGGGAAATCTAATGGTTAGCTTCGATGTAACTTCCCTGTTTACCAAAGTGCCTATTGAATATATCCTGGATCACCCGAAGAAAAATTTTCCTAACAAAATCTTACAGCTGTTTCAGCAGTGCCTTACGTCTAGTTAGTTTGTTTGGCAAGGTACATATTACGAACAAAAAGACGGAGTAACTATGAGTAGCCCACTTAGCACTGTAATCGCTAATCACTACATGGAGAAATTTAGAAAGAGATCGCCATCAATACGGCACCATTATAACCCACGATATGGCTAAGATACGTCGATGACACTTTTGTGATATGGAGATACGGAAAGGAGACCCTACCACAATTTCTTATTCACTTGAACTTTATACACCCTAGTATACAGTTTACCATGGAACTGAAATCGAAAGATAGAATTGCTTTCTTTAACGTACAAGGTGTTGAAATCGGAGAACTGATATTTACAACACACAGTGTACAGATAAGGACATAAGGTCATAAGTAGTCGAATCACCACCCAAGTCGAAAAAGAACGGTTGTGAAAACATTGCTAGATCAAGCACGACGAAAATGTCAACCACAGTTTTTGGATAAAGAACTAAAATATTGGAAACAAGTTTTACAAAGAAATGGCTACTCGAAGACGGAGATAAATAGAGCAATTAAATGTAACAGATGTACACGAAGAACACAACCAAAATCGGCTACGGTCGGAAAAGCTTTTTTACCTTACATCAACAGGGTTACGGAACGGATAGGAAAAATTCTCAATAAACACAAGGTGAAAACCATTTATACTACCACCACCAAGATACGAGATTTGCTTAGACCAGCCAAAGATACAAGAAACCCACAGGATACACCAGGGGTATACTGCATATCTTGCTCATGTGAGCAAGTCTACATTGGGACTACAGGTCGAACGATTATCATCAGGATAAAGAAACATAAATGTAATCTACGCCTTAATCAACCCGATAAATCAACAGTTGCTGAACATGCTTTAGAAAATTCTAACCACGAGTTAGAATTCGGGCAAACACAGGTTTTATATAATTGTAGATATTACTGCCCAAGATTATACAGAGAGGCGGTGGAGATACCTAAATGTTGTTTTATCACTCTCAATGGGGCAAAAAACAGACCGCGATACGGTGAAACACCGAGTGACGTCAAAAAAATGCCAAAATATTACCTGCAACGACCCGATTGACGTCAACAGCTAGCCCGATTACGTCATCTACCATCCCGGTGACGGCAACCACGCCCCCCTCCCCCCAACACCATTTCTACTATACTCGCACGAATATAAAAGCGAAAACGCACAGGACAGTCACTTAATTTTTAGAAGATTTTCTTCTGGAGATAGTTATTCTCCACAGTTGTGGATGAAACGTCAAGAGTTTCTGAACCACACGATACACCACAACTCCGGCCGTGAAAGCCATCTATTTTATATACAAAATGAGCTATCAAGCAATTACCCAATATCTGGTCCAATCATCTCCATTACTGATTATAGATTCACACTTTTTTTCATGCTTCTGATGAGGTTTTGCGCATTATCATTTGGCAAAGATCGGCATATTTAATTTAAAATGATAGCCCTTCACCATATTTACTGGTTTTCTTTTGAGCTTCATTTTCATGTGCAACAACACATTCCATCATAGTGACATTATTTTGTTGTTTCCATTTACTCCACAGTTTGCTGTTCCCAACTTGTTCTATTCGAAACGAAAACTTTTTAGCAAATTTCAATAAGGATTTCTCGTAAATGGTACATTTTTCCAGCGTTTAAATTGTTCGTAAACAGAAAGAGACAACCAAAACCCCGTTTACAGAAGCATCCTCATACGTGCACTTTTACGAGGTACTTTATTATCTACAGAATAATCCTATTACTCTTCGCTAACTACGCTTTTAATAAAAAAGACTATGTTCATAAAGAAAACTTGTCTGTAAAAATAACATCGTCTCACTTTTTATCCAAACTTTCCTTTGCCCACACTACTCGTTTTTTCACGTACTTTTCGGATAATAACAGTTTCTTTAAACTTGACCGAAAATATACGTTTGTTAGAAATACTTAAGCTTTTCTATTGTGAAGATTGTTTTACCCTTCTTTATTGTTATGCCGCGAGCTATTTCCTTCTCCAGCAGATCGTCTACATTCCTAACCTTAATATATTGCTTTATCTGCTTCTTAACGAATGCCTTCGACTTCTGCATATATTTTGCAGCAACTCTTATACGTCATGTTCAGTCCTTTGGTATGATTCATTGCCTCGTATCGCTTCATGAATTTTGTGCTCTTATAAAGACAAATTTACTGACGTTACCAACACAATATACGGACAAACTATGTATCGTGCAAAAGAGCACATAATAAAGGTTCAAACAAATTAACATAGATTATGCTGCGATGCCTCCTTACCAAATCACTTTTTTATCATACAGACTGTAGTAAATTTCAACTGATCTGTGTTTGATAATTAAGCGCAATAGGGTGACTCGATAAGCAAAACAGGAAATAAAACAAAGCGGAGCTTTGTAAACTATATATTGGGCAAAACTAAAATTAATCATAAACTAACAATTAAACAAACAACGAAACTGAGAAAAATAAACGAACAATACAACTATACTTGAATAACTGCAAATATGGTGGGCGGCAGGTCAATTGTACGCTCTCCCGTAACGCTCTCCGGTAACATGTACTGCAGATTTCGGCATGCTCTTCGTTGGCGGCTTCAATCCTGGGGCACCACGGACGGGGCGGAACGTACAGTAGGCAACGACAGCGTACCAGCACAGCGCAATAGAGCACCTGGATCGTCTGGCTGGCGGCTTCAATCTTGAGGCACCACGGACGGGGCGGAACGTACAGTAAGCAACGACAACGTACCACCACAGCGCAATAGAACACCTGGGTCGACTGGCTGGCGGCTTCAATCTGGTCGGCTGGCTCTGCTCCGTCGCTCACGATGGTTCAACTCGGAATATCGGGCGGCGGTAAAACTCGTTGTGTTGCGACGAGGGTTAGCCGGCGGACAGCAAATGTTACCGTAGATATGGGACACGGGTTTAGAGATGAACACCAAACAATCTGCATTGCTTCAAATTATTAGTAGCTTAAAACTCTTTTAATATACCAATTCAAGTTTTTTTTACTATATCACCCTAAGGAATTCAAGTTCTGTAGCAAATTTTTCTAAAAGTTCTCATGTATCTACAGACGCATTCACAAGTTAATGTAGTCTTGCAAAATTTGTTCAGCTATTGATTTTAGCAATTTCGAATGCCTCGACGATAATTTGTCCATGTTTTGCTGCAGTCGTGCTTTTTAAAATCCATTGCCTTGCTCGCATCTAATTGATGCGTCTAGTCCTGCTTAATGGCCTGTGAAAGCAAACAACTGTTTAACTGGCGGTATAGCTTTGAAAAGCCATTTACAATGTGACAAAATGCTAACATTATTTTGTAACGCTTCCCAGGCTTTACTCGTTTAGCTTAAGAGCTTATTCGCGCTACCCTTTCTGCTGCTTACGTACGCTACAGAGACATTTGCGGTAATGCACTGCGCAGCAATAAGAAAATCGACTGCAGTGCAGCTTCTCCTACAATGTAAAAGTCCTTTGCAACACGTTATGCCTTTAAGCAAACGTTAAAGCTCTTTGGAGAATAAGCCGCACGAAAGCTGTGCCAGCACATAACCCTAATTGAATGAACTTTGATATTTCAGTATATTTACAGAAAAGCACAACAACACGATATTTAAATTAACCCGAATTCGCATAACCCGGAGCCCATTTGCATGTCAGAAGTAGCTCTTTATAATGGCAACACATGCCGAGAATGGGCCTACGCCGGCATTTCGCCGCCATAAATTCTGCAATTTCAGTTTCTATGTTACCCAAACGTCTTCCAGAGCGCGCTCAGGAAAATTTACTGCCCAGAAACATTCAGCTGCTACAGTTGTTCGAATACAAAAGCTCAGATGTAAGTGCACAAATCTTGGATTATTTTCACTTATTGGCAAGTAGTTATGACAACAAATAATGGATGCTATCAAGTGTAATAAACTAAATATTTAACTAGCTACGTCAGTATTATAGTTAGTCACATATTTTCTTGGCCATCTTAGAAATAATAATGCTAATAAGCAATCTATTCACAGAAACAATTGCTTTAAAAGTTTAGGTACCGTACCGTACGATAAGTTTTTATATTCTCTTATTCAGAGTCGTAATGACTGTTATGTGTATTACTTGGCCATTTTAAAAGTTTTCCCAAAATAGGTCGAGCCCGGGCGGTTATAAATCGGGTGTCGGGATGCTATGACCAGCAACGCGTGGGGCACGGAAGGTTAAAAAAACAAAGCGTCGGCTCCAACTTACGATTAGAATTATATTTACAATCTTACAAACTTAACCTACTTAGCTAATTTACAAGAACTTAACCTACGACTTAATGTGCGCGCTGAAATGGGCAGCGAGCTGGCGCAGCGAAGCCGGGCCGCAAGCTAGGTGCAGCAGCGCAAGCACCGGGGCCGGTGGCGGAACAAGGCAGCGTGCAGCACGGCCGAGAAGCGGGGCCGATGGCGGAGCCGGACAGCGAGCAGCAGGGGCGGCAGCAGGTCCGGGTAGCGAAGCCGGAAAGCGAGCAGCCGGTCCGGAAAGCGAGCAGCAGGTCCGAGCAGCGAGCAGCAGGCCCGAGCAGCGAGCAGCAGGCCCGAGCAGCGAGCAGCAAAAAAAGCCAAAAGGGACTCGCCTGATGACACTTGATGATGAATTATTTGGTGGTTCAGGTTTTAAGGGCTCAGCCGTGCCTCACTCTGCTGGTAGGGTGCAGAGTTTCAGAGTGAAAGCACGCTGAGCCCGCTGGGGAACGCGAAGCTTGCCCAGGTTTGGGAGACGCCGGTGGCGCCTTTGCGCTGATTGGAAAATACGCCGGCGTCCTTGCCCTGGGTGGTAAATACCGTGGCGGTTGTGGTCGGTAGTGTTCCGGTCGACTCGGGATCGCTTGGCACGACGCGGCGCTCTAGGTCAAGAACCCTGGCTTTACAAAGTCGGTCTCAGGTAACATTCCTTTGGGATTACAAATTCCAAAGGAGGGCCTTTGTGTTGCACACAGCTCAAAAAATTCCGAGACAGGTAACATCAGCTGCGGCGAAATCGGGGCCAGGTAACAAGATATTAAAGAGTAGAACAAAGCTATAAAACTTTCCAGTAGGAACTATAAGGAAACATCGCGGAGAGCAAATTTCTCCTGCAATTCATAATGTCTAATCGTGCTCATACACTTTATTAGTAATTCGAATGCATACAATCTATGATCTGGGGCCTAACAACCTCTGAAACAAAAAGAAGAGATTAAAACGCCCGAAACCAAAACCCACCTATTCTCAAAGAAGATAATACATGGACAAAAAACAGCTTAGCAAATACCTTCCAACCGCTGCCTAATGACAATGATAAAATCCTATGTGAGGTAGATAGAATACAAAACAAAATTATAGAATTTATAAGCAGAGTCATTAAGAAAATTCAAAATAAGCTCAGATCCAAAAAGGTTTAATACGAGGTGCATTCAAGTTATAACACCTCCGATTTTTTTTTAACCACTGGAAAATCGCTAATGCAATAACGGCAAGACTAGTGAATTTGCAACCACGAAAGTGTCTTTCATAGCCAAAGTCGCTAGAAGCCAGGTCAGGTAGGTAGGAAGCATGGGAAATCACTTCAAAGTCGGCAGCATTTCTGATATCCACTTGGAAGACAATTTTCGCATTTTCAGGTCTTCACGCAGGATTGTGTGCTCAGATCCCACGAAAAACTTTGGAGGCGATATGTTCCACACTCATTCGGTGATCCTCCAAAACGAGTTTCTCCACTCGCTTGATCATGTTGTTAGATCGACTGGTGCGAGGCCGAAATTGTCTTGATCTGGTGTCACACGACATTCTGGCTTCTTTGCATTGTCTCATCCGCAAACGCACATTAGACACATCCATAACACCATCACCACATATCTCACTCAACTGGCGATAAATTTCAACCGGTGTCACACCACGGAGAAAACGAATGATTACACGCTGTTCTTGTAATGAAAACGTCGCCATTTTAAATATGAAAAACAGTCCTCACTCTCGCCGCTGCCGCCAGAGTTCTGAGTGCCGCGCAGTACTGCCATCTCTGTCACGCATTCACAAAGAATGCGCGCGTATTTTGAAACAAACCGCATGTTTCTATCTGTTTCCAGTCCTGAGAAAAAAATTCGTAAGTGTTATAACTTGAATGCACCTTGTAAGCGACCAACTGCTTAAAGAATTACCGTATAATGAAACTTACATCTATTAAACGGATCACTAAGACTATGGTATATTTGATAAACGGCTTCTAAAACGACTAAAACTAATTATTGGGGGAAAGCAATTTATCCCGACTTATCAATTTGGATTTCGAAACAAACTCTCGGCCTTCGATCAAGTACATCGCATCGCCAACATTATCAAAAGAACTTTAGAAGAAAAAGAAATATGCTCAGCTACGCTTCTATGCGTGGCCTTTGATTTTGATAAAATATAGCACGAGATATTCAAATACAAGATAGCTAACAATCTACTCAGGCTGATGACTAAGATTCTCAAATCATATATCACGCCCGCCAGTAACATTCCCAAAACAAAGCAAGCTACAAGCAGCTGTCAACAACTTCATCACTTGCACTAAATGGAGAATTAAGCTAAATGAGGCGATGTTTACCCATATAAACTTCTCCAATAAAGAATGACATTATTTGTCAATAGCAATTAATAATCAGATAAGCCCTCACGTTAACATAACAAAATACCTGGACATGACATTAGACACCAAACTCAAGTGGCAAGAACATGTCGAGAAAAAACGCAAAGATATTCGCATTACATTCAAAAAAATGTGGTGACTGCTTGGAAGATGTTCCGAGCTATCTCTACACACTAAACTATTGTTATATAAACCATCAACTATAGGGATGCACAAAGAGATTTAATATCAAAATTACACAAACCTTTCAGCTCAAAGTTCTTCATAGTATTGTCAACGTTCCGTGGTAAAAAGGTAAAACCTTTTAAACTAGTGAATAAAATTCAAATAAAATATATGAAGTGCTCCAAAGGGAATACATCCATCAAACAGTTAAGACTTTCCCAGATTTAAGCCTACCAAACATAGCTTTAAGACATATTCATTCAAACCAAATTGTTAGACAGTATTAAATAGTTGTAATTTATGCCCTAAATGTGTCCTAATCAAAAAACGCTATAACCTAATTTGTTAACTTGTATAAAACTTGACATATTTTTACACGTATTGGCATAATCTTCAATCTTCTATTATCCATGGGTTGCGGTAGCAGCGGCAATAATGGATCGGATTGATTTTTAAATCAATGCACATATGATTTTTAGTGCTGCATTCTTAAACGACTTCAATCCATATAAATGCTAAGTTCAATACTTCTAAGAATTTTTGATTCAGCTCATCGGAGTTCTATTTCGTAAGTCCAAATTGGTTGGATTGCTGCTTTGCAAATCATCAATTTATTTTCTGTTGATAAGTTGGATTTATGCCCTAGAAACAAAGTGGAGACTTTTGTTTTTATGTCTAACTCTTTGCGGTTTTTAACAAACATTGTTTACAGTTGAGTTTTCTGTAACGACTTCAATTTGAAATATGACGCCTTGATTCATGCTTATTGAGAGACAATTTTCTTCTCAAGGTGAAGGTTATATGTATTGATTTTGTTTTGTTTACCTGATGGAAGACTTTTTAAGAATCTTTAACGGTTACTTGAACGAGGAGGCATTTGGTGACACATTTTGTTATTTGTAGCCGCAAGCTCCTTGTTCAAGCGATGGAAGTGGTCCAGGTGATCCAGGTTGCCCAGCGTCAAACAAAATTATACGGATCTCCAGTTCTGCCGGCAGTTGGCTGCACGTAAGCAGCAACAGACCTCCTAGACGTTAGAGTCTTTTCAATATGGTTGGTTGGTTAAAAATGAAAATGGTTTTAATGTTCTAGGTAGCCTAGCCGCTAGACAGAGTTATGGCAGTTGGCCGCACGTAGCCGACAGGCTGTCTGGGCTTGGAAATAATTGTAATGGTGTCCCGAGGTATCGAGACAGAGCTGTTTGGAATCTTTCCTTCGAATTTTTTTTTATTTGATCCTTCAGGTTTCTCCCCGGCTTGATTATTATAATAATTTGTGCAGTTTTTAGTGATTTTGATCAGTATTCCAGACTTAAAATTGAATTAAACAAATCTTTTTTGGAAATTCATGTAGTATTTTCTTAAGATCTTAGTTGCTTCTAATATTTTATTTGAAATGAATAATCTTAGTCGCGAAAACACTTGGGCAAAATGTTGGGCAAATTGTTCCGCCTTTACGCTATCATTTTTTGTCCACGAACCTTGAGATGTTGTACATTTGTAAATAGTAGGTGAAGTAGCTTAAAATTTTCTCTTTGCTTTTTTTAACATCCAGGTAGAATTGTCATGCTTTGAGAAATTAAAAAGGTAAATTTCTACTAAAATTCGTTTAAGTTTGACGTTCGGTTGTTGCTCTTCTTCTTTATTTTTTTCCAATGAACATTATTTGTTTTACTTTTTAGACCATCTATTGGAGTGTGTTGACTAGATTATTGCATTCTACTTTTATGTCGTCTAATTCTCGCAGTCTTATAGAAATGTCCCTGTTATCGAATTATTCGACGGTAAACATTTCAAATTATTTTGTTATTGTACACTCGAGATGTTAACTTGTTTACTATTACTGTGCCTAATATTGCAATAATAAAGGCTATCGTCCTAGGTTAGGTCATAACTTGATCATATGTCTGTATAACTGGATAACATTTCGTTAGATGTAAAAAAGATGAAAAATAGAAAGCCAGTAAATTAGCAGCCTGTCAAAATGAAGGAGCAATTCTTTTCTTGTATAACCTGCGCCAATTCTTTGCCCTTTGTTGTTGTAAGGCGTAAAACCCATAATTCATTTTTGCTGTTATAGTCCTCTTCAGCTATAAAATCCGGCCCTAGTGTTTCGAAGAATAATTTTAAAAGTAGCTGTGGTTTATTACAGTATTTTGCAATCTTCTATACGTCTTTATTATTTTTTTAAGTTCCAGGTTTACAAAAAATAAATTTAATGTTCTTTGGTGACTGTGTCGTACGTTAATTATGTGGCAAACTTGGTATTCAAATTGGCCAAATTCTTGTTTTATGTCTTCAATTAGTGTTGAATGATGTAGATATCTTTTGACTACTTTATAGCTTCGTCCTTATTTTAACTGATAAGTATGGTAAGCCACATTTTTTCTTAGAAGTTTCTGACTAGCTTACGGTATGAATCTGGTGTTCTACAATTTATTTTGACGACGTTGTCCGCAAGGCTTTTTTTAAGATACTGTTCATCATCAATGGTAAGACTCTAATGCCCCGCATGAAAGCACGTCCATGACCCTCGACTGTGAATATTCGGTTTGGCCGTCGACATAGAAATAGCGAAAGAAAAAAAATCGAGAAAGAAAAACATCTGTCTGAACAATGTGAAGAAATTGAACTACTACAAAGTAAGCGTGACAACTTCCACATGTACAAAAAGATCAAAGAAGTAACAGGATATAAAAAGAAAAATGGCGCCAATAATGTCATCAAAGATGCTGATGGACATATACTAACAGATAATAGATAGATAAAAAGATCAAATAAACAGATGGAAGATATATATCCAAGAACTTTACAATGACGAAAGGCCGGAAAACACCAGTTTAGAAGTAAAAGACGAAAATTTTAAAATTCTAAAATCGGAACTAAATTATGCACTAGAAAACATGAAAACAGGCAAAGTTGCTGGCCCGGACGAGATGCCAATAGAAATTGTTAAACTTTGTAACGATGAAACATTAGATGTTATTTTAGACCTTTTTAACACTATTTATGACACTGGGCAAATTCCCAAACAATGGTTGCTATCTACCTTTATTTTAATTCCCAAGAAAATTAACGCAAGAGATTGCTCAGATTACCGAACTATTGCACTTATGGGACATATTTTAAAACTATTCTTGAAAATAATTCATAAAAGAATTTACAAAACATTGGAAGAAGGAATAAGTAACTCCCAGTTTGGTTTCCGCACAGGTCTTGGAACGCGTGAAGCTCTCTTTGGGGTTAATGTGCTATACCAGCGATGCACGGATATGAACCAAGATGTGTTTACCTGCTTCATCGATTTCGAAAAGGCGTTTGATAAAGTGAAACATGGTAAACTACAAGAACTTTTACTTAAGAAAGGCATAGATAGGAGAGATGTGAGGATAATTAGTAACCTATATTGGGGACAGAGTGCTAACATAAAAGTTGGAACAGAAATAACCGAGGAAATTGAGATACGCCGTGGAGTGAGACAGGGATGCATCCTATCTCCACTTCTGTTTAACATCTACAGCGAAGCCATCTTTAGAGAAGCCTTAGATGAGGAATCTGCGGGAATTATTATAAATGGAGAAATAGTTAACAACATGAGATACGCAGATGACACAATCCTCTTAGCAAGCAACCTTACTGACATACAACATCTGCTTGAAAAGTAAATGATCGCTGTAACCACTACGGCTTAAAAATAAATTTTAATAAAACCAAATGGATGGTAGTTACAAAAACTCCACACATTCAAGGAAACTTAAGAGTTGCAAACATATTAATAGAACGGGTAAGGAAATACAAATACCTCGGGACGTGGATAGAACAAACAGCTGATCAAACAACGGAGATAAGAACTCGTATAGAAATAGCTAGATCCTGCTTTGCAAAATTAAAGAAAGTACTTTGCAACCGAAACATAAACATTGGGCTCAGAATACGAATGCGTCGCTGTTATGTATTTAATATCATGCTCTATGGCGTAGAAGCTTGGACACTTAAGAAAAAGCAAACAAACAAAATACAAGCCTTTGAAATGTGGTGTGTTACCGCAGAATGTTGCGTATAGCCTGGATTGAAAGAATAACTAACAGAGAAGATTTGACAAGGATGAACAAGGAATGTGAAATAATAAATACAATAAAAAAGAGGAAACTAGAGTACTTAGGCCATGTAATGAGAAATCCCAAATACGCACTGCTCCAACTCATCATGCAAGGGAAGATAAAGGGTAAAAGAAATGTTGGTAGGCCTAAAATGTCTTGGCTAAAAAATCTCAGAGATTGGTTTAATTGCAGCAGCATTGAACTATTTCGATCGGCCGTCGACAAAATCCGTATAAGAATGATGATAACCAACCTCCGTGAAGGAGAAGGACCATAAGAAGAAGAAGAAGTCGACATAGAAGCATGGACGGGAAGTTCCCATAATTTTCTGCGCTTGGGGTTATCGTAATGAACCCATTTTTCGTTCCCAGTCACAATGCGATGCAGAAATCCCTTCTGTCTTTGCCTTTCAAGCAGCTGTTCAACATCTCTCGGCTTCAATTCATATGGCACCTAATTTCTTTGTTCTGAATCATTTCCATAGCTTTGAAGCGTTTTGAAATGGCTTTTTGGAATTACTCCTAATAATTCTGCCACTTTTTTTGCGTTTGACACGAGTCTTCATGAAGTAATGCCTCCAATTCTGCATCTTTAAAAACCTTCTCTCTTCCACCGTCATGCCGGTCTTCGATGTCAAAATTACAGATCTTAAAGCGTTGAAGCCACTCACGATACTTTCTTTCACTAATAGCGATCTAGCCGTAAGTATTTGAGAGCATTCGATGAGCGTTAGCCGCAGATTTCTTCATATTGAATCAGAAAATTAAAACCTCCCGCAAATGACGAGAATCTGGCTCGTATACTGACACTTTCAATCGAGAATAACATTACGATACGGACACAAATCGATTAATATTTCGATAGGGTTATATTGACAAATGCCCAAGCTTATTGTATGACGTCTACATCTGTTTATTTCTACCACCACTTACCGCCTAAAGCCATCTATTGGAAAACGGCGGAAGCAAAGTTGTACACCTATTATTAACTTGGTTATTCATTACTGGTTTTCACTGCTTGTTTATCATGTTCTGTTATGGATACATTTGCTGATTGGGTGGTAAAATTTTAAATTTTCGGCATACCAGTATACTTTATACGCATCCATAATTGAAGCTTAATTTTTTATTTTTTATTTAAGTTATTACCACTAGTAAGTAATTAGTTAGTTGAACACGATTAGATGCATAAGGCGCCCTCGGTGTCACGTTATCATTTGCACTTGAACTTGACATCACAGCACAGGTATCGCCTATTTTTACCATCGTAAATGAGCTTCGCAAATAATAGCACGGCCGCAGGTAATAGCTCCCACTAGCACTTGAAGTCTCCGAGAGCAGGAATGCGTCCATACGTTACGATATTCGAGTCGAACTATCTAAATATAGCATGGCTCTAACGCCCCACGTGGGAGCTTGACCTGCAAATTAAGAGGTGAAAACTCTCATATGTTCGCCTTCGCTGCCCTACCGTCGCGCGTCATTTCTAATGCGGGGCGGAGTGTCAAGCACCGCCATTATTACCACGCGGTTACACTGGCACTCTATCTAAACATAAAGAAGTCTAAATGATATTTAGCGCCATAATATAAGTAGATTGTCATTTAATAGATACAAAATATTATAACTAAAAATACATGAGTTTCCATGAGCTTTTTGTTGTTTTTTATTCAGTTGCTTCTGTTTCTAGTTACTTAACCAACATTGTATTAAAATAAAAATTAATAAAATATTGCCAACACTTCCGTGATGCAATAAATTTTTAAAATCGGTCTCATAAAATTTAGAACATAGAATAAATAAGAAATATTTAGGTGGAGAATATGGGGTTGGGATGGGGAGATAATAAAGGAACAGTTTGGGCCACATATTTTAAATAGGAAATAGAAACTTCTGATTTCCAAAGAGGCACAACGAATTTTTTATAAAAAATAAAATAAATTAGAAATTGAGTACGCCAAGGGACGGAGACGTGCAACTTACTAATATAAGTAAAAGATTAAACTTCATACCATATTTGCAAGTAAATTTGAAAGAACAACATCCATCACAAAACACCCCTTTTTAAGCTCCACTCAACTTCTCGTCCCCTGTGTTATTGTGTTGGAGTAATCCGAGGAACATTTCAATTTTCCACTGGAAAGCAATTTATAAAAATTTAAATGGGGGGAGGGAGTGCTTTAATGCCCATTCAGATAGGACAAATACATATTTTCGCACCCGCCACCTACCACCGAATTATAATGAATTTTTGAATTTTGGCACTTAAGATGTTGAAAAACTATTAATAATCAATAAAAAATCTAACTCGCCTGAGAAATGTAAACTTCACAGAGATGATTTTGTAGAAAACAAGAAAAATATAATTATAGGTGAAAGAGGCTATATTTAATAGAGATTTGAAACCTACATATAAAGGATCTTCCAATAAAAACGATATCATTTTAAATAAAATAAAAACAATTTTGGGGACAACAAATTTTTTTATAGTATTTTAAAGCATAGTCTATTACATTATGTTTTGAATAACACATCATTTAAGTGTGCTTCTCGACAACTAAATCGATGCTTCCAATGTTGGTGGTTTGTTTGCATAGACTATAGATTTCAACTGACTACAAAAAGTAATCTAAAAGAGTTAAATCAGAACTTCTAGAGGCAAACTAACAGTTGCATTTTTTGAACTTATCCCTTCACCAAACTTTTCTTGTAATATGTCAATAGTGGCCTTAGTAGCGTGACATGTGGTGCCGTCTTGTTGGAACCACATTTCCTCCAAATCAATTTCATTTAAATTTGGCAACAAAAAGTCTATTAACATCAATTGGTACCGCTCATTAGTTACTGTAAGTGCATCTCTTGCCTCTTTTTAAAAAAAGAATAGTCCGATGATACCACCATACCAGAAACCGCACCATGACCTTTTGTGGATGCAAGGGCTTCTCGTGAATTTCTTGTGGATTGTTTTCACACCAAAAACGATAATTTTGTTAGTTACCATATTCACTTAACCAAAAATGAGCTTCATCTGAGGAAATAATTTTTGGCCAAAATTATGATCCGTTGCTCTGAGGCTCAGATAGCAAAGTCACGGCGTTTATAATGGTCCGGTGGCTTCAGTTCTTGGGTCAACACAATCTTATACGGGTGTAAACCCAAATCTTTTCGCAAAACACGCCGACTTGTCGTTCTTTTAATCCCCAACTCTTGAGCACGACAAGGAACCGATAAATTTGATCTGCAACACTATCTCTTACAGCAGTAATGTTCTCTGCATTTCTTGCATTTCGACGATTTGTTGATATTTTTGCATCGTGAAGAGTAAAATATTTTTCAAATTTTTCAATGATTCAGCGAATAGCAAGCATAGAAAAACGATTACGTGGACTATAGGTTTCGCGAAGAGGACGTTGAGTGTTCACAAAAGAACGTCTATTTTCATAAAATTGTTGTACAGTATCCAGACGTTACTGAAGCTTGTATTTTACCATGATGAATTGTCAGAGTATACTAAACACAAATGACAACTAGTGGAGTTGTAACATTTTATTGTATACAACTTATTGAAAAAGCAATGCCCAGACGCACCCCCTGTAACTATTTTTTGACATTTGGAAAATGAAATGAACAATCAACGGGTGAATGAGGATCGACGGAATAACCGATATGTAAGAAAATTTTACAAATGGAGGAAATGCTACATTAATAAGTTGACGACACATTTTTTAAGAATTATAAAAAAACTTATAACTTAGAAATTAGAGGCTATTGAGAAATATGACCGATTGGATTAGATAGAAAGTTATATACGTATTTGTAAAATCCGGTCCGCACGGGAAATTTCGTATATACATGCACTTGCAACTCCGGTTCAATTTTTCATGCTCTACATCGTGGTATACGGAAAACCCCAAGGGTAATACATTTTAAAAAGTCCTGAAAGCGTGTCGACACCCACGTATTCGAACGAAAAGCATTTCCCCGAGCACGAATACATAATTCGTTCGTCTCCTAAATTTTTAAATTTTAGCGCTTAATGTAAGAAGGAAAGGGCAGGTATGGCCGGTAAATTTACGGACGGCTCAGGCACGATATTAGAACGGGTTGTATGAAAGTGTGATGACAGGCGGACAAACATATTAAAATATTTTTCGGCATCAAGGTGCTCTTGAAGACTATACCAAACTTCTTATTTGATACAAAAAAAAGTTTTAATTTAATTTATTTGTTTTCAATTAAGTAATTTTTATGTTATATTGTAACTTCCCTCCTAAATTGGGCAAAAACACATCACTAATAAATATATTAAAAATTAAAATCAAACGGAGTAAATTCATCAAACAGCATAATATATATATATATATATATATATATATATATATATATATATATATATATATATATATATATATATATATATATATATATATATATATATATATAAGCCCAGTATAGTTCCAAACGTAATTTTATTAGTCAGACTGATCTTGCAAAAACTTACCCCGTTGTTTATTTCTACCTTTGAATGAAGTTATTATGTAACTTATTAAACGTACAAGGTGTAACACAAAAAGTTTAGCATACAATGTTATAAAAATCAGCTGCGGAACACCCGATACCTACAGACTACTCGTTAGAAATTTCAGAGAAAGCAATGCATACTACCACACATATCAGTTAAAACATCAACGGGCCTATGGAGTCGTAATAAGATATCTTCATCATTCAACTAAATTAGACAGCATAAAAAAGAACTGAACCCAGAAACCAGATACTGTAAAGTTAAAATTTGTTAATTAAAATTACTGTAAGGGTGAGACTTAGTTAAGGATTGAGTGAGAGCAGGTCCAATCAATAAAAACACAAAGGATTACGCGAAAGTTACTACTTGCCTAGGCATAAAACCTCTCGCGGATTGAGAGGAAAACCGGGGCAAGAGGAGTATTTATTCGTAGTTGTAAAACTTAAACTAGATACAAAACTTATAATAAAAGAACAATAATAAATGAAAATACAAACCAAAGGTGTCTCAACGTCGATATATGCGCGAACGCAATTACGCTAAATCGCGAGGTACCTTTTCGCAGGCAACGAGAGCTCTCGTACCTGGACGAGTGTGTGGTCCGCACCGTCCACGAACACCGCTCGGTCACCGCACCGCCTGGGAGGATGACCAGCGAGACGGTCAATGCCGCTGAGGGCCCAGGAGCGCAGAATGGTCAAGGACCCCAATTTCCCAAACGCGGCCCGACGTCTCGGGCAGCCAAACGTTTGGGCGACGGGCAACACGAGGTCGCAGAAGGGTCACGAACGCTCCGTGGACACCTTCCCCAAGTCACACACACACTATCGCCCTTACAACACAAGAGAGCGCACACAGAACAATATTCACGAATCCGCACTGAACTGTTTCTTTTTCACGCAGTCCTTTTTTTCTTTCCTTGAAAGCAGCATAGTTGCGAAAACGTCTTGAAGGCTCAACGGACTCAAGACAAGTGATCTAGCGCTCACCTGACGCGCGACACCTCACTCGAGCGCGCGCTCCTAATTGTCGCTAAGGCCCCGCGGCGGCGCATTAGAGAGAGGGGGACAACGCCTCTAATTAGCGGTGGCGCTAAGTTAAGTTTTTTTTTTATTATAATGGCGCACGAGCGCCCGATAGTAAAGCGCCCGAACAATAACTACTTAAGCATAACCATAAAGTCGACAATTTGATAAACGCAAGATATAGAACTACCAAGGAGCCACTTAACTTGTTTTTCGTAGACCTAGAATCAGTGAAAAGTAATAAAGAAGTCTACGAAATAAAAGAACTTTAGAACAGAATCATAGAAACATTATAGAACACAATGATGATAACACTAATAGCATACTAACCAAATTCTTGGAGGTATTCAAAAACCTTTTCAGGCAATTAATGCAACAGAACAACATGGTACCCAATATGACTACTAGGCTTGTGAATAAAATTAACTAAACAAAAATGGTTAAGTTTCTTAAAATTGCTAATGGCCTTCCTAGGCACAAAAAAGAAATAAAATTAGTCGTAGAATATAATCTAATTAATATTCTACTTATCAGCAAAACACATTTAACCTATAGAAGCTACTTCAATATCTCCAGATTCAAACTATACCATACAAAGCTCCGCAATCCTAATGAAAGTATAGATCGCTACAAACTACTAAAATACGAAGAGAATCCCGTTAAAGCAACATCTATCGAAGTGAGAACTTTTCCATATGAAATAATGATTAGTGCAATTTATTACCCACACAGATACCGGTTAAGCAAAGAACAACTATAAGTATTTTTCGATGCACCAAGACCAAACATTTTATGGGGCTCACAACTAAAGGGTGTCCCAAAATTACTCAAGAAGTAATTTTGATAAAAAAACACAGGTTTTAATTAAAAATTATAATTTATTGATGTATACAGTATAGGGTTACGTATGGAATAGAATACCGGGTAAGTGGCCTCCACGGCTTTGCTGGCACATGCGCACACTTTTGTTAAAATTTCCCTTAACCGTTTTGCAAAAATATGGGTGAGTGTCGTTGATACAGAGCTTAATTTCCTCCTTCAAAGCGTAGGTGGTCCTGGGCTTGTTGACATAAACCTTAGACTTCAAAACCCCCCAAAAAAAGGAATCCAACGGTGTTATTCTAATCACCAAAACAGAAAATTACACGACCAGGAAATTACTGATGCAGTAATTGAATTTTTAGTGGGCTGTATGGCATGCGGCGCCGTTTTGTTGAAACCACATGCCGTCTACATCCATATCTTCCAATTTAGGCACAAAAACTAGATTTATCATGTGATAGCGAGCACCATTAACTGTTACTGCCTGACCAGCCGCATTTTCGAAGAAGAATGGTGCGATAAGTCCAAAATCCGCACTAAACAATGACAAGTTGTTGATGCATTTATTGCTCAACAATCACTCGTGGATTTTCTGAACCTCAAATGCGACAATTTTGAAGATGGAAATGAGCCTCATCGCTGAAAATGATTTTGTCCGAAAAAACAGTATCTACTGTTGTTGTTCAATAATCCAGTCTCTTAGCAGTGCGTGGTCAGTAGGATATAGTTCTTGAATCAATTGAACTTTGTAAGCATGAATATGCAAATCTTTCTTGAGAATACACCATAGAGAGCTTCTCGAAATGTCCTATTCTTGACCACGGTGCCGAATTGATGTTCCTGGACTCTCAGCAACACTCTCACAAACTGCTTCGATGTTTTGTGTTGAACTACTTGTTAAAAGGCGGCCAGAGTGTCTATTGTCAATGATTGATCCAGCCTCCCTAAATTTTTTAATTAATCTCTACACATTTGATGAGTTTAAATCACTATTCCGACCACATTTTGTACGAAAATTGCGAACTGTAGCTGCCAAACTTTCATAATTTTTTAAATATTGCTCAACAATGAAAACGCGTTGTTCTTTTGTATGGCGTTTCATTTTTAATAACCCTCCACTGTCAGCTGTCACGCTGTCTTTTTTTATTTTCGTTGGCGACACTTTGCCGCACCAATGGCACGTAATTCAAATCGTGCGTGAATTTTGGGATACCCATTACTAAAGATTGAGAACTAGCAAAAATCCTCTAAGACATTTTTATTGACTAGATTGCCAACCTATTGGTCCATTGACTTTAACAATACGCCCGATTCAGTGAACTTCTTTGCAACCAATGGAATTTTCCAAGCATACAGAGATATCACTTCCAATTACAACATGAATTCGAAACACAGTCCTATAATAGCAACAATGAGCACGTCGGTAATAAGCAAAAAATCGGCGCCCAAACTACACAATTTCAAAACAAACTGGGATGCATGTAGACAAATTATACATAAAAACTTAAACTTAATAGCAAGACTACAAACACCAGACGACATTGGACAAACAGGAAATTTCATCCACCTACTCCAGAACAATGCCAAACAATCTACTCCGCGCATTGAATCCTAACGGACGACCAATAATATACCATGCGAAATTAAAAAACTGGAAGCAAAAAATTGAAAAACCAGGTCAAGATGGCAACGAACTCACGCCCCGGACACCAGGAGAAAATACAACCAGATAAGCAGCAAATTAAAAACAAAACTTTAAGAAATGAGAAACAATTCATTCGAAAAATATGTGTCAAACTTATCCAGACAGGATAACTCTATCTGGAAACCTATAAAGAACAAGGATAAAACTAATTTAATATCATCTTCTATAAGCCAAAACAGTCTTCCACCAAGTTCTTGGGCAAAAAGTGATAAAGAGAATACTTGTGAAAAGTCTTTCCCCCCGTGACAACAACCAAGTTCAAGAGATAGAACAACAGCTCGCAATACCTCAAAACATCAACAACTAAAACTGTTTACTCCAAAAGAATCAAAAATAAAATCAATAAATTAAATAAAAAAATGTAATCACACCCAAAATGCTTAAAGGATATTAGACTCAAGTACTGATCTAAATTATTCAAACCTGCTCAGATAATAATGATACCAAAGCCAGACAAAAATCCGACAGATGTGTCCTCCAATTATCTTGTCGCCAATGCTAACTAAACTTTTTGAAAAATTTATACTTAAAAAATTAAACAAGACCTCAACCCTAATGACAGGATCCCAGATCACCAGTTCGGTTTTCGATAGGATCACACCACAGTGCAACCGTGCCACCGACTAGTACACGTAATCAGTCAACTATGGAAAATAAATAGTATTATACAGCAGCCTTCCTAGACGTAAGCCATGCCTTCAGGCCTACTTTATAAAATTAAACAAACTTTCCCTGTTAACTTCCAGTCGATACCCTGTTCAATTGGGAGTACCTCAAAGAAGCATGTTTGGTCCCTTCTTAAACATTAGGTATTTTTGCAGACAACACTATAGTAGTTGCAATCAAGAACAATCCAATAGTTGCCTCATCCACCCTTCAACAGCACTTGAATCTTATAGATTCATCATACATTCTTCAAATCTCACCTAAAAATTTTGAAGCACTTAATCATTTCCTTATGTTGCTTTCTGTTGTTCAGTTGCCTAAAACTCACGTTCAAAATTGCAGCTTCAGATAGACGCAAAATAAAAAATCACAAAAACCTAGTAAGGGAGTTTATAAAATGCTAAGAGGAAGTATCCCAGCAAACAATTTTTTAGGAATTTGTTGAACTCACAAAAAAATGCAAGTTTTGTTTCCAAAACATTATATAACATATCTCATACGTAGTACCTAAACGTTACCATAATTTAAAACCTTACTTATTGGTCCAGTCCAACAAACAAAATTAGGTTTACCATCAAAGATAAAAATATTTTTAACAGACTAAGTAACCAACTGAAATAAACTTTGCGCGAGATGTCACTCACACAGTATGTATGTATCAACAGATTTGACAACTCCACATGAAAGCCTTCAAATCTACCAAAAAACCTGTACCACCTAGTTCTCCACTGTTCATAATTTTGCCAGACACAGGTTATTTTACAAATTATCTTTGTGAAGTATTCCAACCGCGTATCAACGAGGTTGTCTGTTGTGACCAGACACCCAAATAAAAAAAGTTTTAGAGGTTTCAATTACTTTTGGATGCTTTAAATAGTGCAGAAAGCGCTATATAACCGTAGATTCATCATCTAATTGCTTTTGGATAAAGATCGAAAAGACTGCATTTACAGATGTATAAAATTTAATTAACTTAAAAACTTAAAGAATGACGCCACCAAAAACGCCACTTATTTGTAAACTGGGTTTTAGAGAACACAACAGTTAATGGTGATTTTTTCAAAAAATTCATATTAAGCAATGAAGCCCATATTTCTTTAAAAGCTTTGCAATAGTCAAAATTGTCGCATCTATGGTAGTGAAAATCTACGTACTATTCTCGAAAAACCAACGCATGCATACAAATGTACTGTTTGTTGTGGATTATGAGCTGGGAAAGTCATTGGACCGTACTTTTTTAAAGACGAAGCTAGCAACCTTGTTACTGTCAATTTTGTAAGTTATCGAGATATTTCTAAACAACTTTTATTTCAATGAAACCAACGATTTGAACTTGAATGACATGTGGTTTCAACAAGATGGAGCCACACGTCACACAGCGCATGAAAACTCACTTTACTTCAAACCAAATGACCTGGTCGTGTTATCTAGCAGAGGGGTGACAACTATTAGCCACCATGGTCTTGCGATCTAATCTCAAACATTTTCTGGGGCTATTTAAATAAAAGTGTTTATGTCAACAAGTCGGTTGCGATTCCAGAACTAAAAGAGAACATCAGACGTGTAATTACTGAAATAGAATTCCATTTGCAAGAAAGTATGCAAAATTTCGCTAAAAGAATTGTCACATATCAGCTGAGTCGTGGAAACCATTTTGCTGACATCATGTTTCATAAGCAATAACTAAGTCTATACTTAACACTGATAGTAATTCAGGAAAAATACCTTAAAGTTCAATTTAGATCACTCTTTATTAAGGAAACCTGGGCTTAGTGTTACGTTGCATTTAGAGCAATATGTGAGTGGCTTGCCTTTACAATTTTGAAATTGGTATTGGGTTGGCCTGTCTTTTTAACCAAAAATGTAATTTAGTTTTTCATGGTGTTTCTGCCTTTATTTTTTTTTGTACACTTGAAAGCATTGATTATTGCCATACCAATAATTCTTATTCTTATTTTCGCCTCAAATGTTTTTTTTTAACAATCAGTTATGAAAGTCTATACTTTTGATAAATTTGTGGTAATTATAGCTTTAGATTGTTGTCTTGGCCATTTTTCCTTATTCTACATTCTAACCGATGCCGAAGACCCAATTTTGTCAAAGTTGGTAGCAACAGTGACATACTACAATTTCATTTCAAAATCATAATTTTGTCGTAAATCTTCCTTTCACATTTCTATAACCAGTTTTCTATATATGAAGACACGTTCTCCATAAATTATAGCCATATCTTATAGGTTTTCCAAACAGGATAAATTGTTTAGTTTATTATTTCCATGATATTGAACACTCATTTTATTCCCATTTCTGAAAATTTCTTTCCAAGATATCAATTAGTGGTCTTACAAAATAACCACACGTGTATAAATCGAGAAGAAAACTTTTGACCAGTGCATTGGATAGAGCAGGATTAGCAAAACAATTGTCCCATTTAAAAAAGTTTGCGATATATTCAACTTTAAAGTTTTTGCAAAAATTATTCATTTTTCCATTAAAATCAAATTTACATCAATTGAAATGTTGCACAAGTAGTATTAATCATCAATCAGTCTGAAATATTCAAAATAACAAAGTTATAGTATCATGGTACGTATGTTTTACAATAATGACAACAAAGACTAAAATCTGGGTTACTTTTGAAGAAATGATCAAATCATAGCAATGATTTACATCAAGCACATCTCATAAAAGCTACTTTGTTACAAAGAGAACAGTAATTGAAACTAAACCTAAATACAAAGTATGATGGAGAAACAAATGGTATATTGTCGTTTGTTCGATAGCCAGATCTGAAAAATGCATATTAGAACAAATCCATGTATCGTGGTGATGCGATTTAATTCAATTTGATTGACGTTATCTTGCTTTGATTATCTCGTTGGTAAACCTTTATATCATGCGGACGCCGTTTGGCAAAACCTTTGCTAGGACGAGTACCAAACGCATCCCACGATCGACGATATTTTGTGCAGTTGTCCCTTTTTTAAAAGGAAAATATTTTTTTAGCTTATTGTGCGTTTTAATTAGAGCTCTATTAAATGTACTGCTCAAAAGTTTCCCGTTCCATTTACGACACGTGTGGTTGCCTCGTTAGCTTGAACGAGCTGCCAGGCTTTGAATTGTATTGTACAGGCAATGGTTAATTAATTTGAAGATGTTGCCTCTTAGATTTGCAAATTTGTGATAAGAATATTGGTAAACAGGGGAATAATATTAAAATGGCCATTATATATGTTATACAGATATAAAGTCGACATAATAGTTATTTTGTTATATGTGTATATAAATAAGGAAGAAAATTTAAATATTTCAAAAAAGTGGTAAGAATTACAAATGTGTGATAAGCCATGTTCTGTGAGAGACTGATAGATTAGTTATGTGTAAGAAAATCAAAAATCGTAAGTGATTTTTTCTTGTAAATTTTTTAGCACTATAATTTTGAAAATCTTAAAAAAAATTTTGAGATATGAGAAATTTTTTGGCATCGGGGAATATATCTAAGTTTGTTTTAAAAGTCGATAGTTAAATTGTTGGGTGCTTGATGATTTTAGTAAATCTCCATCTTATCAATCTTACGGCGGAAAGGTAACTAATAACTATTTCAGCTTGTATAATATTTTTGGGGCTTTGTAATTATGAAAGTTTAATATTGGGTTTAGTCAATAAAGGCGTAGGTAGGATTTTGAGTCCAATTTCCCTGGCGTCATTGGCTATGTTATGCAGACATTGTTGATAAATGATTCTATCTTGATTACATGTTCGGTAGGAACATGATTCGAGATGACTACGGTAATAATGGTAAGGTTCTAAACGCTCCGCGTGGGAGCACAACCCGCGAACTGAGAGGTTAAGGGGTTAAGTGGGTTTTCCACGTGCTTTGTGACGTGTGATTCTATCGTCCTAAAACCACATATCATTCAAGTTAAAATCGTTGGTTTAATTGAAAAAAGTTTATTGGCGTCAGCATAAAAGTAAAAGCCTTACTAACCTTTCAGCCCACAATGCACCCAAGCAGTGCAATTTTGTAGATAAATTGGTTTTTCGTAAATAGCACGTGAATTTTCACTACCCCAAATGCGGAAATTTTAATGATTCGCAGTCATTTAAAGAAACATGAGCTTTACTGCTCAATAATCATTTTTTGCAGAAACTATAGACAACTGCTGTGTCTTCTAAAGCTCAGTTCACAAATGTGCGGCATTTCTAGCAACTTTTTCTTTGAGTTCTTGAATGAAATAAACTCTATAAGTCTTTAGATCCAGATCCTTTGTGTCGTATGAAGGATTCAATTATTGTGAACGGCGACGAGCTGATGTGCTTAGTTCTTCATGTACACTAGTACTTACACGAGCAATATTGTTATCTAAATGGCCGTTCTTTGCTTTGTTAATAAATATAACACTTGTTTCATCTCAATTTGCACATTTGACAAATTATTGCGTTCCAAGCATGTCGAAGCTTACTTCGCGTAATCGTAACATCGCCTATTTTTATAATAAACTTGAATGATATTGATGTGTTGATTTACCTTATAGGGCAGTATGATGACTTTTCCATGTATTTGGATACCAACTGTACAAATACAAACTTCCGACATCCACAGAACTCGAATTGAAATTAAATTTCTAAAGTTTGATTTGGATCACTCTACAGTTACCGAGACTAAAATAATTTCGCCTTGGTAACTTCTTATGTAGTTAGTAATAAAAATAATAATAAAAAAGACTGAAATAAGGGAAGGCAGCAATTTATTTATCAAAATTAAGCATTACACTATTATTCTTCATTCATATGCGCCGAAGAACTAACTGTAAATGTAAAAAGAAGATAATATCCAGATATGCAAAAAAACACCCACAAAAAGCAAAAACTAGAATAAGCGTACCTTAATATTTCCTTTATAAGGCACATCCTAAATTGTTTCAATTTCATACCATATATTGAGAGAGACACGGATGTCTTTTTTGAATTGGGAAATATTAATCGTTACATAAAAAGTTACTCAATTTTTCCCAGAACAGAATTATTTATATCTTTTTTTATTCATTAATTACTCTTTCAATTTCCATTAAGACTTTTGCCCGCAATCCAGTTACAACCTAAATCTGCTACGCCACTGCCGTGTCTTGCAACGGGCAAATGCACGCAGCTTTGTATCAAACGGTGTATTCTTCTCTGAAAATGTTCGCTCTACCAGTGTTAGTATCTTTTACTACCACATTATCAATCAACGGTAGAATGACATTAAAGTGAAAAGTCGATTCGACGGGAATGTCAAAGAACAGGTAATGCTTTAACCAAAAACCAATCAAATTCTTGCACACCGGATAAAAGAAAATCTCTTAACCTTAGAATCAGCAAACAGATGTTTATGGAAAACTACCAAAAATATTTTAAGTCAAATAGAAAAACTACCTACGCTTACATCTAATTCTGGTTGCGACAACTACAGTTCAGGCGATGAAAAAGTTGAAGCATTTGCTGCACACTTAGAAATGACTTTTACCTCTGTCCTCGCCAAATACCTACTCATATTAAGCACGTGGTAGACCCTATCAAAAGGAACGTACCAATTCCCAAGAAAATTAAACCACCAAAGAACTTAAGAACATCACTCATCAAAGAAGTTTCCTTTCTGTGACGTCACAAACATAACCTTAGCGCCTAACAGAAAAAGTCATAGCTTATTTAAGCACAACTTATAACTTCTGCTTGCAGTTAAGATATGTTTTCCAATCATGCCAACATGCTAATGTTTGCAAAACCAGGCAATAATAGAACAGAACAAAATAGTTACAATGCAATAAGCCTATTGACAAATTCATCATAACTGTAAAAAGTAATCCATAAAATACTTATGGAAGATATCAAAAACCTAAATTAAATACTGTTCACTTCCTGTTTAGATTCAGAAAGAGCAATTCAACTCACTATCAACTACAAAGGATTAGTGAACTTATCGAACATGGTTTTGAAGCAAGTAAGGTTTCAAAAAAAATTCTAGATATAAATATACCTCTTATTCTCGTTTTAGGAAAATCAAACTTTTGCCTTTTAAAACCCAAAAGCATCAGAGTTTGGGTCCCACAAAGTAGCACCTTGGGTCTAATGCTTTTCCATGTATATGTATTCGTCCCACCGAAAATTAGCGAAACATTAGCTACTTTTGCGGATGACACGACCATCTTCACTTAGGAGGCTAGCATTACATCAAACTACAAAGTAGCTGCTTGTACATTTAGCTGGAACTTTCACGTGAAATAAAAATTAACTAGAAGCTGTACCAGGCTCGGGCAACTCTATACTTTTATTAATCGGAAATATGCCTTAAAAATCTACTATGCAGTCTTCTTACGTATAAACTTTTTATGGCCATTAGCTTTTTATATATTACTCGTATGGTATAATACATCAAAAATGAATATACGGAACCTATAGAGGTTCCAAAACAAAGTGTTACGAACTATCGTCAACGATCCATAGTATTTTCTAAATACACAGCAGTTCTACTCATCGATGACTAAACAAAAATAAGTGCTAAAAGGTTTATAAAGAAGTCAAACACTAGTAATAAAAATGTGTAGCTAAAAATGCAACATAATAGGTATGCAAGTAGAAACTCGGCTCTGAAGTTAGTTGCCTTAAAAAACATACTTGGACGCAGCCAATTCGCCCGCCATTTTGGATATATGTAGCTTAGTCGTTGTTGTTTTTATGACATAAGTTTCAGTCATTTACAAGCTGTTATTCCGTGTGTATCAATTTTATAAAAGATAGATGTCGATAAGCAATATTTACGCCATTGCATTCTATTCTGTTTTCAAATTTAAAAAAATTCTACTCAAGCTGTAGAATTGATTAATTCGACTTTTGGTGAACATTTTATAAGTTATCCAACAGTAAAAAAGTGGTTTGGAAAATTTTGTGCTGGAAATTTTAGTCTTGAGGACGACTCACGTCTAAGAGCAGTAAAAAAAATTGAAGACAAAGAACTTCAAGTTGTACTGAATAAAAATGTATATTGAACTTAAGTAGAGCTTGCAGAACAGTTAGAAGTTGCTCATCAAGCAATATCACTTCGATTGCATGCAATGAAAAAGGTACAAAAAGAATAAAAATAGGTTCCTTATAAACTGACGAAAGAAAACAAAAACCGAAGAGTTGACATCTACATGAATTTGCTTTCTCGGTACAAAAGAAAGAATTGTTTGCACAAAATCATTACGGGTGATGAAAAGTGGATTTTGTTCGACGATCCTAAACGCAGAAAACCATGGGTTGATTCAGGCCAGCCATCAACATCAGTTGCAGAAACGAATATTCGTGCCAAGAAAGTGTTACTGTGCGTCTGGTGGGATTAGAAAGAAGTCATTTACTACGAGCTTCTGGAACCTGGTCAAACTATTACAGCAGAGCGTTGCAAGGCCCAATTAATCAATTTAAGTGATGCTCTGGAAAAAAAGACCATTTACGGGTCAAGGAAGGCGGAAAGTGATATTGCTGCATAACAACTCTCGTCCACATACAGCAAAACCAACCCAGGAACTCACCTTCTCTTTAGGCTGGGAAGTTGTCCAGCATACGGCGTATTCTCCAGACTTGGTTCCTTCTGATTACCACTTATTCAGACCGTTATAAGTGTTTTGTAAGAAGAACTTTTTAAATAATCATAAATACAAAAGTCTAAAAAAGTTACATAGGGAAATCTTGTTAACCATGCAATAGGACCCCCTCATAACTATACATCTTCCAGGACATGCGTCGTTGAGATGTTTCCTAATAGCAAGCGTAAAATACGTTGGAGCTTCATTTTGCATAATTCAAAAATTTCGTCTCTAATTTAAAAGTAAATCTCCCAAAAGTTCAAGAAGAGTATGGCCCTAAAATAAACGTTTGCAGAGCCTGTTAGGCGTTTTGGCAAAATTGTTTTGTGGTTTTTATCAGCAATGTCCAAATTTGCTCTTCTACCTCTGTTCTACATATTGATCTCTATAGTCCAGTATCAAAAACATGTTTTGCAACATACACATTCTCTTAAACTTTGAAAAAACGTTTTAAACAGCTGCTGATTGGAAAATGCTTCAGCGTAGAGACGACTTGCACTCAAAGCATTCCCATTGGCACGACTATGCATGAACATCATATCGGTTATTTCAGCATTCGAATGCACAACCATTGCAATTGATCAAAACAGCACTATTCAGGCGAAACTTTAAATTAAGCTGTCTTAAAACAAGCTCAACTGATCAGCAAACAATTTTTTTTAATACACATGCAGTTTGCCGATAAACACATATGTGAAATTTATGATTTAAAATAAACACAGGCTCTACCTGAATGCAAAACTTAATTTTTTTGGAAATTATTGAATAATTAAGGTTTCCATCGTAATGTGGGATGAGATTAGGCCAAGCCTGGTGACTTTGGCCCAAGTCCTAAAAATGTTTGTTTCAGATTATGCTGTTTAGCAGATACTTTTATTTAATCAGTCTTCGTGGCAAACGGTAGACAACAGCAATATTTACAAATAGTTTAGTTTGTATTTGAACTACGACCTACAGCGTCACTTAAACAAACATTTGTTTTTGACGCGGAAAACGTACCCTGCCAACTTTCATGTGAATCTTTTTATACTTACATACCTATAAAACACGTAAATAATGTGTAAAGTTAAAATTCTTCGACCTTGTTTGCTCTGCCGGACGTTTTATGAGTTGGTATGACTTTGGCCACGATTTGGGGTGGCATTGGCCCAACTTCGCTTTCTTTGTTTTCTTTCGTAATAATGCTGGTCACGTTTCCAAATGCTCTTTATTGAAAATTCTAGCAAAAGTTTGTATGATTCCTTTGTAGTCATGCCACGAAGTCAACAAAAAAATTTGGGCTCTCGTTCCTACAAAAATTACAATTCGCAAGAATTGCAAGAATGCCTAGAAAGTTTGGGCAACTAACTCAACGAGCTGCTGAAATAAAATACAAAATTGCGAGATCAACAATTAAGAACAAGTTTCAAGGCCTGCACACCAAGCCGGTGGGTGGTTTTCGCATGTTCAATGTCAAAAAAGAAGCTGCGTTTCTTCAACATCTGATCATATATAGTCGGACTCTGGAATTCCAGTTGTCGCTTCACATTTTCGATTGATGGTTAAGCTGCAATTGCAAATTTTAAAGAAAATTATTTTAGTTACGAGTAGTAGCAGAACTGCTTGAAAAGGCATCCGATCCTTTCAATCAGAACTAGTACTAATATTAATAAAGTGCGCACTAATGTTGGTGAAGCTCTACTTAACGAGTACATGGACAATTTGAGTGTCGTTCTAAAGAACCGTCCTGTATTTGGAACTGCATATGATGAAACCAATCTTAGCGATGACCCTGACAATCGAAAGGTAATTTACCAGTAAGGCACAAAGTACGTCGAGGAAATATGCAACTTCAGTAAAAGCTCTACTTCATTGATGTTCTGCTAGCATATGTGGACGACGTGGACTGAAAACGGCTCAAAAGATGCCCGTTATAAATAACTTATAAAGACTGGTTTGAAACGCTCTTTTTACACACTGTCAAAATGAGCAAGGACCAGTGGAATTAATTGGGGACAATTTATCAATACATGTCCGAACCTTAGAACTATATTAGCAGCATAACATAAGGTTTGTGTGTTTACCACCCAACACTACACATTTTACAAAATCTTTGGATGTGTCCTTTTTTGCCCCCTTAAGAGAAATTGACGCGGAATCCTGCCAAAGTGGAAGGAGTTAAAGAATGGTTTAAAATTTGCAACAATTTTTAAGAATGTCTTTCCTACACTGTTAAAGGAATTAATAAACCAGTTGGAATCAAACATGAGACAACATTTAAAATCTGATTTCAAAAACTGTAGAATTTATCCGATTAATAGAAACATGCTGCTAGAACATTTATCTCAAGATCTAAATGAATCGATAAAAGTCTGATCGGTGAAGTCTTTTTGGGATAGTTAAAAAATGGTTAGGTTTCCTAGGGACAGAAGATACTACGAAGAGAAGGAAGAAATTGCAGATAGCAGCTAATAAAAGTATTAATCGTCAAAATGTCGAAGTTTTCGAAGACTCTGTTGGTCCTTCAAAACCCCAGCCCCCATCAAAAAGAAGAAGGCCTTCATCTCTTTCTTCAAACGAAGAGTCTGACAAAAAGGTGTTGATGTGATTAGAATCTAACCAGAAAGGTAAAGGTGTTTCTAATTTAGAAGAAAGTGCTTAAACTACCCCCATTGTACCATCATAACCACCACAAAAACTGCAAACTCTTGATTATGTAGTCGATAATTTTGTTGTCGTTATGTTCAATGCTGGAAAGTACCCCGAAAGAATTATCAGCGTCTTGGAGAGAGGACCCGCTGTTGTCTGCATGGAAAAAGGTCTTAAATTTTGGAGATGGCCTAAAAGGAAGGATTTGATTCCTTATGATTAGAATAAGGTACTGTGCAAGCTAAATCCTCTCAAACTGCTTAAACGAAATAAATTTTCTGTGCATAAGATCGACAATTCTGTATAAAATGCACTTACCTTCTTATTTCTCTTTGTAAGATTGTAAATAAAAAAATATTGTCTAACGTATTTGTACTTTATTGGCCTTTTCTAATCTCAAAACACCAACATTACAGCAAATTTACTAATTTTGGAAAAAATTCTACTTTTTTCAATTTTCTAGTGCATATTTTGGCGATTATTAGCTCAAGGCCCGTTTTACGTGTTATTTATTGTTAAAATAAGCTGTGGGCCAAAGTCCATAATTTTTAAAAATTTGTGTGGAGAATTTGGATGGTCAAAAAAATACTAGACGTACTAATGCTTAATAGTCTCGCTAAAATTATACTAAATATGTGAAAAAACGCGGAATTTTAGGCCAATTTCACCCCAGTTTGCAATACCTAAGAAGTTGCTGTTATCTGTGGTTAATCTGAAGACCTATGTACTCTTTAACTTATTTTCGGAAGTACTATTGACGTTATTTTAGAACATTTTATATAAAAAGAGGGATTTTAAATTGCAAGTGAAGTAATATCAATGAAAGTAGTATAGATGAGTATAACTTGAAATTACATATTACTTTCAAAGTTTAATTTTAATCGAAAAAACTTCATTTTTAGTTTTCAATTTACTAAAATCGCTCTGATATCATTGTATATTAGGGAAGACAGAAGATTAATAGAACCATATAATTATAAATAACTGTTAATGTCTGTTTACTTTATTATTTGGGTTTTTTTTTAAACATGTTGAATAACTAAGCCCGTAGTATTGATTTTATCATGTATTTATGAGTTTTCAATTAAATCTGCACTTTCAGCAAGATCGTCCCACCGCCTACTTACAACTGCTTATAAGTTAACAGAAGTTTTTCCTTAATCGCCCAGCGCTAAATCCGCTTACTCGTGCTTCCAGATACACTCAGCAATTCAGCAGACGGGCTTTATCCGGGTTAAGCGCGGTTACAAGCCGCTGCGCGTGGAAAACCTGGTGCAGAACATCCAGCCGCACAAAGACCCGTCGGACCCCTACTTTCCCTTCCAATGGTATCTGAAAAACACCGGCCAGAACGGCGGCAAGGCCAAGCTGGACCTGAACGTGGAGGCGGCCTGGGCCCAGGGGGTGACGGGGAAGAACGTCACTACAGCCATCATGGATGACGGTGGGTAGATTTGAAAAATGATAAATTCTTTGTGTTGCTTGCGCGTTTATTGTTTTATGAATCTTAAAATGTTGCAGTACAGCTTTGGCGCTTCAGCGGTTTCATAAAACACTTTCTGTGTTCGCTGCATTTCGAATTGATTTTGTGATTATATACAGGTTGAAACAAATATCGATGTACAGCGTTGCACGTTTTTACTTCAATAACCCATTGTAGTATTACTGTATTTTGATTGTAACTCAGTTTCTGTCACATGTCATAGTATGGTTCGAAGCAGATTTTGATTACTTTTTGAGATCTGAAATAATTACTGAACATTCGTAAAAACAACAATAACTGATTTATTAAATGGTTATTGGTAAATATAATTACAACGAATTTGTTCTAAATGGCCACCCTTAGCCTCTGCGCAAGCTTTAAGACGCCCGGGCCATTCGTCTATGACAACACGCTCTACGTCAATTGGAAAAGTATTATCTGTAGACTTCAGGGTTCGCTTTGAAGAATCAACATTAGGGTGTATTTTTCAACAAACTATGCCCTATAAAACTGCCCATCATTTTGTAATCTAATGGATTGAGGTCTGCAAAAGAACAATCGAGTTCACCGTGCTGAAAGCGTGCAATTCAGAGGTTTTACTGACTCAAAACATTCTGTTGATACACAGCGGCCGAAGTTGTGACTCCCTTTCAACAAAAATGAATGTCAATTACTCCATCATAACATATCCCCGACTAAACCATTACAGCCACTGGATGATGGCCTCTCTAAACTTTTGGACTACCTGAGATGCTTCTTCGGGCGACCTAGGGTATACCCCATTATTTTGTATGTTGAAAGATACTTCCACCGTAAACATTTTTTCATCTGTAAACAGAAATTTGCTATGGCTACCATGCGTGTACTCGGTGAATAACCTGCTTTTTCTCTTCTATTCTCCTTGTCAGCAAATGTTTCGTATGTCTTTTGTAAGCAGCTAGTCCTAGGTCTTACTTAATAATAGTAGAGATCAAAGTATTGGAAAATTGCATCTCCTAGAACATAATCTTCTGCTTACGAAAAGGATTTCTTGTAATTCGGGAATTTGCGGCTTCGATTGCCTAACAGCCCGAACTGGACGTGGTCTTCCAGATCTTGGACGATCATGAACATTTCCAGTCTTATTAAACAATTTTATAGCCCGATGTGTCTTAAAGATTATAGTTCTTTCAGTTCCACACCTATGTCTTTTAAGACTTGACAATTGCAACCATATCTTAAAGTCATAGATATCAATGCCGTGTAAAGCAAGGATAATTTTTGATTTTGTAACAGTATTTATGGAAATACTAGCTACTTAATTTGTATGACCAGCTGGTTATAACAGTCTACCATTTAAAGCGCTATCGTGCATTTTTTTTAGCTCTTATCACACTGTCTATATCACCTTCCTGCTATTTCAACACTCAAGCGCTTCCCTGCGTACTTTATGAAGTTGTGGACTGAGTTTTGCTGTTGAGAAGTTTTTGGTATTTGGAAACACTTTCTCGCAATTTTTTGTAGCTATGCTTCAAGTTTATAGCAGAAAATGGACCCTTTCCCACTTTTTTTGTAAATTGGTATAAAAAACCTGTTTACACAAATAATAAACAGTCGTTACAAAGCAATGAAATTAATATTTACCACTTAATAAATTTTTTATTGAGAGAATTTCTTAAAAAATTGAGCAATTATTACTTTTTTCATTTATTAGAAGATTTCAGAATAAAGTTTTTGGGCTTATATGCTTTTCCTTATTTTGTATTTTTGACGAATCTAAGAATATACAAAATTGATTCATAAAATGACTAAGTATACAAGATATGTTCAGAAGATATCAAAATGTTGACATAGTGAAACCAAAGTAACCTGGTGACCAATGAACGTGCAGGGTAACGCGCATTCTTAAATGAGTGACTTCACTGGTCATGCCAGTTGGAATTTAGACGCTGATACGTAAACACATATAGCTTGTGATTATCTTATTTGCAATGACCGAGCAAGTAATGTAGCGAATCTGCAACGACTTTTGTGTGAAGCTAGAACATTTGTTCGCAAAAACTATTCAGATGACTTAGAAAACTTTCGGAAAGGATTCAATAAGTGCAGCACAAATAAAGGCATCATACAAATAATTCAGAAATGGCCGGAATCTGTTGAAAGTGATCCACATTCTAGAAGGCCAGCGACGAGCAGAACACCAGAAAATGTTCAATGTGTATGGTCTTCGATCAACAAGTATTTGTGACTGGCAATCAAAGAACTAAAATGTGCTGGGGATCCCAATAACTAAAGTGCAAAATTTCAATTGAAGATCTTATCATGAAACGCATCGCGACTGCTGTAACCAAAGAAGAAACATCATGCTACAGTTGCTAATTACTTGCGTCAAGCTACTACTATAGCAGAATATAAATGTCTTATACTATTCCTTTCTAAAAGAACTCCAACAAGAAAGTCCATTTCTTTTTATCAATTACTATAAACTGATTTAATGGAAATAAAGCCAATAAATAGCTAATGGTAAGAATTTTCAAGTTTCATTCATGGTGAAGAAGCACTTAAAGAAACAAATCTTTAGAATTCAAAGGCATATCTGAAAGAATTGCCATACTAAATATATGTATACCAAAATACAAAAACAACTGGACTATAATGCCGATCTATGCACCGACAGAAGCAGCAGAAGAAACAATAAAAGAAAATTTCTATAGCCAACTTTCAACCACATTGGAAACTGCCAATAAAAACATCATCGTCATGGGAGACTTTAATGGCAAAATAGGTGAACAGAATCATGGTGAAGACAATACAGTAGGAAAATATAGCACAGGAAAGAGAAGCGGCAATGGCAAAAGGATCGTGAACATGGCCCTTAAGAACAACTTAACCATAATAAACAGTATTTTTAAGAAGAATCCGGCCAAAAAGTGGACTTGGGTATCGCCTGATGGGACCTACCGAAACGAAATAGACTTTATAATAAGCAATCAACCCAAACTATTCCAAAATGTCAACATAATAAATAATCTTAACTTCAACAGCAATCACCGCATGGTCAGGGCAACCCTGTTTAACAAAGAACATAAGAAATAGAGGAAGTACTTAAACCAGAAAGGGAATTCCTTGTTAATGTGCACATCACAAAAAAATATGCCACCTGAAGAATTAAACAAAACGCAAGAACTTTACAACACAGAAATAAATGAAATCTATACAACAAAAATCAAGAAAAAACTAAACAAAAATACACTAACCTCTAAGACAGTAGACCTAATTCAGAAAAGGAAGCAGTTACTTAAAAATAAGGAAGACAAAGCAATATTACAAGAAATAAATAAATTAAGTAAAGTAATAAACCGTAACATAAAGCAAGATAAGGAAAATAGAAAACTTGAATGTATCAAACACCATATATCCAAATCAGAAGGTATAAACAATGCCTTAAAAGAGCTACAAGAGGAAAAGAACCGGATACAAAAATGAAAAATAAAAAAGGTCAAGAGGAAACAAGAAGGCAACCAGTTCTAAATATTGCGACAGATTATTATCGTAAACTATATTCTACTGAAAACACTCAAGAAAGTAACATAAACCTTGAAGACAACATAGAAGAAGTCCCTCAAATTCTTGAAAGTGAAGTTCAACATCCAATAAAATCACAAAAAAACGACAAAGCTCCCGGCACTGATCACATAGCCAATGAGATGATGAAGGCGAGACTACAAGAAACAACAACAAAATTGACCAACCTGTTCAATGTCATTTTAAATACGGAATATATACCCACACAGTGGACAACAAATACTATAGTTCTCATCCACAAAAAAGGAGACAGATCAGAAATAGTCAACTACCTCCCAGTAAGCCTGATGTCTAATGTATAAAAGGTATTTTCAAAAATAATACTTAATCGTATCACCAAAAAACTAGATGAAGAACAACCAAGAGAACAAACTGGGTTTAGATCAAGATATTCCACAGTGGACCACATCCATGTAGCGAAACAGCTAATCGAAAAAAGCTATGAATACAACTACCCGCTATACATGGCCTTTGTGGACTATAATAAAGCATTTGACTCCTTGGAACATCACTATATCTGGGAAGCCCTGAAAAATCAAGGAATTGAAAATAAATACATAAGGATAATAAAGAATATATACACTAACAGCACAAGTACAGTAAAACTATAAACAGAGGGGGAAGCCTTGCCTATACGTCGAGGTGTGAGATAGGGAAACAAACTCTCATCAAAACTGTTTTCGTCAGTGTTAGAGGAAATCTTTAGAAAAATAAAATGGGACAACTTCGGTATCAATATCAATGGAACAAACCTGAACCATCTAAAATTTGCGGATGACATAATACTCATAACGGATAACCCAGAAGACCTACAAATTATGCTCCAAGATCTGGCACAAGAAAGTAAAACGGTGGGACTAACAATGAACAAAACAAAAACCAAAATAATAACAAATCGTTCCCAAAAACTTATCAAAATAGAAAAAGAATACATTGAATATGTAAACTCTTACATTTACTTGGGACAACTAATTGCATTCAGTGACCAAATGAAAGTAGAAATAGAGAGACGGGTTTGCAACTCATGGAAGAGATTTTGGACACTCAAGAAAATTATGAAAAGTAAACAATACAGCATAGCAATGAAAAGAAAAATATACGACACCTGTATACTACCCATACTAACCTATGGTTGCCAGACTTGGGCAAACACACAAAAACAAGACCAAAAACTAACTACATGTCAAAGAGCAATGGAGAGGAGCATACTGGGCTATACAAAAAGAGCCACGGACATAAGACACATAACAAAAATAGAAGATGTTGTGACCAAAACAAAACATCTCAAATGGCGGTGGGTAGGACATATGCTCAGAGAAAATAAAAATAAATGGACAAAGCACATAACAGAATGGACTCCCCAATTCAAAACCAAAAGAAAAAGAGGAAGACAAAGAAAACGTTGGTCCGATGATATAAAAAAATAGCAGGTCCATTATGGCAGCGAACAGCTAAAATTAGGGAAGAGTGGAAAAAACTAGAAGAGGCATATGTGTCGTAAAGACACGGCCAACACCGAATAGAAATATTTAAAATGCAACATAAACAATTAACGTATAAACTATTGGCATATAAAAGATATAATAAATAAAAAATCAAATCAATTTCGACATTTTTTAAAGAGAGGAGAATTAAACAGTCAACCTTACATTCAATAAGTTAAAATCTGCAATAAATTGAAAATGATTTCTTCTTCTAAAATCAAACCAAGCAATGGTTCCAATGGACCATTTCAAAATCTCAAGAATGATTGCTAATATAATCTGCAAGTCTGTATGATGGCTGCAGAATAAAGAAGGGAACAAAAATCAATAACATTACAATTTATCTACTGCATGGGTTATATTAAAAAGTAATTTTTCAAACAAGGCAATTACAATTTTTCCAAAACTTAAAATTTCTGTAGACCTAGAACATAGCTTTCAGAGTAAGCATCGCTTACTAAAATTATTATTAATAGATAAGATACACAAACTAATTATTTCTGATCTGCTTGAAATGCCCTTCATCAAGGGATTTTCATTACTTTTCTACGAAAACGTCATACTTGTTCATATATACATCATGCCAACAAATTTCTTTACATTAGAGAAAAAATCAGGTATCTTCTGTCCGTATCAGTGACAAACATTTACTTGCTACTTCATTCGCTTCAAGAAAGTAAAAATTCCAAGTGCGAAATTCGGCCAGTAGAGAAATTTTAGGCACTGTAATACTTCTTGAGCTTTTCCAGTGCATTAAAAAGAACATTGTCACTTTGAAAAATTTATTGAGTGGTAATCTAACTGGCTATAATTAAACTCTGAGTTTTTCCAAAGAGTTCATATATTGCTCAAAGTTGATTGTGTGACCCTGTTCTAAAAATCGGTGTGCACTATGTTCTTTGGGTCTCAAAGGGCAGTTATAGCCACTTAAAGAAAACCTTTACATTTTTTTGAATTAAGAAAGCCCTTACATCTTGATTCCATTAATTGCTGTTTGTTCTCTAAGTGCTAACGATGTAGCCCAGGACTCGTCATCAGTGACAAATCCGGATGAAAAAGGAACCAAAAGTAGTAGCAATTTTGCTTTAGATTCTGTTCATTGTAAAAGTCAACATGCGTGAGTCTCATCTTGAGCACACTTTCATGTAGGCAAACAAAACATGAATGATGTGATTCTAACGGTTTCAATAACGTCTTCCTGCCTCACTGGACAAATAGCACAAATCGTCTACACATACTTGTTGCTATTCAATCGTAATTGTCTTTGATGTTACCAGATTGAGTCTGATTATACAAACTTAATATAATTGAATATTTTCTTTTCACACTTTTTGTCTACCGCTAAACAGTAAAAACATCCACACAAACATTGCTACAAACAACACCCATTCATCGATGAATAACGATGAGTACAAAAGCCTTAACCGTCAGGAATTCAATAACGACTTGTTGCTTCGACCAAATATTTATCATTTGTCATTTTGACACTAGTTTTCAAAATACTCTTGTAAGATATCAATTTTGACATTTTCTTACAAACAAGCTACATGTTAATATATCCTAATATAGGGGCTTTATTATGTGACGCAAACGATAAAAAATTTATTATAAAATAAACTACGCAAGATATCCAATTATTTTTTATTGTGACAATGAATAAATAGAGATCAGTGCATTATATCATCAAAATGACTACCTTCACTAGAAATGTTCACTTGAACCCTTTTCCCGAAACTCACAATTGCGGCTATTCTGATGTCCTCAGTAAATGGCCACAACCTCTTCTGTGCTGAGGTTTGTTCCGATAAACCCAATCTTTAAGATAACCCCATAAGAAAAAATCATATGGGGGAATTTGGAGGCCACTCGATGCCATCTTCTATCTTATGGAGAAGGATGTCAAATATGCCTCGAGTCCGATGGGTGATGGTTATATCTTGCTGAAACCAGTACTGGTTGACTTGCCTTTTGTCTCTCACAATTGGAATGAATTTCTCGAGAACTTATGTGCTATAAACTTCTGCATTTATATATTTTGTGAGAAATAGTGGACCTGCACTTCTATAGTGAAAAATTGCACACCATTAACTAACTTTACCTGAGTACAATTGATAAACTTCGGTCAAATGTGGGTTTTCGGTAGACATCTAGTTGAAAATAGGCCCCATTCGTGAAATAGACATGCTTTATGTCCAATTTTTGGTTCAAACTACCTCCATGATCACTTTTACAAAAATATTTTGCCAATATTGACCTCAGTCAAAGGCGTTTCCAACTAAACCTCACACGGATATATATTCAATTTCTTGGTGAGAATGGTGCGCATAGAGCCTAACTCATACCGAGTTGAGCTGCGCTTTTAGAGACCAAAGTTGTAGGCTTTCGTTCATAAACCCCCCGAGCTCATTCTACTAATTATAGAGCAAATGTTATCATAGTATTTTTTTACCTTGCTATTGTAAAGACAGACAAGGTAGTGTGCTTGTCGAACTTGGCCTTAACAGTAGTTAGCGCTCCACCAGCACATTGGTCCTTCTCGTAAAAGGTGGCCACGTCTTAGCTGACGCCATAATCAGTGTTGACTTAGAGTGTAAATACAACTCCAAACATTAACCTAGCTAGAACTAACATTAAACATAAAATTGGCTAAAAAGTTTGACCATAATAATAAAAACCTCTTTTGCGTGACATAATAAAAGCAGTGTAATTAGCGACATTAAAGTTAGATGCTTTTCCGTGTCATTAGAACGCGCAGATGTCAACATTCGTCTCGTTCTCTTCTCTCGGTGATCGAAAAAGAAGCTAAGAAGGAAATCAAAGAAAAAAAAATAGGAACAAATTAAGAATGAATTTCGCTTTAGCTTCAGAATCCATACTGGAAGCCATCGAGATATGCTTGTTTTCGCCTCTCTCAATCTCCATTTCGCTGAAATTAGCTTATCCCGGGAATGGGAAGGTGACGTGTTTGCAATGGTGGATATGAAAGGAAACAAGTTACACACCACTCGAGCTATCGAGTGACAACGATTGGTAAATTAAACAAAACAAAACTAAGACTATGCCTTAGAAACACCAAATCTATCAAAGGGAACCGTCGGCATCGAACATTCGAACCGAACAACGAACAAATGGCTTCGAATCAACATGTAGTTTTCCCAATCAGATTGCGGACGTTCACGTTTGTGAACTCAGACGTTTTCATATTTATTTTAGGATCCGAGATCTCTGCATTTCTATGTCTGACTGGAAAATGCCTAACCAAACTGTTATATAATATCATTAGAACTCTAATAAATTTATTACCTCTATAATTTGGCGTACACTAAATTTTGAGCCCTAACAACTGAATTTTAAATATCAATATAACATTAAAGAAATTGATGTTAAAAAATCAGAATGAGAAATTAAAATTTTGATTTTTTCCTAGCAACATATACGGTATGTCTAAAAAGTTCGGCTGTCAGAAGATAAATAAAACTAAAACTGCAAACTAATTACCTTTATTGACCTTGAAACTAATCGTCATTTTTTACCAGACACTATTGACAGTGTTCATAAAGCTTCTGGAAGCTCTTAGAAACTGCTGGTAAAACCGCGAATACCCAGTCCTAGCAACCAAAAACTTTTGCACAAAATTTGGCATTCACGTTTGGAGGTGCAGAAACAAATTCCACCGTTGTCGAAGAAGGCTATCAACATTGTCTTGGCCTTGGACTATTTTTTCTGTCGGGGTAGAACAATAAACGCCATTCTATCAAGTGCCGTTTGGATTCTGGATCAAAAAGTAGCACCAGACTTCATCTCTTGAGATAATGATTTGCACAAAGAATAGATACTAGTCACACATGGTTAATAAAGTCTCTAGGAGATTTCCATTCGTTTTACTTTTTGTTTGTCTGTTTGTTTGTTTGATACAAACTAGAAGCAGATCTTCTGTTTACCCAAATCTTTGCAGACTATGATTCGCACTCTGTTCTGGCTAATGCCTAATTACTCCATCATCAATCCTACAGTCAAATACTGACCTCGTGCCACTTAGTCTTATCTAAGGTCCTGCTTGTCTAATCCGAACACGTTCTATCCTCAGTCTCGAGTAGATGAACCAATCATAACCACAGTTTTTCTTTACAGCTTCTGTTCCGTACATTTGCATCAATATTTTATATCTCTATCTCAATTTTTGCTTTTTTGGAACAGAATTTTATATTCACTCGTTGCTCCATTGCGCTGTAGCCCTATTTCCGAATAAGTTTTGTTACCCCCATAGGGTTTACAGCAACGATTGCGTGTGCTCCAAACTAGGTGGCGCTTTTCAGATATTTTTAAATAACTATATGCATGTTCATGCACCTGACCGATGATAGTGTTGAGATATCTTACCATTCAAAGAAATTTTCAAATACGTTGTATATTTTAGTACGATATAAATTTTTTTATACTGATTCACTTTTTGTTTTTTATAAATTGTAAATATTAGCACAAAAACTTTCTAAACTTGAAATATTTAAAAATTTGTAAACTTTTAGTTAAATTTATTTCATTTAATTTTTTTAACACGATTATATTATAGGTGTATAAATAAGTTCTCAGCTTTTTTCTGCAAAATTAAAGTTTTATTTAAAAACAAACAAAAAAAGCTTAAGTATCAAAGTATTCTCCGTTGGCATCGATGACCTTTTGCCATCTTTCGGGTAGCTTGCGAATTCTCTGGTGATAGAAGCTCACCGGCTTCGAGACAATAAAGTTATCGATGCATTTTTGCACGTCTTCTTCTGTTTTGAAGTGCGTATCAGTCAAGTGATGCTGTAACGACTGGAATAAATGATAATCGGAAGGGGCCATGTCTGGGCTGTATGCCGCATGTAGGAGAAGTTCCCAGCCTAACGCGAAGATGTGTTCTTGCATCGCCTTCGCAACATGTGGTCGGGCATTATCATGGAGCAGGATGACTTTGCGACTTCCTTGTCCAGTAAATGGCCTCTTTTCTTCTATTACGTCGCTCAAATTGATGAGTAGCTGTTGGTAGCGATCCGCCGTAACTGTTTCACCTGGTTTCAACAATTCATAGTACAGCACACCTTTCCAATCCCACCAGATATAGAGCAAATCCTTTTTGGCGTGGATATTGGGCTTTGGAGTCGATGTCGAAGGTTTTTCAGGGTCTACCCATGATTTTTTGCGCTTGGGATTGTCGTACAAGATCCATTTTTCATCGCCCGTAATAATTTTATGCAGAAAATCCTTTTTTCGGTTCCTTGAAGGCAAATGGTGTGCGGTGTCACGCCGTCGATTTTTGTTGTCTTCGGACAGTTTATGCGGAACCCATCTGCCTTCCTTTTATATCTTACCCATTGCATGCAAACGTATGGAAATGGCTGGCTGAGTGACGTCAAGCTGTTCTGCAAGCTTTTTATTAGTTTGCGCATTGTTTTGATCCAGCAATGTCTGCAGCTCATCCGTGTCAAATGTTTGAGGGCGTCCAGCGCGTGGTTGATCTTCAAGACTAAACTGTCCTCCGCGAAATCTTTGGCACCACTTTTTGCACTTGCATGACTTACAGCATTCTCGCCATATGCAGCACAAATCATTTCGGTGGCTTCAGCAGCGTTTTTCTTAAGATGAAACGCGAAGTGGATAGAAAATCGAATATGCTCTTTTGTGATTGCCATCGTGAACACAGCTGATTATTGAGGTTATGTGCATCAAACGCCAAATCGCATGATGTTTCGAAAGACTAAATGTCATTGCTTTAAAACCGCAAGAGGGCGGACTAATACGTTACATGTAAACGGTGAATCTAAAGCTCAGAACTTATTTATACACCTATATGTTTCAAATTGGCTGCTCCGCTTAATATTTTGTAACAAAACAGAAGCATTTGCAAAAAATGATACAAGTATATTGAAACGATTTTATAGATTATAATATCGTTATATAAAGGAGGATGTCAATATGAAGTATTTTCTACCCAATAAATCACAGACCTCGTAAACAGCTGACAGTATGGAGTATCAACAATATAATAGTAGCAAAAAAAGCGTAAAATACTCAAACTGCGCTCAACAAGTAGGGCTCAAATAATCTGGCAAGCTATAGTTCAAAATATGTTATTAACAGAAACATTATAATTACATACCGTCGTATTTCAATCATTTGAGAAATTCCGTCCGTATACGGATGTGAATTATTTCTATTAGTTCGTTGTACACGGATAATCGAGTGTTGTTTTTCAGTCAAAATATTACTCAACTTAGAACAAATAAAATGAAATGTGCGTCACTCGCTGCAGTACGCAGATTGTAAAGAATACAGCTATCGCGCTGATAACCTCCATTCACCTCACATATTAGCAGCTGGTATATAAACGAATGTTAAATATTAATATGAATGAACATAACAAATTTCAAGTAAAGCCACTAAACACTATCTATACAAGAGCTAATGTTATCGCTAACCCGAATGTAATGGATTATAAAAATACTCCAAGCACTGAAAAAAAATAAAAATAAACTATCTTTACCGTCACCTAAAGATAATGACCTCAACAAGCAATATCTATTTAACAATAGACGGTTGTTTATTTAAAATACTATGCACTAAAGACAAATAAACCAAATAATTTCGATTACGGATTGCAAACGGAACAACTCAAAAACCTAAGAATCATTCTATCCAATGGAACAAACTACCAAAATATTGTCCAAGTTATAACATCTGCAATCTTATAAAACTTTACTGCTGCTTATAAAGATAAAGAACTACAAATTAACTAAGACTGGCGACTACCGCAAATTAAGAAAATTTTAAAACTTGTCGAAATCCCAAATAAATAGCTTTTCTATAATAATACCCAATGTTTTTATCTTCATAACAGAAAATAACAAGACGTTTCAAGTTTAAGGTACCTTATGAGGTACCATCAGGTTAGAAATTACTTTATTTAATTTATTATAGTTGACAAGTTGAAAGTCCTCCAATAATGAGGTTTCCCTGTCAGTATTAGAATTGTAAAAACACTACGCAAGTACAATTTCTAACAAACAAAAAACAACTTTAAATTTTAATTTCAATTTCCACATTCGTACTGTTTGTTGTCAAGGAGTTCCGTCGCGCCTTCGCAGTCCAAGTCTAGTTCAGAACGTCCTTGACCATAATTAAGTACCTACTTTGTTATTGTATTGTCATAAACCTACCAATATCTCAATCACTATACATTTCCTATTTGATTTTGAGTAAATCCATGGTGTATCTTCAAAGTCCAAGGTCCAATTCCAATGAAATTAAAATGAAACCACCCTTGAGATATCTCTTTTCCAACAAAAAAGAATCATAAATCAGTTCATAAACAACGAAGTTATGCCCGAACATCCATATATATATATATATATATATATATATATATATATATATATATATATATATATATATATATACCATCGAATTGAGAACCTCCTCCTTTTTAAAGTCGGTTAAAAAGCTTAACTCAAAACTACTTTACTCAAAATTTGATTGATTACTAAACTGTAAAATATCAATGCTGCTCTTCGCACTCCAATTAAGTAAAATTACTAAAAACACTGTTACATTGTATAATAACACTAACTGCTAACTAGTAAACATGATAAGACTACTGACAAACCTAAATGTACCAATTATGGGGAAGAACACAGCAAACTACAGAGATTTCCCGTATATAAAATGGTACAACAATAAACCATTATTCGCATTAATCAGATTCTCCATTCTTAACACCTTAATTATCATAAAAATGCAACATACGGTGTACGGTGTACAATTCCAAATAAAGTCCTTCAGTTCCCAAACCAAGTACTCTAATAAGAGTATATCTAACCCCAAACATTTTTCAGCCAATCTTGGGAATTCTAGAAACGTCTTCTTAGCCCATTGATATTCCAAAATGGCTTCATTTAACCAATATTCTATAAGAAAATTAACATTTTTAAACTGAAACTCGAACAGATCAAAACTACAAGAAGCAACCTCTCTATTTAACGTTTGTGGCACGACATAGCCTTATGAGTTAACATGCATCACAGACACGCACCTTACTCAAAATAAAAAATTTCAGAATCTTCAGGAGGAATAGAGAAATTACAATAAAGTGGAGTGGATTCCCATTAATCGAAAAACACCATCTTCCTGTTATACCGGTTTATCTAATTCACCATCATATAAAGACAGTAGCAATTAATCTCACTATGGAAGACAATACTACACTAAAAATTGTTCCTAACAATAAACCACCAAATAACTAATTTTTTGGTAGTACTTTATCCAGTGTTTGCTATTATCAATACTGAGACTATAGAATAACCGATCCCAATGGCATAAAGCATTAAAGTGTCGTCTTTCAAATTGGAATGCAAGCATCCATTACATAACTATTCATTCATACATACAACGTCACCTAGCAGACATCTTAGATATTGCACAACAATTTACAATTTGCAATAAACCTTTGCTGTATTTATTTTACACGGTTGCCTAAATTACTACCCTCAAAATCGAAGAAAAATTAATGGCTCGATTGACTAGTATAATTTTTGATCTGAAAAGAATAATGACTTTCTCTGCCAACCTTGAATAACAAGGCAAAAGAACTCTTCAACATACTAGCCATTCAATAAATAAGTAAAACACAATCATACTACCATTCAAACAATCGTTTCAGAAAAACATAAAACTCGTAAACAATAATAAAGAACCTGAGCCCCAGTAAATACAACCTATCTGAATAAATTAATCGAAATAATAAAACTAGAATTGGATCGACAGCTACATAAAATATTTTAAACTTACCAATCCCAATTTGTAGAAATCCACTAAAAGAATTTTTAAGCCACCAGTAAATATACAATAAACTGAGTCGCATAATTTTCAGAAAAGTAAATATTTAAAGAGGTCCTTGAAGGAAGCAGATGTTGGGGTTACGCAACAATAGAAATTTTTGTAGCGTGCAGGATATGCAGACAATCTTGGGCTGATGGAATAAGATTTCCCAAAAATAACAAGTTAAAAAACATCAACACAGCCTAATCGCCTACAATAATTATTTCACCGCTTGAAATAAATAACCAAATCTATCCACAAGACAAATAAGAATGTAAGATTTGTTTTCAGAACTTACAAGCATATTCACCACCAAGCCAATACAAATCATTATCAACATTAGCAACTAAAAAAAATTGGTTCCCAATATTATATTTTCAAAATAGTTATTTCCAACTAAAATTTAAAAATGCATTAAGAAACTGAAGATCATTGAAGATCATGCCAAATTTGCTCCTTAAAAGTCGTTTGAACATAGCCATTTGTTGTTTAAAATTCTTTAATATTACCTTAAGACCTGGATACTTTCCTACAGCAGTCAAAGTTCAAAATACCAATACAGGTAACAACCGGTTAATTCGGTTAATTATCGACCGATTAACCTATCTTTCTCCCTATCTAAACTGCTTAAACAAACTATACATACTTGTTTAGATACATTTCTAGACAATAGCATACTTTCTCGTCTATAAATTTGATTCAATCTGCAACCATGGCGACTCTCTTTGTGAACATGGACCCTTCTGCGTTAGTGAAGGTGGTAGCAGGGCTGTTTTCCTGCCAATTAGACGTCACCACTCTTGGCATGTTTGGCAAATGCTAAATGTGCCTGGTAAACTAAGCTTTTACCATCTAAGAAGCGCCTATAAGGCCACCAACCTTCTGACGCCAGAGGTTCCTATAGAAGAATGGTTAGGGGCTTAGTCCCAGGTACCGTGTTTGCCAAACAAGTCAAAGACAAAATCAATGTACAACACATCAAATACTTAGACTTACTGAAAGAATAGAAGTAGAATTTCAAAATATTTCTTGCATTCTTTGACATAACGCAGCTCTTTAATACAGCCTGGACTGAAAACCACAAAATGCTGAAACTGAACATATCTTCTTATCTATTACAAATAATTCCATAATTTCTAATTAACAGGGCCTCTCAGATAAAAATTAATTCATACGCCTATTCAATTCATTCTATACGGGAAGGTGCCTCTCAAGGTCCTATATTAAGCCTTATCTAGTTTAATAAGTTTATGTAGAATACGTCCACAATAACCGCAAATGTACTCAGATAATACTGGTATGATTATTTAAGATTCATAGAGTTCCCTTGTTATTTCAATAAAAATTTATAAACGTTCCACAATTAAAGAAAACTTAAAATTTTCTCTTGACAAATAACTAAAAAATTTAAATTTATTTACAGTTACTTTAATTCTTATTTAAATCTAATCATTAATATACAAAACATACCAAACTTTAGATATTCCAATATTATTATAGAAGAAACCTTCTGTTTAAATAATTACTGATTTAGATGTTTCTCCTTTAATATAAAAGTAATTTTTTATCTTCAAGATAACCATATTCTACTCATATTTTGTAACGAATTAAGACAAAAAGGTTCAAACTTAAATATTTCATAACTTTAAATACATAAATCGATTAATTTGACATTTTCTTTTAAACGCAAATCATGCAATTCGCCCAGGTTTTAAAAGTTAAAACGTTTTCAAACTTTCCTTGCATGTTTAGTCGTGGAAAACATTTTTTTATTATTAAAAGCAGTTGTATTTTAGAAATTTTCAAGGCAAGTTTATATTTGTGTTGTAAATAACTCGATTTCCGTGTCCTATTTTTATGTCCATCTAATGATTACTTAATAATATACAAACACTATTTACGTCTTCTACGCACTTGGATCATAACACGAACTATACTTTACTGCAACTGCCTCGTAACCATGCCCGTGAACGGTTAAATATCTCTATACGTAATTTCAGATCCCTTGCGGACTTGCGTAATACCTACGCCGTTCAGTTCTAGAATCCTCGCGGCCCATGTGCTGACGCACCGATCGTATTTCTAAGGTTTTTCTCACAAACGTATGACCACCGCCAGAGTCGTTCCGAACCTTTGGCGACTCTCATTTTCAGAACAAACTCCACGTCTGATTTCTTGAAGTCGGTCGTTTTCTTTCCTGATCATCTTTGCCGATTCTAGGCTGACCCTTTTAATCATTTCCCCTTCTTTTCTAAATAAAAAATTAAACTATACGTTTGAGAGATACTTCCCGGTTTCTTTGAATTGTATGGTTCCAAATTAGATTAGATAATTGAAAGAACTACTTAAAAAAAATTAACATGTCAGTAAAACTCAGCAACCTTTTAGAAAGGGCGCTCATCCAATTTTCGGGTTAACACCCTTTATGTTTATGAACGATGAACTAGACCATGGTTTACGATGGAAGTAAAACAGCGAGGAAAACAAAACGAATATTTAATATACATGAACAACAAAGTACCGGAAGAATATAACAGATACAAAACAATCAGAAATGAAGTGAACAACAAGATTAGAGAACTGAAAAACGATTACTGAGTCGGCTTCACTGCGGATGTGGAACACAATTTATACGGTGCCCGAAGAAAAATATGGGGAATTCTGAAAAGAAGGAAAAGGGAAAAATGGATACTTTTAAACACCTGCTGTAAATAAGGATACTTGGGTATAATATTTGACAGACTTATAAAATGAGAACAACAAACCCCGTGCAAGGAACATGATGGCCGAATACTTAACAACTCAAATAAAGAGATCATTAGACACAGAGCTAAAAAAGCTAAAAAACAGGAAATCGCATGTAACAGATGGAACCCTAAATGAACTGCTTAAATACGGCGGTGGAAATCTATGTAACCGTTATTTCAAAAAATAATAGATACAGGAACTGTTTCGAACTAATGGAAAAAGAGCATAACCATCCTTGTATTTAAAAAAAGTGACATAAAACAACCAGATAATTATAGAGGCATAACGCTCCCAAATTTTACTATAAAACTGTTTACTCGTATTCAGCAAAAGCAGGTTAGCCACATAGAATTTATCAAACCAATGTTCATATGTTTTATAAATTTAACCAAAGCTTACAAGCGAATTATATTTGCATTCTGAAAGAGAAAGATATTCCATTTAAAATAATTAAGATAATACAAAAATAGAACACAAACATGATAATAAAGTGACATACCAGTGGCTATAGGAATATAACGAGGTGGTTCTCTAAGCCCACTGCTGATGGGTAAAGTCATTGCTAGTGACAAAACGGTCGAGCAAGCAACTACTAAAAGAAAAATAGATACTTTGCTAAGCAAACGATGCAGTAACAATATCTGAAAACAAAAATAGATTACAAAAATTATTACAGAATTTCCATTTGACAGCTACACGATGTAACATAGATCGGTACACAACATATGCAAAAGAAAAGTAATATACGCATATATAAAACTTATATACGACCAATAATGACATTTGCTGCCGAAACCAAAGCTGACACCGGAAAACAAAATCCGTTCTAAGAACAACCGCAATGAAAGTTTTAAGAAGAATAACTGAACACACGCTAAGGAATAAAATCCATAATGTGATAATATAAAAAGCAGACGACAAATCACATATAATAAGATGGGTCCGGGGAAGAAAAAGAGACTGTAAGAAACACGAGTCATGAGTGGAAGAAGATAAACTTGTAATAATAGCAAGAGATGAGGAACCCCTAACGCACAGATGACCTCGCAGACCACCTAAACGATGGCTAAAATTGCCGACCTCTATTTTCCAAGAAATTAAAGACGGAGATGTAATCGGTTTGTTCTAAAAAGAATAAGCAGAAATGTAGAGCTAGTGCGCGCTTACCCCGAGCTACGGACTAGATTTTAACAGAATAGGCACTAACAAGGTTAGGTTATGATAAATCTACAGGTTACAGATGCAAGGAAAGAGTCATAAAAATCTGAATATTTAGAGAAAGTCACGTCGCCCATAGAGTATAAATTTGTTTATTGTTTAGATACCACGATCAAGCAAAAACAGCATCATAATTCTAGATTTTAATAATTTTTACAAAAAACGTATTGAAAAAATTTTACATATTTAATAATTAAGATTTCAATATTATAAACCACCAATCGCGAGCTTCAAACAATACCATGTAAAATAAAATTTGTTTTAAATGAAAAAACTGTCAATTAATTATAATTAAAAAATATTAATTATGGTAAAATTTTTAATGAAATAAACATTTCATCTAAGAAATTTTAGATAATTCTTCGAGAATGAATAAAATATAAATCGAAATTATACTTTTCATTTATTGAAGCATCGTATCAGTACAAATGTAAAAAGTTATTTTTCTACATAATCTTCTGATTTAGAAACACACATTCCCCAACAGATAGATAATTATTTAATCCCACTATCGTAAATTGAAGGTAGCCAACGACACACGAATGCTTTACAGCAACATGGTTATCAATTATCTGTTCTCCAAATACTTCTTTTAGTTTTATAACAAATGACAATCGCAAGGCGATAAGTGTGTATTATAGAAAGAGTGTTCCGCTGTAATATAAAACAAATCTTCAATTTTTTGTTGAGTTTCAGCCGGAGCTCAAAAGCAATTTCAAAAAGCAATAATCGGTGATTGTTCTCAAAAAAACGACGAACAGTCCGAATATTCTCCTAAGAAGGGTTTATATTTATTTTACTGGCCTATATGACACTGCTTTACTATTGTGTGTGTTAAAAGTATCTCAAATAAATAACTTATTTATATATAAAAAAGATATGAGGATAACGAGATAAATATTATTTAGCGTGCGATAAACGATGTTATGTTATTTATTGATAAATTCCTTGGTCTTCAGAATAGTCTTAACTTTAAAGACATACATAAATTAGTGTCAATGTAAAGTAAACATACGATAAGGCAATCGATGTATTTATTTTTCCATCTTAGCTCGTAGAATTTAAAACACAATTGAAGGAAAAATAAGAAAAAGCAAAATATGGTACGGGCATTTTAAAAAAGTAGAAAGAAATAAATACAAAAAAAATAATTGAGAAGAAAGAAGAAACAGGTTTCAAAAACAATATAGATGAGAATAAAAAGAAGAAGAATAGAAAAACAAATTCACGTACATTAATATAAATAATACCCTCACAATATTCAACCCTAGCAATATAATTAATGGTGTCAGTTAGCAAAAAAAAAGGCAAATGAGTTATTATTAGTTATAAAAGTTAGACAGTATATGCACTTAGTCTCTTTAAAGAAATGAGAAATTATAACAAATGTGTGTTTCTTAAAGCACTTTACAAAATAAAAAAAATCAATATGTTTATAGGCACTATGCAGCAATTTATAGAAATTAAATAACCCATTGAAGCAAGAGCTCTTACTTACCGTGCAGACTATATCACTGAGAAAAGATATGCCAGTTTATAGACACAAAAATAATTGGTGATGTACGTGAACTAAAAGTATTATAAATGTCTAACTTACATAGCGATGGATGATAGGAAATCCAGTTGCAGCGACAAGGCAGAGAATAAGCACAAAAAAAGTTTATCGGGCATTGCAAGGGAAAATTTTTATAACCTGCTAGACACGCTGACGTGAGCCTCGAGAATTCTAAAATTACAAGGTGGCTCAAATATGACCGGGGCTGATTTTTTACAAGAAAATTAAATTGCCAAATACTTGCACATATCAGTCTTCAACGTATTCCCCGCCGAAGTCAACACATTTTTTCCAACGTTCTAGAAACATCTTGATGACCTTTCCAAGAAGGGCCTTTTGGTGGCAGCGTATCTACTTCCGAACAGTCTGTATGACAGCGTCGTTGTCCGCAAACCACATACTTTGCAAGTCTGATTTGACCGTTTCTAAAAGGTAGAAAAGCTTGGAAAAAATTGTAAAAGGCCATCGGATTGCTGGAGATAATTATGTGAGCCAACTAAAAATAACACTAGATACAATACATAATGAAAGACCAATATAATATTGGAACCAAGAAAGGAAAATTTGATCCGAGTTTCATTTGGCTCCACAATACACAGAGGTAATGAGAACTAAAGATAGAACCGACAATGAGTCTTCAAAGGAAGCTTGGTTATTGAAAAATTCGAAGAGCCAAAAACTATTGGAAGATCGAATACAAACGACTATACTAGTCGTAAAAAAGTTCACTTTGAAGCAACGACCAAAGTCCAGCAAATCTGCTTCAGGTTTTGGTATAGTGCAGGATTTTTGTATGGACAACGAAATAGTCTCCGTTTTTAAAAACAAAATTTAATCATTCAAACGAGTTACGGGAATAGCATCCTGCAGTATTTAAAGTTCTACAACTACCAGTCAAGGAACATTCTTCATACTTCATACTCTCTTCTCATAATCCGAGTTACCTTAATTTATAAAGTGTGCTATGTCGTCTGAAACGGGATATGATTCAATGCGATATTCAGATGCAGTTTCAACCGAATGATGCAATATATGCTAGAAAAACTTTTCTAGGAAACAGGGAGACAGATCAGCGTATGAAACCTTACCCACAGTTTAAAGGTTCAGAAAATACAACTCATTACTATTTCTACCGCTATGCAATCACGGAGAAACGTGCCGATTCCTCACTACACCCTCTACTCTCTACCAAAGGCAATTTCGATTTTAGATCAGAACGGCCTTAAGAAAAAGGGAATATAACAACCGACTCCGGAAAATCAAGACGCGGCGGCGAAGCAACACGTGGAAATACTCAGCTCGACGCACTGCCGCAAAGCTACAAGAATTCTGGAATTGTATGTAGAAATATATACGTTTATTAAAAAAGTAACGCAAAAAATTTTGTGAATTAACAAAGATATTATTGTTAAGCAGAAATTGTTTGACTTTCAAAATAACAGAAAAACAACTTATTATTTTGCTTGAATAACGTTGTAGCTGAGGTGAGTTATGACGACTCTAATGGTAAAGAGGGGAGAAGATCAGTCAAAAGTTAATCAAAGTTTAATAATGAGAAATCTCACTAAATTTTCTTTTATAATTAAGATTTAAGTTTCGTTAGAATTTAACGCAAGGTAATGCAATTCAAATCACTCTTTACTTACTTTTTTATTAAATATTTGATAATAATGAGCTCCACCTTCTAGACTACGAATTATGATGTACAGTAGCAAATTGTCACATCTATACACACTATTATGTACACCGATGAATTAAAAAAAATTTAAATATTTCTATTATACCAAAACAATTACACTTCGTTTTCAACTGCTATCACTTGAGTTGATCTTGAACTGTTTGTTTCGCCAGAAACTTTCTCACTAGGCAACTAGCAACACATGACTCGGCGCATTATTGTGGTGAAGAAGCATGTATTAACAATTCCGGGCAAACACGTGCGACTTTTTTCATCAACCTTAAGTTCGGGTGGTATGATCGCTCTTTTAAGTCAAAAGGACAATGAAGATCTCACTTTTATCTTCGATTTGCTCCAGCAAGCCTTTTTTGGTGGGGGACACTTGAAGTTTGGTTTTTTTTTTGTCTCCGGGTCATATTTAAAAATCCTCGCTTCATCACCAGTTGTCACTTTCTCCAAAAGGTTAGGCTCATATCTCATACGATTTTTCTTCTGTTCATCGGTCAAAATATCGGAAACCAATTTAGCACAACTTTTCGCATTTTCAATTCCGACGTAACGATTTTATGCACAATATATTTCGAAAGTCCCACGTAGATAGAGTCCAAAACCGCTTGCACCTTAGCCACATTGTCCGAAGTGCGAATCCTTGATGGGCTCCCTGTTCATTACTCACCCTCGATATACCTTCTTCCTTCTCTAAACAGTTATAATTGTACTTTCGATAAAGTATCATATCAAAAATCTCGATTGCAAATATTGAATTTTTATCACATATTTCTACTCGACACTGCACAGCATTTTTAACCGTGACGCAACGCTCAAATAGCTGTCCATTTCGGAAGCATGTCGCACTCTGTACAGACCAAAAAGCAAATGAGTCGAATCGGATAGTTTACCTGACGTGCCCCAATCAGACCAAAAGACTCCGCCCCCGACCCTTCCGCTTAGACCAAGAATATCAAGTCTCACTACTTTCCAAACGTACCTTATATGTATCAGTCAAATGAGAGTTTTAAATTTATTGCTACTATTTTATATTTACAGTACTTTTAGAGTTATTAAGATATTAAAAGAATCTTTTATTTTCCGTTACAACATTTATGGTATGAAAAGGTAAAAAAATATATAAATTATACATACTTATAGTCCTGCAGTTTGCATGATTGCTCCATTACCTTTTTTTGTTTATTTTAAACACTAATGACGTCGTATTTTGATATAATTTTTTTTCAGTATTTATGTTTTTAATATCTAGGATTTTATTTTATTTTAGTCTTTTATACATATAAAAAAGCCTATTGCGTGCGGTCTGCCTGTCCGTCCGTCTGTCCATGGCTTTTTCAGTCCCGAAATCGGAAGTGACAAAAATTTGTTTGCTCCATAATAGCAAGAAAGAACTCTACTACACATTTGTAAGACTATTTTTTTATCAGTTTTCACGAGTTAAAAGTAAAATTTTTGGCAGCTGCCGGAATCGCGGCTCGGCGCTTGCTGACCGCCAGCAAACTTCAATCGTACCCACGATAAAGCTTTTTGCGAATCCCGTCTTGCTGTGTGGGCTCTGACGTCATATTGACATACCAAAATATATAGCAATCATTCGTATATTTCCGTATGTCCCCAAAAATGCTCAAAGGATCACCGCGCCGGGAGATAGCTGCAGCGCGGTGGTCGGCTGGCGGGATACGCGGCGGAAAAACTAACGCTTTGTAATTACAGCTCGATATTAGCAATAATATGGGTTTAACTTGGTAAATATTAAAGCAACATTTAACAATATGCTTTTTCAACACTTACGGCTATGTGGTCCGTAACTAAATTTAAAATGACGTATGTGCTATCAAGCTAAATCTAAGACGTCCGTCTGTACATCGCTTTTTCAGCTTTTTAATAATACGCGCCTATATTGTTGTTCAATTGATAGCAATACATATAAATAGATTTACAATTCTTTAATGATGATTTACATTATTCCACGTTCCCGATCCAGGGAAAAAGGCGATCCAGTTAAAAATTTATATATGTAAAACCCCGGGATATCTGTGGAACATTCTTTCACGTTATTTATAACTATGTAGCTAAACTGTAATTAACTATGTAAAACTTTTTTGCATTTTCAGGGGTGGACTACATGCATCCAGACTTGAAATTTAATTACGTAAGTAGCATTTGCTATAGTTTTAGTTAAGTTTTACATACAATTGCACCGATTTAGCGTTCAATGAAACTAAATCATTTAAAGGATAGCCATCTAACGCAAGGCATTTTCCAAGTCGCTGGTTTTGTGTAGGCTATTCAACAAAAGAGCATGAGATGGGAGTTAGGAAAAACGTGCTTGAGTTAATACCAAACGTGACCTAAATCCAGGCCTCGAGGCCAAAAATTGTTACAAATAGCACGTGGCAGCGGGCACGCGCGTAGCAAAAAGCATTTCCAGTTATTGAGTTTAAAGGAAATTAGATTTTTTTATGAACTTTAAAACTCGCATTGTCCATAAAAATGTCCAATGAAAGTTGATAATTTCTCCAACGCAAAATGAGAAAACTATTCGTTAGTACCGTAGTTCTAATTGATTCCAGAACGCCAAAGCCAGCTACGATTTCAGCAGTAACGATCCCTACCCGTACCCTCGCTACACAGACGATTGGTTTAACAGGTAAATTTTTTCTCTTTTTTAATGAATTATTTATGTTTGTTTTTCCAGCCACGGTACCAGATGTGCCGGAGAAGTAGCGGCTGCAAGGGACAATGGGATATGCGGTGTTGGGGTAGCATATGATTCTAAAATTGCAGGTATGTATTCTGTCTTATTTACAAAAAATATGAATGTATAATTTGCAAAAAAATCATCTTGTACTTAATTATTATATAGAAAAAAATGAACAAACAATATAGGAATAAATATATCTCTCTAAAAATATAATAAATAATACAAAAAATTATTATTATAAACAATAAAATATAACCAAAATATTGAATAGAGCAACCATTTAGATTTTCAGTTCCAATTCCTTCTACTTGTCCTTATTTTGTGCGGCTTTTTCCACTACCAGTCCTTCATTTTTTTATTATCGTCCACCCGCTTCATTTTAATATTTTTCTTTTTCTTTTGCCTTCATATGAACAATTGTGAACGGGGTAATTTCATCTTTTACTTACGAGTTTTGCGTTGTATCTCGCATATGTATATTTTACTTTGGTGGCCTACTTCAATATGTTTGTTACTCTAATCGTTTACCATAGCTAGGTGTTTCATTTGTGGTCTTCTAGTATTGAGTTTTTCACTGATGTTTGAATGTTCGTTTACTTGTTAAGACTAGCTTTACTAAATATCCAAGTTTATGCCACATATGTTAGTACAAGAAGAATATAGGTGTTAAAGATTTTAGCTTGGTATTTCATCAACGTCTTCTTGTATTTCTACTAATATATACTCGTCCCATTCCTATTTTTTTCTTAACTAAATTTAATTCTAAAGTGTTTAATGATAGGTAAGAAGCAAAGTTTGTTATTTTTTACAGACCTTTGTAATTATCGGTAATCAGTGCGATATTTTTAATCAATCTTAAATGATAATCGTTGTCTATTTATATTTGTCTTTAGGTGTCCCCAACTGAGTATCTTAAAGATATATTTTAAGGTCAATAGCTTTGGTGATATCCTATTACCTTACATTACTACCCTTTATGTGGCTTTAAGTATCCATTAATATCAAGGATTTTATTATCGTTTTTAGTTATGCATGTTTCTGAACAATGTTTAAAATCTACAGAGCATATAGTACGGCTTAAAATAAGTTAAAAAGATAACATCTATTTTCTCCGATAAATAACTTTTTAGCGATTTAGGTGGATTAGCACGTTCCTAGGAATAAGAGACACAGTTTGGTCTCTCACTCTTTATTGATGGTAACTTTTAGAGCTGCGGAATGGCTGGTCTCAGAAACTACTGTTGGTCTGGAGATTAGTTGTCGTTGTCATGGATCAGGTTTTATAGGATTTGGAAGAGTGGAAAAGCTGTTGCTACAAAGTAAGAAGAATTTGAAGAAAAAGTAGGATAAGCAATATTAATAGAAAAAAAGCCACAATAACGCTAATGGTGTGATTAGGCGGCACCACTGCTTAAATACTCATTAAATTCGATTATAGCATAATGTCAATTCTCCTAACTTACGATTCGGCCGACTTAGAGTCGATCTGGAATACATACACATCTTTCTGGTCTCGTAGTGTATCCCGCTGGTGGTGCGCGGGTTGAAGTTGTTTATAGGAGGTCAATATCGTCTGTCTCTCTATGATATCATTACCTCATTGGACTGCTCTGTGCCGTAATCTTCACTGCGCTCGGCATCTTGCATCATGTACGCTGGTTTTAATCTATCGGTAGACAAGGATTTTTGCATCCTCTTATGTTTACCACAAAGGTTTTGTCATATCTGGAAACTATTTCATATGGTTGTTGAAGTGGTCTCTTTGGTCCAAAACGAATGGTGTTTGTTACCATGTCTAGAACCATTAATTGGTTGGAGTTTGTGGACATGCTAACGCAGAATTTGTACGAAGTTAACTTGCCAGAAATTCTCCGAGAAGACGTAGTGATTTTCCGTATAATATTTTTGCTACTGTCTCTTGAAGGTCGCCCTTCCATTCTGCACGGATTGCAAGCATCACCGTTAACAGTACTTCGGACCACCGAAAGTTGGTATGGCACTTGATGGCTGTCTTGAATTGTCGATAAACCCTTTCGGCCATCCCAGTGGCTGCAGTCGTGAGGTACTTTGCACCTGTTAGGCGATTTAGTTTCCTAAGCAGGTTTGATTCAAACTATCTTCCCTGGTTAGTTGTAACTCGTAGCAGTGCATCGTATTTGGCAATTCAATTGGTATAAAACACGCGAGCTATGGTTGCAGCCTCCTGGTCTTCTATAGACGTGGCTTCTGACCAGCGTGAAAAGAGATCAATACAGTTTGTAACCTTCGGAGATCGGCATGACCACGATGTCGATGTAATGGTGGTAAAAAAGTTTCTGGTACAGTTGACATGTGCCTGGTTATCTTCGCTTGTTGGCATTATAAATTGTTACAACCGCAATTTCGGCAGTCCTTTCTAATCGACGGCCAAACATAGCTGCAGCGATAATGTTTCCTAAGCTTAGAGCGCTTTTAAATCTTTCTCGTTCCTCTGTGTAGCCGCAAAGTCTCTAAAATTACACTTCAATTTGTTCTTCCTCTATCCCAGGTTCTAACATGTAGTGAAAATATTTTTTTACTTCGTATTATATATCGTAAGCTTCATACTTGCAATCGGCAGTGATCAATTTCCTGGAGAAAAAAGCAAGTGGCTAGGGCCGATGGTAAAATCTAAAGCGTCGCAATACAACTCAACTGGAGCGTTAAGCCTATAAGGAGCCAAAGTGCTGCTTGCGTTAAATTGTTCTTGCAGGAGTTGAATGCTGCTTCTGCTACTGGCATCCAGTTTTCTTTGGGGCTTAGATCAGCGCGGCCTCGAGTATAAATCTCCTGTAGAAATTCAACATACCCAAAAATTGCTATAGTTGTTTGATTGTTTTGGGTCATAAAACTAAGCCTATCGCTTCGACCTACTCTGGTAAGGATCAAGTATCACCGAAGCTGACTTATTAATCCAAAAACTAAAGAAATGACTGCCCAAAACAGCGTTTGGCTGGGTTGATCACCACACCGTACTCTTACTTGAGCGCCTTGACAATACCGTCGGGACGTGTTATATCAGAAATTCACTAGGACTTCACGCTAATGATTTCCTCGCTAATTGATATTCTTTCGAAAACGATAAACGTAACCCCGTCACTGAGTCGTCAGTTTCTCACATCTATAAGAATATCGTAAAATGCGAGAAAGTTCATATTAATAATTGCTTTTAAGACATTACCGACGGCGAACCTTTATGTGAAGTCTCAATGGAGCCCTAAATTTAGGTTAAGTCTCACGGTGCGGTGTGTTGCAATTGGTGTTCCATTGATCGCGGGAAGTTTATATGTGGATTTTGTTCACGGTGTCTTTAGAATAGCGAGCGGGAACAAGCAAAGCTGAGCACTAGTGTTCACTAGAAACTTTTCGTAGTCGTGTTCATTCCAAAGAGGTTGACTGAGGATCGTCGACCGCCAATAGCGCTGATGATAAGATGACCGTAGACACCAGAAGGAGTAACATTTCTCCCGCGAGGTAATTCTTCGTTATCCGTGCTTTGACATCCGTTGCTGCGGTATTGTGCCTGTGCGAAGTACTAAAACTGCGGCTCCACGTGATTGTTGCCGAAATAGGCACTATGACTTCACTAATCCTTGTATTATAAAAAATTAACTTTATGATGAAGTCTAAGAGTTCTATAATTTTTGCTAAACTCGTATCTCTATGAGTTACAAGGCTAGCGTGGATGTTGGACAGTAACCCCCTCAACAACAGCATACGCAAGAAGGCATCTGATGTTGATGTGACTGTGAGTCCTTGCTAGTGTAGGAAGTACTGTGACGGCCTTCGATCACCCATTTGCCTAGTTCTAACAAATGGCGCTCAAACGTTTTATCAATTCGTTTGCTTCTTATTATAATTTCTCTTGCCTCTGATGCGTATCGTAGTTCTAATGCTCCCCAATGAAATCTCGTGTTAATAGGCACAGATAGAATTTCATTTTGCACCGCCATGCCTTTGGTGATAACTTGTGAACCAGAATTATGTTCGTGTAACTTAATAACATTCCAACTACCGTTTATATCAGAATTGATCACGTCGGGGGCACCACTATAGCGATTTTGGTGGATTAATACGTTCCGAGAAATAAAACACGGTTTGAACTCTCACGCTTTATTTATTATAACTTCTAGAGCTGCGAAATGACTGGTCTAAGAAGCTACTATTGGTCTGGAACTCAGTTGTGGTTGTCATAGTCTGGTGAATATTGTGAGTCAGGTTTTATAGGATTTGCAGGAGTGGCAAAAGCAAATGGTTGGACGAAGTAGGAGTTGAAGCAAAAAGTAGAAGAAGAAATATTAGTTAAAAATCCCAGTCGCATTAAACGTGGGTCATGGTAATGGAAATGTTAAAAGACATGATTAGACACCACCTCTGCTTAAAGTGTCAATATCTTCAATTACAGTATAATGTCATTTCCCATGACTTACAATTGTGTATTCAATTGCCTGAAATGGTTAAATGATGTTCATGAAAAGTGCACGTCACCTCTGCTGATAAACTATTTTGTTTCAAAACCGATACCGAAAGACAAAGATCAGCAAGTATGCTGGAGGTAGAAAAATAAATTTTAAACATTGTTTATGAAAATCCCAAAATAAGTGTTAGAAAAATTTTGGTTGACTTAGCAGATATCTTGTTTGGAGACCTTTCCATGAGCAACTACTACACCGCTACCATATCTAACGGATATAGGACCTTACTCCTCCGAATTATCAGGAGAGAATGACATTCGGTCAATGGTTTTTACGGAAGCTGCTGAACGCCTAGAGTTTATTCCTAACATCATTTCCTCAATAATTGTGTTTGGTCAGACGAAAATCCTCAAGCCGTCGTTGAATCCAAACATCAACAGCGTTTCAGTCTAAATATCTGCTTAGATATGATTGTTAGGATCGGTTGTTTTGTGGCAATACTTAACAGGGTATGCATACCTTGATTTTTTAGAAAATACTCTTTTTGAACTTTTGGGAAATTAACCAAATCTCTAATTTATGTGAAATGGAGCTCTACCACATTTTACTGAAGCTTCTGAATGAAGCGGATAGAGAGAGGGGGTCTCATTGCATAATTTCTAAGATCTCCCGAATTAACTCCTTTATACTTTTGTATTTAAAATTACGAGTAATTTAAAAATTTTGTTTAGCCATCACCTGTAAACGATCTTCCGGATTTACACAACGCATAAAACACTGTTGCAAATAATTCAAGTAAAACCCAAGCAAAAGGTGCTTTAACCACGTCAAAATTCGACTTTTTTTTTGGCCATTATTCGTCAAATTTTCTCTCTAGCTATGTGCTACTCCCAAAGCTGTGACAACAACGCTATTGGTTTACAGTTACCCACATTGAGAGAAATTCTTTATTTTCTAAACCAGCACGATCAAGAATTCATTCCAGTTGCGTGATATATTCCTTTTAAATAAGCAGAATTTGAAGGAATTTCATAATTTTATGTTTTCCTTCTTTAATAATTTTGATATAATATGTTGTCTACTACTTCGTTTTTATCATTTAGTGTGGTTTCAGTTATTTCTTACGTCCAACACATACTTTGAGTTATAATTTAAAAATTTGTACTTTAAAATATTTCCAAATACATTTCCATTTCACTGTTTTAAATTTTTTTTCTGATTTTCTCTATAATTTTTTTGTTATAGTTATTTTTTAGCAGTTTTCAAATCGTGTTTTATTTCTTTTTAAAGCGATTTGTTTAAAAACTTATATTCTAGCGCATTTAGTTTAAAACTTATATATAATAATAATAATGGTAAGGCTCTACGCTCCGCGTGGAAGCACGGTCTGCGAACTGAGAGGTTAAGGCTCTCATACGTTCGCTCTCTCTGCCCTGCCATCTCTGATGCGGGGCGATGTGGTAAGCACCGCGCCTAAGACGACCGCCATTATTACCCCTTGTTCGAATGAACGCAGGTACTCAATTATTTGACTGAGTAGGCCACCATCCAGGCATCAGAGAACACCGGGAATTGAACCCGGGTCTATTTCTGTTGACTTGCGATTGATTGAATTTTGGTTTGTTTCTTTTAGCTATCGCGTCTTTTCTAAGGTAATGTTTATCATTAAATTAAGCTCATATACATAGTTAACATCTTCACCATAACAGTGATTCAATTGATAATTTTTTCAAAGTTTGAGTTAATTAGGAAGTTTGAGTTTTCGTTATTGTATTAATAAATCATTTTTGTATGTACGTTATCTTATATATAAACCGGATCTATTAAATTTATTTAAGCGTCATAAAAATGCAACATATCCCAACGGATTTGTAGTTCCACTATCGTAAAATAATAGAAACATCGTCAAACCTTTGTCTTCCAAAGCTACTTTTAGTGGTCCAAACAAATGATAATTACAGGACAAATAAATCTGGTGCTCTAATAATAGTTTGGAACAAATCCTCAATACTTTGTCGGCAGTATGGAATCACACGTCGTCGTGGTGCAGGACAACGCCTTGGATTGCTTGAGCACCATCGCAGCTTATTTCAGCCGCAGAAGCGATTTCAGCGTCTGTTAATTTACGGTCACCTTGGAGAAGTCGGAGAACAATGGTAATATTGTCTCCAATCGCTTTGGTCTTCAGGCGATGACCTTCATTTCCAACTGCTCCTCGTTCTCCCAAAACTGTTTGCGCCACACCGCATTTGAGTTTTTTTTAAGTTTTGTCTAAATCTTCTTAAATCCCCTTCATTTTTGTTATATATAATGATATCTATACTTGTGATATTTCTATTTGTGTAGTGTTTTTTGTAAAATAATGTATTTATTGCATATAAGCGCTATTATTCAAAAAACCTCGCCAACATTTTGAGTTGCGATTCAAAGTGCACTTATTTTATCCTTAAGTTTGTCTAGATTTGCATTAGTCTGCAGTGATAATCTTGTTACTACTTTATTCTCTTATCATGGTTTCTATCATCTATTATTATATGATCTCCACTTTCTGGTCTTCATAGTTAGAGATTAGTAAATATATCAGTGAAATATCCTGATGTTTCTGAAGAAACTGTTAGTATTTTATTTGGAAGGGCTTCGATCTCTTTAATTTTTTTATTAATAATAAATCTAACTTCATCTAATATTTCGTTGTCTTCTTGTAGAATAATATGTGACCAAAGGGTAATCTTTCTTCTCTTCCCTTAACTACCAATAATCCGACCACGTTTCATTTAGTGTTAGTTACTTTTTCTTCCAATTCTAGATATCCTTCTTTGTTACTCATAGATTGTATAAGTAGCAATATCCAAAATCATACTTGGTTTTGTTCTATTTTTTGCAACCTAATCCAACTCGTGAATTCTTTGCACTCTCTACTTCTTAATTATTCCGTTTACTGCTTTAATCAGGTGTTTTTATTTGTTGTTAAAAAGGTTACAGATGAATGACACACTACACTCATTAATAGTGAGAAAAAGTGAAAATGAGAAAAAAATTGTATTGAGAAAGTATATCTGTCCTCCACTAAGTTATCATAAAAAACACTAAATAAAAATTAGGATAATACTGTTACATAAAAAATAGGATGATGTTGATTAAATAATGACTACTAAAAATCAAATAAAATTAATATAATTTAATAAAAATTTAAATCTGGTGCTTAAAAAAATTCAAAATATACTTACTACATGCCCTTACAAAAAATAATAAGAATTAAGATAATCTGCATAATTTCTAGGTAGTATGTCAATATTTAGTAGCTTCTTTTTTTGTTGTTCTTTCTCCTAAATAATACATATAATCTTCTTCTGCCTCTTTACTCGTAACTTAGACGATTGTTTAACTTCTTCGTCCTTAATGAAATTAACTTAATATCTCAAAAATATAAAATTATTAACATGATACAAGAGTCAGCAGCATTTTGATTAGTTTCTCGTGCGCAAAAATTGTTTTTAAGTGATCAAACTAATTTTAACGTATAACGTACAACTCTAGGAATAAACCAAGCCAACAAGGATCAAAGTTATCCAACAAAACGCTCCGCGCGTTAGTAGATATCCCGTGATACAGCACAAATCAGGCCATTCATAAAACCTTGGTACCCCATTTATTGTTAATGAAATTCACAGATTTGCTCTAAAAAAAGTCATGATAGACTCCAAAAGCACAACATTATGTTTATACAACAAAACCATGTTATGTATATTAATATTTAATTTATTTAATACTACGTGTAAATACACTCATTTTCAATTAAAAGAACAAAACAATGTAATAAACATATTTTAAAAAAAAATCAAGTTATTTCATAAAATAAACTTCGACATGCTATGACTTATTTTGTCTATCATTTAGAAGAGTACATGGAAAAATAAAATGGATATTTGACATAAACAACAGTACCGACCAAAATCATATTGATTTTCTGCATTTTTTAATATTTAGCAACTGAGATTAAATTAAATCCATTTTTGTTAAATGGGTATTTTAACAAGCACCTGAAAACATCTAATTAAATACAATTACTGCTTATTAAATGTAATAAAATATGATTATAACTTGGTCATATAATCCTTATCTTGACATCAATGAAGTATCAAGTTGAGCAAGTTGTCGACAACTGATTTTCTGGGGGGATTTTTTGGCGGACCCTCTGCTTGAAATGAGAACAAACCACATGACCTCAAAAATATGTGACAACTCTCTATTCGAGGTGATCATGAAAGATCGAGATAGGAGCGAGACATTTAGACAGGCAATTGCACCTGGTAATCTAATCTGGTACACAGATGGTTCTAAAACCGAGGTGGGTACCGGCGCAGGAATATATTCTGAAACGGTAAGAAGGCTTAGAGAAGCAAACGGATCTATATTATATCAGACAGCTAAGCAGCTTTAAAGGTTTCATCAAGCACTAAAGCATCATCTAGACTGGTATAGGAATGCATCAACGAACTCAATGTACTGGCAGAATACAACACGATGAAACTATTATGGGCACCTGGGCATTGCAGGATCTAGTGAGGCTTATATCGGCCCAGAACCTGCTTTAGGAATTTCACGAAGTGCTGCCCGAAACTTTATTAAGGAGAGGACACGCACTCATCTTCGAATGTACTGGAAGAACCGACCAGGACATTATTTCAGCAAAACTTTCAATAAGGGAACTTGCCAAAAGACAGTTACATAACTCCTTAATTTAAGTAGGCCATAGCTAAAGATAACCATAGGGTTTCTCGCAGGACATGCGACTGTTAAAGAACATCTTTGGAAAATTGGTAAATTCAATGATGACCTTGCATGCAGGCTCTGTAGCAAGGAACCAGAAATAGCTTTATACATCCTATGCAAGTGCGATGCGCTATGCAGGAAAAAGCAACATACATTCGGGAGACCAATCCTGGAACCTGAAGATTTCAAGACACACCCTGTAAAGGACCTATATTAGTCCAGTAAAAATAGGTCGGAACCTCGGATTTTCCCATGGGGGGCAAATAAAAGCACTGCTTTTTGTTTTCGAGTGCGCTGATTACGGGAAAAATACTAAAAAAATTCGCAAACGCCAGGATCAGTGCGAAAATCGCGTGCAAAGTTTTGTTTTGCTTATATCTCCGAAACGGCAATAGTTAGGAAAAAATGGTTTGCACCAATCGAAAGGGCTTGGAAAAATGCATAAAATATGATACTTTTAGAATTTCGTTGAGTGTGAAATCGAGAGAAAATAGCTCTAAAGGTAACGTGATAAAATTCATCGAGATCGCGGAGGAGAGCAGCTGCTCTCCCACCACGCGGCCGTAAGCGCTGCGAGAGCAAGAGAGACGGAGCGCGTGGCGAGAGACATTATCGGAAGGCCCGCGGGAGAAGGAAGGGTGGAAGAACAACAAGCTCGAGCTCCTCGCGTGGCTTTTTTTCTCCGCCGCTCGGGCGCGTCTTGAAAATTTTAAAGTTTCAAATATACTTCGAATGGGATGAAAAAAGTATTTTAACGATAGTGAATTATCACGTGATTTTTAATTCTCTATCGATTGAGCATAGCCTCAAATATGACCAGAAAAATTTTGTAAATCGTAAAAATTATAAAAAATGAATTTTACATAAATGTTTTTCAATGATTTTAATGATTTTTGATCATTTAACAATACTTTTTAAAGCACTTTTTTACCAATATGAACTAGAAATTTTTTTTAATTTATGCAAATAATTACTAGCCTCAAAAAAAAATTGTCTGGTATATGAAAACCACTATTTTATATTTTCTTTTTTTTATTGATATTGTACAATAAAAAATAATTTATAATAACGTATAAAAATACAGTTACGATTCAGTTCAGCAACGTTATGAAAATATGTACCAGCACTTGCAACATCTTACAACATCGTAGCGCGATAAAATAGATTATTCATCTACATCCATCATTTCGAAATCATTTTCCGCTTCTTCTTCTAAAATATCTGGATTTATTGACTGTTCTGCATTTTCCTGTATATCAATATAATCCTCATCTTCGTGTTCATACGTATTTCGCTTCGGATTACCGTTCTCGCAACTCTCACCATTGCAGTTTTTGCAAATTACGGTACAAAACAAACCAGCTTTTTTGCACGTGCACACGTTGTTATTGCACTGTCCTTTACAATTGCAAAATATCTATAACATAAAAAAAATACTGTTTGAACATTACTTAAATTATTCTTTATCAATGACAAATATATTTTGTACATCATAAAATATACAAAACAATATTTATTTATTACCGATACAAATAAAGATACAAGTTTTTTTTTTAAGATGCCAATAATGTTTGCCACGCGTATTACGTATTACGATTGATATTTTAAAGATATATGTTAAATCTTATAGTCATTAAAATAATGTAATATTAAAACAATGCAACAAAATTAAAAACATTCATGAATTTTCTATGGATTGTTAACATTAACTTGAATATTCGTAAACATATTCTTGTGTATTTTCTATATTACTCTCGAAGAAATGTAGAAAATATACCAATTCTCGTGAAGGGCAATTATTGTTTTTCGTACACATTTTAGCAGGGACTTCTACGAAACTTCTTTAATTTGCCCTAAAAGTACGCTAAGAAAACTGGTCCAAAAGATATTGTAAAATTGTAAAAAAATATTCCGAAACTATACTATACTATGAACTTTATACTGTAATCTACCCATTTTTATTTATTTTTTTCAATCGAAAACGAAAGTAAATAATTTTTTTTAGTTTCTTTGTTTTGTGGTTGTTAAAAAGAAATGAAATGATAAATTAAAGTATAAAGTTTAGAGCAAGTTTCGGAATAATTTTTTACGATATTACAATATCTTGTGGACCAGCTTTCTTACGCACTTTTGGCGTAAATTAAAGAAAATAAGAAAGCACGAAATAGTTTCGTAGAAGTCCCTGCATTTGAGCCATCAAATTTTCGATTTCAAAATTATTGTATACAATTACATTTTATACAATTACATGCAGCTATTGCCGAACTTTATTAATCAAGATTTTTTAAAAGTATATGTATTATCGTACCATTTCCAGCAAATGATTAGGGGCTGCCGGTTCTGTTGTCGTGTTGGGCACCAACATTAAATTCGTGCGTTTCCACCCCCTTTCCTCGGGATTAAGATGCGAATTAGCCAACCAAATTTTTATTTGTAAGTAGGTTCGCTTGGCATGCTCTCGCAAAGCTCCAGCAGTCGGAGGAAGTGTGGATAACATGACAGCATTTTTTTTCGTAGCAGCTAAAGATTTAAACATACTATATCGAAGCTCGCCTAACGTAACGTTTGTTTTGTCCTTGTATAACTTTTTTGTTATTATCGTCGCTGCTTCCAAGATATCGTGTACATTTTGATTTTTTTTGTAAAATACATTAACAACTGACTGTAGATCTCTATTCTTCTTTAGCATTGAAAAAATACTTTTTTTCCTTTGTTGAAAAAACAATTAGTGGAGTCGCAACCGCAAAACGCATGTGCAAATAAAATAAATGGTTGGTAAACTCGATGGTCTGCACTACAGTACACCGTTTTCGGGTTTTTTTCCCGTATTCATTTTAACAAAGTACAATTTTTTCGAAATCGGAGTCAAAGCGATGCTCATAGTAAGCAAATCAATGTCTGTACCGACCACAGCTACAGGTGTATCAATAGTTTCCAGCATTTCAATTGCTCCTCTTACAATCAACGCATCTGCATCCTCGGTGGCAATTCTCGTTGCGATTTCATTTCTGTTCAGATATTCAGCTAACAAACTAACAAATTTATATTTATTAGCGATATTTGATAGAAACTTCGTTTGGTTAAACGTGACGAGATTTTCCAATTCGATTTGCATATCTGGGGCAACACACCTTTCTTTACGGCAAAACCTTTCATACGACTTTATACCGATTATATCGCTGTTATAACCGTCAAAAACTACCGTAGAATTTTTTCCAAAGTGTTTAATCACATATTCGACGTATATATTAAAAATTTGTTTGAATGTTTTGCTATGCGGCCAAATAACGTGATGCAACAGCCATCCGCCATCAATTACATACGTGAAAGCTTGCAAAACTCATCCGAATGAAGGCAAGACGTAAAATTTTATACAACTCGGATTTTTTGGCTTTCCGCATGTACCCATTGTTATCAAACAAAGATAACGGATACGGTGCAAGCTCATACGTAAAAGCTTCTTTGGTTTTTGTACATCGCCTTCACAGAAAAGAGCGATCCGTGAAAAGAGTAGCGTTGTGTAAATATTCGCAAATTTTTGGTACTCGTCGGAATCCCACGTGAGCCGTCGCCAATGGTTTCACTTTATATACTTTGGACAGAGATACATCGTTTGCATTTTTCCTATCATACATGACATGGCCTCTCGCCCTTTTCAAATGCCATATGGCAATTAATATTATCTGCACCAATTATTCCCGTTGCCAAGGACATCAGGCAATCTCGTGCAATGAATGGAGTGCTCTTTAAACCAATACACCATTTTTCCAGGTCTGCATTATCTCTTTGTATGCGACTCTTCGATAAATCGATGTGCTGTTCGCTAGACGTTGATTGCAAACCACAAAATTCTTCTAAGCAATCCATAACATTAAAAGCGGCGGGCATTCCTGTAAGTAACGCGCAACAACGCTAGGCGTAACGCCTCGGCCGTGTCTCAAATCGGTACAGAAGAATCGGTTTAAAGTTTGCTCGATCACCATATCCGACCATACTCCTGCAAACGGTTTGTCACTTCTGCGGATAGAAAAAAAACCTTGCCTAGCAAATTTTTCGAAATCGTCGGGATTCATGCACTCTTCAAGTCGATGCATACCCTCCAAATAAATTTGCGCACTTTTTGCATAGGCAAAGTGCCCCGCAGCGTGAAACAATGGCAGAATTTGCTGCACACTTTGCAAATGCAGTTTCCAATCGCCAAGCCGTTCAGCTTCTATAAATTGCAGAGCAATAGCAACGCTTTTAAAATATTGTATCCAAAGTTTTGCTGTTGGACCGTTTTGTTCAAGCTCTTGCATTTTACGCACAAATTGTTCAGTGAGATGTACCATAAAAGTACTTGCGTTAAAATCACCGAGAAGCGGTGGCTCGTCACTGAAATTTGCAAAAAATTCACGAATAAAGCGTTTAGCTGTCTCTGTCGCGGATAAGCTCTCTATAATCATTTCACCAAGAGCCGTAAAACTCAAAATGTGCGCGCGCAATGATCTTGAAAAAGCGTGTCCGCTTATCATTTTCTTTACGGACTCATTTGCGTAAATAATTGACCATAAGTCCTCCAATCCGCTTCCACTCATAATATAACCAACTGCTCCCAAGTACGACATCAGTAGGTGGAAGCCACCTAGGCGAACCACCGTTTTAAGAAAAGCTTCATCAGTGCCAACTTGAAGTGACCGAGTTTTTATGTAAAGTGGCTGGTCGCACGTTACAATTGTTGTTGATTGCTTCAATCGTCGAGTTTCAGACATTGCATAATGAAGAGCTGTATTAAGGGTCGTTAAATTTGATGGCGGTGCATTAATAAAAGGCAAACACATGATATGCGATGTATTATAGATAACGTCATTGGAAACGATTTCCATGTATCCTTTCCAAGAAGGAAAATTATCAATTGAAGCGGCTTTGGCCCATAAATACCCTACGTAATACGACGATATGACTGACGAACTACCAAGTTTTAAAGAACGTGCATCAATAAAATTAATATTAGTTAAAACTGTTGATGTATTAATATCGAAAGGAATGGTTGGAATCGTTTTTTGCGATGCCAGTACACCTGCAGACGGCATACTTTTACATTTCTTGGATCCGCCTCTATAATCAACCGAAAACTGCGGTGTATAAACCGAAATGCCTCCCAAACAGTGGAAAGTGTCTTTACCTGGTCTTTCCCGACAAAATTTAAAAGTAGCCTGACGTAGAATCTGTCATATTTAATTAAAAAAAACATACAAAGTAATAAATATTTAAGAAGTATTGTTAAATGAAAAACATTTATGTAAAATTCATTTTTTATAATTTTTACGATTTACAAAATTTTTCTGGTCATATTTGAGGCTATGCTCAATCGATAGAGAATTAAAAATCACGTGATAATTCACTATCGTTAAAATACTTTTTTTTCATCCCATTCAAAGTATATTTGAAACTTTAAAATTTTCAAGACGCGCCCGAGCGGCGGAGAAAAGAAAAAAGCCACGCGAGGAGCTCGAGCTTGTTGTTCTTCCACCCTTCCTTCTCCCCGCGCGGGCCTTCCGATAATGTCTCTCTCGCCACGCGCTCCGTCTCTCTTGCTCTCGCAGCGCTTACGGCCGCGTGGTGGGGAGAGCAGCTGCTCTCCCTCCGCGATCTCGATGAATTTTATCACGTTACCTTTAGAGCTATTTTTCTCTCGATTTCACACTCAACGAAATTCTAAAAAGTATCATATTTTATGCATTTTTCCAAGCCCTTTCGATTGGTGCAAACCATTTTTTCCTAGCTATTCCCGTTTCGGAGATATAAGCAAAACAAAACTTTGCACGCGATTTTCGCACTGATCCCGGCGTTTGCGAATTTTTTTAGTATTTTTCCCGTAATCAGCGCACTCGAAAACAAAAAGCAGTGCTTTTATTTGCTCCCCATGGGAAAATCCGAGGTTCCGACCTATTTTTACTGGACTATATCTGCTGATTCAGGGGACATCAATTACAAATTGGTTGTGAATTTATTTAATTAGGGTAATCACAATAAACTATAGGCTGCAGTAAACATGGATCCACCAAGGAAAACATACCCTAAGGAGGAAAAAATTGTCGACAACTGATTTTCTCATCTAGTCAAACTACTTTCTTTGCAAGCGCGGCTCAACTTCATTCTAAATATGAAATTTAAGTTGAGAATCTGGATTGAGCTGCTTAAAAGACCACCAAGCCATGATTGAACCACGTTCTCATCGATGATACCCTTGACACAGACAACGAGCCATTTGAGCGGAGAAAACATCCCATATCATAATCTAACATTTGCCGTGTTCTTGTGTGGAAAGCTAATATGCTAGATGAATGCAAGCACAAACACGGCTTCGTATCTACTTGATTTTGTCATTTACAAGCAAAAAATATTTATTCTGGTCGCTCTAGAATTTGTTCCATTTTGCGTCTTTACCCGACTCTTACCTTTCTGCTCTCTTCGTTCATCTGTGACTTTTAGCAGAATCTGTCCGCACGGTTTTTTTTACCATAGGCCACAAATACGGTAAAGGGGCTAAATTCCCAAAAAATGCTGATAATGATCAATCCCAGAATCCGTCAGCCAAGAAATGCTTTAATATCTTCAAATGTATCGGTGTTGTACTCCTCCTTTAGTCTTCTTGCAAATAAAAAATTGAAATACCGTCTGCTTTTTGATAGCGAACTACCTCGCAATATCTACTATCTCATAGCATAGTCTTTCTGTTATTACAAGATCATATCTTACACTTCATAGAATTTTCCTATAATTTTTAAATATCAAACAAAACGTTATAAGTACTGGAGAAAATAACAAATGTGCCAGAAAATGAGAAAATGTAATGTTTGCAATTTTTATAAACCTTTATTGATGATACAAGTATATGGCACCACAGAGCATATCGTAGATTATCAATACACATAGAGAATGTCTCCTGAATATTTGAAATACATCGATTAAATACAAAAAAAGCTGCACGTATTGTTGTTGAAGTCAATATAATTTTGGTTAACACTGTAACATCCAAAAATAGAACTAGCACAATTACTTGTTTAGATAACATTTATGATAGTGTAAAGTATAAAATAAAAACTAAATGGATGTCCTATCCGCCTAAGGAATTTTAAGAGTAATAACATAAAAGTCAACGGAGAAGTGCAGCCAGCCATTGTGAATAAAACAACGAAAGTTACATCACATAAGTAAACATCAACCCTCTCTAGAAGCATTTTTAGTGTTGGCGTAAACCAATATTTCATCGAAACACTCCACTTCAAGCCCGACTCGACGTTTCATGCCTTACATCGTGATATAAAGATAGCCCAAGGAGCAATATTTTGTGCTCCCGCTGGAAATCGTTTTTTACAGTTATTCTAAGCGCGAATACGCGATTCGTTTATACACGTCACGTATTAGAGAATTACGAAAATTTTTAGACTTTAAGGTTTAAAATATGAAATAAATCAATGGAAAGTAGATTTGAGCACATAATTTGCAGACAAATAAGACACAGTAGTTCAATCAAACTCTAAAACAACATAAGTAAAAAGGTGTGACAAGCTGCGTTGATAATTACATATTATTATACGAGTTATCATGTGAGTGACATTTGTATGTGTCCCTACTTTTAGCATTTAGGTTATGGAAGAGCAGGTGCAAGCTAAAAGAGGTTAAAGGAAAAACCGAACAGATAAAAAAATTTACAATTGTTGAAGTGCTTTGAGCCAGGAATACCATGTTTTCTTTGAGATCCGAAAGGGGTCGAAAGATGTGACCTATTAGCAACATTCAGTGAATAGCATGATAACACTGTTCAACAGTGAATGTCCTTTATAGATTTCGAGTCGCTGTTCCATTGGAGAAATATCCTGATGGTATCGCTGTCCTTTTTCGTCAATAAAAGCGCCACAATTCGCTGGGAAGATATCATCACGTGAATGCAAGAAGTGCGTTTTTAGACATATTACATCCAATTTTCTCACAAGCAGATACAAGTTTTTCCATCAGGTTTTTATAATTTTCAGCACGAAGGTTGTCCAAGAATTGTGTACTATCATTCTGAAAACATTGTCAGGCATGTAGCTCATTAGCATTGAGATTAGATTCAAACTGTTTTTCTTGAAAAGCTTGCGTATCTGGAGACCTATAAATATTCTGTTTTACCTTTTCCATACTTAGACGTGAAAAGTTTTAGCATAAGTATTCCAATGCATGTTCATTTTTGTTAACGGCCTTCATAAGTTCCAGTTCATAAGTTCCAGTTCCAACGGTGGTAGGACAATGCTGTTGGGTTCACTAGAGGTTCGTATGAAACGTTTTTAGTGCCAGGCAACAAATCTGTTCTGTTTGTAATGGTCATACCTCGCGCGGCTATCCCACTCACATATATAACAACAGTACTTTGTGAAACCCACTTTGTAGACCAAGCAAAATCGCTATCATTTTGAAATCACCACATGCTAACCACTTATGTTGATTGTAATTTGTAAGATCCAAAAGGCGTTGACACATGGGGTAACTTTCAGCATCAAACCTTCAACATCATTGCAAAATGTTGTTACTGCTGAAAAATGTTGACAGTTCTTTTGTTGGATCTGCATCACTGATGTTTGGAACACTTAATAATAAAGCAAATCCACTTCCATCATCCTCCATATCACTGTCTGTTAGAATGTTAGCAAAGGGATCAGAGACTGGCAATCCTTCTTCACCACTGGGCGAATGACAGATAATATCACGCCAAAGGTTGGGCACACCAAAACGCATGGAAACTTTTTTCCCAATCATCTAAGCATTCAGAGTGGATGAACAAATCGTACAACCAACGCGCGGAGCTTACGATTTATTCTGGTCCACGATTTATTCTGGTCTCCGACACGACACCCAAAATACAGTACATATGCCTACTCACTTCAGAAGTCAATGGCGACTTCTTGGAACCACAAATTATATCAGCACATATATAGCAAAAAGTTGTCCGTCAAATTTATACAGGAGCGGGGCATTGCTGATTATCGGTGGACCACAAAATTTATGTAAATGTACAAAGTTACTAACTAAACAAATCAGTAAAAAATCTAGAAACATATAGGTGCAATATGAACTCCACGTGCTGCCACCTATAAGACTGAAACCGTGGGATGGAACCGGTTTCAACCGCCCGATCACGTGATTCATGAGGCGAAGGCCGGAAGCAAGGGGCCGAATTGATAGCAGCTTTATCAAGAACGACAGTACCTATTTTATTTCTTTTCTCTTTTTTTTTATTTCACATATACTTCACGTATCCTAATTATAACGTCCCACAGCGGTGTCTGTAAAATGTAAACATTGAAATTACTCAAAACTTTGAGCCAGAAGAAATTTTAAGGGTGATTTTTGTGTTCGCCGACTCAAAATTTATAAAAGGTGGCTCCTGGTAGTTTTGTAAAAAACAAAAATTACAAATTTGTTGAACAGTGTAATATGCGTCACACATATTACTCAAAAAGTGTTGGGACGTCTAAGATCTTAAAACGATTTGAGTCGTGATTCTTTATGTGTTCATCCATTATTTGTTTTGCAAATGGGTTGAGGTGTATGTCTATTAACTTTGTCCTTGCATCATTGTTAGATAGAATGTCCAGATTTTATATAACTTCATTTAGGACATATCGCAGCCGTCTCAGGATGTCAATATTTGAGTTACTAGTGGTACCTCACAGTTGCATTCCAAATTATTTTATTAGCAAGATCAAGAAGCTACTACATTATCCGTATTTTAATACCCAATTCTTTCCTTTTGATTCTACATATTTCGTCCAGGTTAGCCGTTCGTCTAGATTCACTTTATTGTAGTTGTTCATTATTTAACTGGCTAGTGAGCAAATGCCCTTTTTGATAGTAAGATCGTAGATATTCAAATGCTGTGTTGGGAACAGGGTGTGATGATAATAAAACGATGTCGTCAATAAAAAGCAAATACAAAGTTTAGCTCACAATGCTGCCTTGTGGAGCGCCTGCATTAATATGTTGAAGAGAGATTTGTGCTTCACTATATTTGACAAGGAAATTTTATTTAAAAAATATTAAATTATAATTGAAGTATCTGGTTTTATTTTTGCAAGGCAGACTTTCGTACTATACTTAATTGAAAGCATGTTTAACATTTAAAAATATTGGGGAGTGATGGTTTCGAAAACCAAACTGATAGTTCTCTATGAGTTGATTGTCTATAAGTACCGATGTAAGTTTCATAAGAAGTAATTTTTCAAAATTTGTGGACAATATTGACAGCAGGCTAATTAGACTATAAGGCTAATATTAGAATAGTGATAGCTACCTTTCATAAGTCGGAAAAGTATTTTAGCCTAAATATCGCATTGTATAAACAAGCAACACATTTGTAACCCTTGTTAAGTACTTTCAAGTATTTTAATGGTTATTAAATCGTAACACGGTGCTTTGTAAATATTCAATTGTTTTGGTATCACGATTTTAATTTCATTTACTTTAAAAAGCTTAATGGTCGGGACACATTTTAAAATGGATCTGAAGAAATTCCGGGATTTTAGTAGCTTTTTGCAGTCGTATTGTTATAAGGCTTTTAGCCTGTTTCATCGAGATTATCTTTTCGACATTTACAAAAGCATTGTGGGCTTCTCCTTCCTTGTGATCTATGATCTTTCACTAGTTTGACTATATTCTGGTAATGTATCCTTTTTACATGGTTATCCAAGTCTTGTTTGCTTTTCTTGGTCCAATTTTTGATATCTTGTCATTTCATTGTGGTCTAGTCTCGTTTTCCTTACGGTTTTTCTTAATGTTGACATTTTTGTAATGCGTTTGTAGTATCTGTTCTGGTTTCAATTGTATATAACAGTATAGGCTTCACCACGCTCTCGTGTATATTAACATTCGACTCCTTTTGTAGATGTTTGTTATTCCATATCACATCATATGCATGATATCTTATGAATTTGTTTATTAGATTTATCTTTTAATATTCTATCGCTTGTGATATTGATTCCTAGATCAGTAAATTCCACATCTCGTTCTAAAATCACTTTGCCGTCACTTTCTAATTTATACCGTAAGGGATATTTGCTAATTATCATACATTTGGTTTTATTTGTTGCAATTTTTAACTTACATTTTTGGCAGCTACAAGTAAATAGTTCCTGTAAATTATCTTTTTAACCTCAAAACTGTGTCGTCCGCATAACAAAGAATATCAAATTATTTTGGCTTCACTTTGGCACAAAAGTCATCACCCTATCAAAAGATGTTCTCATTTTTGCAAAAGACGTCTCATATCATCGCGACTTTTGTGAAGCAAACAGAAGCAACATACACATAAATAAACCATGAATCACTATATTCCTCAAAAATGAGGAATAATTGTGTCAATGTTTTTGACAAATAATCGGTCGGTGGTTTTGGCTCAACGTTAATTGCGTCGTTGTGTGACACCAATTAGACAAACGCTGCGGCGTTTAGTAACTGTCCTCGAGGATATTAGCTCAAAATGGGACAGTAGCAGACATGGCCAACCATGGAACAGCCGATCAGTCGAGAACATCTCTACTATGTCTTTAGATGTCCAAAAAGACTCTTAAACATTAATTATAGCAACTTTTGGCGAAAGACTTGAAGATCTTCCCGTATAAAGTGCAAACAGTGCATCAGCTGTTGACTGCAGACCTCCAATCACGTGTATATTTCAGCCAAGCTTTCTTAAACCTCGATCGCGATGTGAATGATTTTCCATTGAAAAATTATCATGAGCGACAAGACAAATTTTCATCTATGCAGACACGTGAATAAGCAAAATTATCACTTCTGGGGCACTGAAAATCCGCGTTTAATGCACGAGCCATTACATCCTTTAAAAGTCACTGTTTGGTGCGGCGTTAACGGAGGAAAGGTGATTGTCCCTTATTTTTTCGAAGAAGCCGTTGGTAACGCTGTTACTGTGACTGATGATCACTACAGAACAATGATCAACGACTTCTTGCCGCTGCAAATTAACGAATTGAAGAATATGTGGTTCCAGCAAGACAGTGCAACTGCACACACTGTACTGGCGACAGTGGACAAGCAAGCGTTTCCCAACCGCTTAATCTCTCGTTTTGGCGATTTGCACTAGCCCGCAATATTGCCCAATTTGATCGTTCTAGATGTCTTTCTTTGGGTTTCTTTTTTTTTGAAATCACGGGTCTATACAAACAAGCCACAGACTTTGGCGGCCCTAAAGGAGAACATCCGACAAGAAGCCGAAAATTTATCGCCAGAAGTTTTGAGAAAAGTCATGGATACTGCTGTGAAGTGAGCCCGAATATGCATCTAATCTGGCGACGGCTACTTGAAAAATTTAAACATTTAAATAAACACTAGGAGTTGCCCGCCAAAAGATACTTTTGGCGTCCTAGACTGACAATTTTTCACCCGCCTTCCCTCAAATTTTTGCAAGGTGTGAACGTATAAATTTTTAATTAGAGCGGCTTTTTCTCTGGATCAGAAACATGGAACAATTTAACGCCCATTCATGGTTGACGTGAGCATAAGCCGCCCATAGGAAATACGTAATACGTAAAGTTGAATTAATGCAAAGCTTATGCGCTCGTTCATAATGCACTCCCGTAATTTTTACGTTTTACGTTCATTTGCAGTAATTTTTAATTTTTCTCTAGATTAATGCGCCGAATTAGCAAATATAGTTGTGAATGTGGTGTGCAAGTTTCAAGGAATTCGGTTGAAGCGTCTAGGAGGAGATAGAATTATAAGTTTAGAAAGAAAGAAAGAAAGTTAGGGAGATAAGACAATTATATTATAAAATAATCAACAAACACAACCAATTATTTTTATTTACAAACAAAATTACTGATTTAGAAAATCCAGTGATGGCTTTTGCGCCATCTTGCATGCTTTCATTTTTTTTATATCTTTCATTATTTCGTTTATAACAGGATAGTCGCTTTATGTTATCCTTTATATGTTGGAATCTGTGATAATTCTTGCGGTTCTTTTTATATTTGCTAGATGTTTTATTTCTTAGCAGATCCATGAAGTTTTTCTTTTTGCTTGTTGTCTTTTGTTTACTCTATTTTTTCACAGTACGTCGATTGCTACTTTTATAATATTTGTTTTAGTTTTTCCCAGTTTCTATTGGTATCACTGTTGGTAACAATCTTATTTTCTTTTATGTATACTTTTCTTCTACTTTGATATAGATATTTCATGCTATTACCTTCCAGCACTTCTTTATTCATTTGTTCTTCATATGTAGGTTTGGTTTTTTTAGTTTTTGCATTTACGCAGCAGTAGACTACGGTTCCATCCTATATATTGAATTCAGGATTGTTACATCTAGTATTTGTGAAGGATGTATATAGTGGTTTGATGTTATATAATTGATGGTAAATTACTGCCCTCTTGTATTTTGATAGGTATATTTCTGTTGAATTTTATGCTCAAATTAAATATTCTTTAACCTCAAATTGTTATTAGTACAAAATTTGATAAATAGCTCATTATTATTCTCAACTTCTTCATTAATTTTTTTTATTCCACTAATAATGTAATTTACAACACGCGCATTGAAGTCTCCTAAAACAAGAACAGACTGGTTTATCAGTATTTTTATTATACAATCATTTAAATCTTCATAAAACTGAATCCTTCTTCTTTCAGTTTATTCTCCTCTAGAAGGTATATGCTAATTATACTCAAGGGTATTTTATCTATCATTTTTTGTCGATTAACATCCCGACTCCTGCTTTAGCTTTTGTCTTTGTCAGAGCTAAAGTCACTACTCCTTTTCTTTTTTTTGTCTGTGATAGAAAATATACATCTATTTTCTTCTCCTTTAACCCGGTTATTATATCGGGTCCTCGTAGGTTCCAATTCTAACATAGTTATCTCTCCATATTTGCTTTTTCCGTTGCCTCGCCTTTTCCGTCAACTTGTAATCCCTCCAAGTACGAAGCTTATGTCTGATACTAGGAGCTAATTTCTTTTTTGCGCCAGATAGGTAACTAACCTCTCCCAGCAACCCTCCTGGTTTGTCTGGGCTTGAGACCTGCAACCTTTAAGCTGCTCAAACTATCGAAAGGCTGGCACAGGCAGAGTTATTTTAGTAGCAAATACTTGAAATACTTCACCCAAAATATCTTGCAAAATTTGTATCTTAGCCCATTCTAGCCCATGTGTGATTTTCTAGACCAAGAGGTGTATTGTACTGCTTTTCGACCTCTAGGTGGCTTTCCAAAGTGAGTAATCAGAAGCTTCTAAAACTAGCACATGCAATAAATAATCTACTACTGCTTGCTTTTTTTTAGATAGAATTAAAACGAGTTTTGAGTTCGTACGTTGCACGATTAAAACCTTTTTTATTGTATGTTTCATTCAGGTGGTAAATTGTACAGACTGTATATTTGGGTATTCTTAGGTGATTTCAATCCGTGAAGTGCGATTCAGATATTAGCGTTATATCGATGAAGTAGTTTGACATGAATAAGATGATTCGTCTCTGTGATTCACCAAGCCATTGGAATTCTAAACAGCTACCTTAAGCTACTGGCAATGAGTCATTGTTAGACTATGATAATTAATAAGTTTTTTATTATGCTTTCTCATAAATGCGACTCTATTTCAGCACCTGTGATGATAAATTATAGCAGGTTTATTGACATAAACCCTTTCATTGTAGTAACCCCAGACTAAAAAGTCTAATGGGGTTAGCCCCAAGACTGCGGTGGTCAATCTATCTCGCCCCTCTGCAAGATAATACAACCAAGAAATTTGCTTTCAAATAAAGTGAACGATTCACGTGTTGTTTGGCTCCATCTTGTTGAAACCACAGTCATTCAAGTTCTAATCGTTGGTTCCATTGACATAAAAGTTGTTTAGCATCTTCCGTTAACGTACACCATTGACAGTAACAGCGTTGCCAACTTAGTTCTCAAAAAGTACGAGGTAATCATTCCTCCAGTCTAAAATGCACACCAAACATTTTTGTAAATGCAGTGCTAGGACTAGCTGCTTACAAAAGATATACACAACATTTTCTGACAGATGCCTTAAAGAAAGGTAGAAGAGAAAAAGGAAAGAAGTTGTTCACTGAACACGCACACAATTGCCACAGAACAATTTTGTTTAGGGATGGAAAAAAATTACAGTGGACGAATCTTTCAAGCAACAAAATGACAAGGTATGTGCTAGGGCGTTCGATAAAGCATCTCAGATAGTAGGGTTTATATAGGCCATCATCCAGCAGCTGTAAAGGTTTGGTGGGAATGGTGTTATGATGTTATAAGTAATTCACATTCATTTTTGTGAAAAGAGACTTAAACCTTCGGCCGCTGTGTATCAAAATAATGTTTTGGAAGGTGTAATGAAACTTCTGAATGACAAGCTTTTTCGAGGTGAGCCTTAGATCTTTCAGAAAGACTACCCACCCACCCACAGAGCACGGTCAAGTTAAACTTAACTGAGCAGCAATGTACTTAATTTTCTAACACCAGGGAATTAGTCTTCTGGTAGCCCAGACCTGAATCAGCTGGATTACAAATTATGGGTGGTTTTAGAAAGCATAATTTGCTCAAAATAGACTCTAATGTCGATTCTTTGAAGCGTCCCCTGACGGCTGCTGTCAATACTTTTCTACTGGATGTAGTGCGTGGTGCTATCACGAACGACACGGACGTCTTAAAGCTTATGTAGAGAGAATGGCCATTTTGAATAAATCCATTATAATTTAATAAATCCTAAAAATATTAAAACAGTTAATTTTTTTATTTTATTGTTCTAATGAAAATGTAACATTTGTTATAAAAGGATATAAGAATATTTTAAAAATTAATCTCTTACAAAGGATTTCCAAAACTTTCAATTTCTCCTCGTACTACTTTACTGAAGTAAAGGCCGAACGGACTTTGATATTTTTGTTGATATTTATATACACAAGAAACCAATAACTCTGATACCTAATTCAAGGAAAACATTATTTTTGCTTTAAAAAGTATGCTCAGTGGTTTCTTTTTCCGTAATTTATGTGTCGGCGTAATACTATGTGCACTTTTCAGCAAAAATACATAATTATAATCAAGCCCTTCAAAAAGCCTTCAAACAAATTCAATTTCTCCTTTTTCTGTCTGAATAACTTTCTGCGAGCGATACTTCTTAATACTTCGGGAAACTTGATAGCAACTTTTTGAATAATACCTACGTCAATGAGACGCTTCCTTGGAGTATTTTTAACTTCTTTGAGAAGTAACCAAGGGCTGAATTCACAAAGATAAGAGTTAGGCTGGTCACGTACACCCATAACACAAAAATAACTTGAGCGATAATTGCCGAGCCAGTTTTGTAGCGTGAAATGTGATATTTTGTGTCGGTTTAATTAAATATATTGTACGGGGGATGGACGGTTATTTATCTGTTTCTATTTTGAATTTATTATGCAAATACCCAATTTATTTTTAAAATCATTTATCTGTACTGCACTAGATTTATCTAACTTACTTGGAAAGGAAAAAGTATGTATATTAAAAATACGTAGGTAAGTCAGAAGCTAAAGGCAATTTTCATTTAACAATTTTATTTCCACATGTCGCTTTTTGACATAATCCTCCTGAACAGTGATGTACGATACCAATGTTTAACGAGCTCCTTCGTACCTTCAAAAAAAGTTTTCGGTTGCACACGAAACCTCGTTTCCATCCAAGCAGAACTTTTGACCATGTTGTCCTCCTTAAAGAGTCGAAGATATGCGTCATACTGTACCAACATCCAGCGATGGATTTCCACATATTTAACCCCTTCTGCTCGCAGAAAACGCACTAAGGCGCGTTCTATCTTAGTTGTTCTCTGTATAATCACCCACCATCCTTGGACACATGTGTTGTTGAACTTTAGCGTTACTCTCTTATTTTTACCGCGCCATTTTAAAATTACTTTATTTTCTGAATCACCGTTGTATAGTTTATAATTGCTTTTATAATACAAATAAGATTGTACATGAGTGTAGTTTAATCAAATGTTGAACGTTTTTAAGGCTACTTTAAACATCGAACGTCTTTACACATTCCAATGTTTTGCATTTTACATATTTTTTACTTATACAACAATGATCCAACCATAAGACGATTTTTCCAGGGTAATCAAGAAGAAATCCTTAATCGTTTGTCAAATTCTTGCGACTACATGAGGTTGATTATTGTCATGGAGCAGAATAACGTCTCTGCCTGAGCAGTGCTGTAGCTTATTCTGAGCTCAGAAGTAATTTCAGCAACTGTTAGTCGGTGGTCGTTCTCAAGAAGCGGGACAAAATTAAAATATTCTCTTTAGTCACGCTTGGTGACGTTGGTGACCGTCATTTTCAGTTGCTTCTCGTTTTCCCAAAATTATGCATGGTTTCCGAATTTTGCGTTCTCTAAATGTTACCTTTTGCCATGACAAACTTGATGATAATCCGCTAACTGAAGAAGCAGTTATGCGGAGTGCGCTATAAGAATAGTAGGCATATCCACTGTCACTCTCGGTTTACCTCAAAGCGCGTGAAAATCCGGTTTATCTTTGATTCGCCCTGGTACTTTACATGGTTTCAAAGTTGTTAATATGAAATAAAAGCATTTAAATACAACTAAGAGCACATTACAGGTTCACTTAAGGCTGTATTTGAACAATTTTCAGGTATAAGAATGTTAGATCAACCTTACATGACTGACCTAATTGAAGCAAACTCTATGGGGCACGAACCAAACCTCATCGACATCTACAGTGCTTCGTGGGGACCCACTGATGATGGCAAGACCGTCGATGGGCCTAGAAACGCCACAATGCGGGCAATTGTTAGGGGAGTAAATGAGGTAAGTTAACTTATAGGGAATTATGGGAGAATTGTAGTCACTTAAGGACAGAATGCATCAAATTTAAAGGAAGAAACATATTTTTGAGTTTGTCAGAAATATCTCTTTACTAGTTTAGTTTGAATAGCGCGAGTAGTTATTCTAAAAACATAAAAAAACTTCCTACCATAATTAGTAACAGCAAGTGCCATAAAGTAAGAGTTAAAACAAAAGTAAATAGGTACAAAATATAGTTTAATTTTTGCATATCTTATTTACTGGGAAAAAAATGCTAAACGAAGTCTGTACATGTCTTCAACTTGATGAAAATGTAGATACTTAATTACCTTCTATATTTATGCATAAACTTAACTTTAATTAAATTTTTGCGTATTTCACCTAGCCAGGAAAGAAAGTCTTTGTTTAACTTTTCGTTTGAAATAACCCTACACAAAAATCTGCCATGGCTTTCTTTCTAAGGTAAACTCTTTTAATGGTTTCTTCTAGTGTACTTCTATAAATCGGCTTCACAAAACTTTTAATATTGGTTACATATAAACGATCCATATCGGAATCAGAGAATAAAATCGAACTTTCAATTTTCTCCTATTCTTTTTTCTGTGAACACTCATCAGGTTTACTTTTAATACAAAATTTTTGGAGTTACGTTCTAATTTCTTAGTGCATCTTTCTTGATTCTGATTTATTTAAAATATCCAAATACACGTAGAACCAAATACGTCTGTGGCAAGTATTAAAACTTCCATATATAAGTTGTTAAAAATTTCTGCAACTGTGATTTTTTAAATGCATGGTTTTTATGCAAAATTATATTTTGTTTTGGGTTCTCCTTAGTAACAAAAAACTACATTTTCAGTTTAAAAAAAATTGAGGTGACAAAAATAGCAACGCTATAAAGTTTCTCTTGCAAACATCGTAGGCTTCTTTGACTATGAGACTCCTATAGTTATCTAGCAAACTCACTAATGCTCAGTTTCTCTGTAATCTAGTCACAACCTGGCATAAAAACAAAAAGGATTTCATTCTCCCAATGTTAGCACATAAAATCATTTTTGGTCTACTAAGGTTAAAATTTTGTTTGTATTATATACAGTAGATTTTATTAACTTTCTACAGCGGAGCTTATAGTAGAAAGTTAATGAGATTATCATCCTGTCTCTCTGTCTGTGTGTCTGGATACAAGATAACTTTCGTTCTATCCAACGGATTCACTTCAAACTTGGCATACGCATTTTTAGTGTCTATATATTATTGATGATTAAATATGATTTTCTAATGGGTATCTACGATATACGACAAAATGTGTGTCTAACTTTGATTGATAATGCTGAGAAAAAGTAAATTGGCTTATTTTTGTTTAAGTGAATGAAGTTCGTCTTCTGCCCGTTGTAAACGTAACTCAAGTCGTTGACGCTGTTCGGTGTATTTACGTTTCTCTGCGAATACCATGTTACGACTGTCTTCATGATCTTTGAGGTTTGCATAGCGACTTTTGACGAAGGTGCTATAAAGAGAAAAAATTAGAGAGTTACATAGGTTGTGGTGTTTGGAGAGAAGATGAGCTTTGAGGCGCATCCGTTGCGAGACACTCATCAAGTGGGCCTTCACCGATCGGATCATCATCGCCTGTGATGGGATTGTCACCGGGAAGAAGAGCGGTTTCGTCTTCTTCGTTGTAATATTCTTCATCTTCGTCATCATCACTTGAAAAGGTTTCGAATTGATCTAAGATCCGAGCTTGCTTTGGTGTCAAAAAATACGCCTTCAAATCCGGTGTTATCTTAGACATCATAAAGAATAACAGAACCGCTGACACATGTGAACACGTTGAATTTGTTCTCGCATCAGATTTGCAACTGCACCAAAATCCAGCAATTGCTGCTCTACCCTCTCGCTCAGGGTCGAGGGCGATAAAAATATGGTATTTTGTAGACGTTGAGTGACGGCTGTCGATTCGCGCCTTGATCATGTATGCCTTTGAAGAGACATTAATGGCAAGTCATCGCTGATTCTTTGGATACAAAGAAATCGAATTTTCCATCCTTCGAAAAATGATGGCGGATGTATTTCTTAGAAATACGCATTTGGTATGTTTCGCCACATATGATGTAAAAATCGAGTTCTTCAAGCACTGGAAAATTCATAATGATATTATCAGCATCTTCGGGCTTTTTAAACGTCGAATGTTTTGCAATCAGTTTCAATTGAACTACAATTTCTTGAACAACATTCGGAGTGTCAGGGTTGTCAAGAATACGATTTGTGATCAATTCAACATTGCCATGATCAGAAATAATCGGCTTATGGTCTATGTTATATAACATACAAGCGATCTTCCAGTCAGTAGCCACGTTTGCCAGCGAGTAATCTCGGAGGACATTCGAAAAGAATTGGAAACGTTTTTTAATAATGCCGTGAACGCATTCTAGTACGAAGCGCGTTTTCGTAGAGATTCTAGACAAGTTCGCCTCTTGCCAAGTGAATTGTTTCTGCGACTGAGACATGAACTTCGGCATTTTAACTACGAAGCCATGACTTTCGAGTTTAGAGATCGAAGATTTGAAGCCTCGATCGAGAAGCCAAATATCGCCAGGTGCGAATGAATGCAGTTTACGGTTCAAAATAAACCGATTTAGAAGATCGCCGTCCGAATCGTTCGCAGGAAACAGCCCTTCAACGAATAGAATCAGGCCATCGCTTGTGACGCCCATCAACATTTTGATTAGATTTTTGATCTTGAAAAGTGAATAGGTCTGGCGTTGAAGCGCCTGACTTATTAATGTAGAGATAAGTGGCATCGCAAACGATTACTATTTGCTCTTGCCCCGGTACATCGCTGACGCCAAGAAGTCTCTTCCCTACGGGTGTGATGTGAGTGGTGTACTGAGAACGATGCCCATTGTGATAGACATATTCGCCGAAAAGCCGCTGAAAGATCGCGTCGCGAATGTGGTTACGCCAGTCACGCACTGTATTGTAGCGAATGTCGTAATCGACGGACTGCTGTGCAACCGACGAACCGATGCGTAAATGATTGAGATACAAGCCGAGGGCTTGAGCGACATTGCTATCGCGAATTGGTAATGATCCGCGAATTCTCTCAACCATATGCTCAAATGTTGACCGGCTTATGCCACATCTTGCGACAAAACGTTCCTCGGGCATTTGAGAAAAAACGTTTGTGTTTGGGCCAGCGATTGTGTCGTCAACAAATGCGCAAAGACCAAAAAACAAAGCAGCAACTTGCGTTGGCGTAAGATTCGCAAGCTGTCGAGCTGTCGCAGGCACGCTGTCAGGCTCAGGAATTGTGAACGCGGTAAGATCGCCATCAGCGAAATGATTGTTGCATGCCGAGGCATGTACGCCAGCAAATATACGATGTGACCCATGCAAACTCGGTGCAGCCGAAGATGCAGGCGTCTTTTTTAACGATATATTGATAAAATGGATATTCAATACCTTGAACTGCAGAAGCGGGCGGTTTCCATTCCGTATCCGGCTCATTACGCGATGGCCGAGCTCTCGTAGTGTTGCTCGAGCGGCTGTAGCCCGATGGGTCCAGGTCGTCGTTGTTAGACTGGCTTCGATAGCGTTGTTTGTAACATTGTCGACAGAAGTATGAGCCGCCATGTTGTGTGTATCGCTCTCGCGTCCAATAGGCCATGCCCTTTCCACAATCGACGCAATGAATTGGATCCATTGTTCCATATATTGAAAGAATTGTTGGTAACTAGATTGACTTTAAAGACTTTAATCTTATTATTAAATCTAAAACTTGAATTGGCCGTATAGATTCAGAAGGATTCTAACTAAATCCACCGTGCGAGCCACCGTATAATGTCAAACAATAGCACGCGCAGTCACAGCTACACTGTGAAATTTCATCTACCTAACAGCTAATCTGTTCATTTGTATTCACTGAAAGTCTATTTTTAATCAACTAATACGTTCTGTATAAAAATTGCATTTTCATATAAGCAACCCTTTTTAATGACCACTTTTATTGTGCTCTTAACCGTGTCGTGCCATGAAATTCCTTTTTTAATGAGTCACTAGTCATTAATTCACACCTGTGCTAAATTTTATTCACAAAAAAATATTTTCACAGCAAATCCTTATGAGGGCAACTTTGAAGCCATTTTTCGGGCATTATATTTTTTTCTTGGACTTTGGTCGAACTTAGTAAGAATCACCGATCAGATACTTGCCCTCTGACACAAATTTCGCGGTATGGGTAACCGCCTACCAGCCTTTCCTTTACGGTATTACACCGTTCTTGTTTATGTTAAAACTGCTGTTGCTTTCATTTTTACATAAAAGTTTTACAAGCTTATCAAAAATATTGTCACTTCTTCCTTGTTGAAGCTCATTAGTCAATTTACGCTTGTTATTTCTCACATACCTGTTTTTTCCATAAAATTAATCCTTACTACATATAAGATACTTACATTTTCTGCATATTAAAAAAAAGTTTCTTCAATTGTAGAACAGTCAACCAGAAAACAAATTTCTCCTAGTTTTTATATGTTCAACTAAGTTCACTTCTTAATCACGAATGAACGCAGATTGTCTTCCTAGTTATGAGGCATTTATAGTATTTTAAAATTCTCATTCTTTACTCCAGGGTACTAAATGTAAAAAATAAAACAGTCTACTGTATTCTTTCAGTTATTCGTTTATAACACTCTCTAGTAATGATAAAATCTGATAATAGTTAATTATAAAACTGGGGGCAATAGCAATCTTGATAGAAAGATACTGTTCACTGTAACCAGGAATTTGTCCATAAGAAAATTACATCGGAACCTTAAACTATCAACAATGCATTGCTATAAAAAGTAAAGGGACGCTAGCGCATGTTTATTAATTTCTCCAAAAATAAACAAAGCTAATATTGATTGACATTTTTCCGCTTTTTCTTTATAAAATGCATATTTAATATTACTTTAATAATTAATTATGGTAAAGCACATGTAAAATAAATGGAGCTTACACTGTTGCTAAATTTCCTTTTTAATCTTCAAAATATATCTAATAGACTTTTGGAATACTGAAAAACCTATTTAATAAAATATCTTTTATTATATCAACCAACAAAAATGTAAACCTTCATCCAAATTTTATAGAATTGGAAATGAACGAAAGCTCACTAGGACACCAGTTATATGTTCAACCACATTTCTATTAGTTTTCAGAATTAATAAATCTTTAAAACTCACAAACTCATAAACTCTCAAATCTACTTTTAGATACTTAAAGTATTTCCGTGAGATTAAATAGATATGTACTGCTCTCTGACTACATATCGACTGCAAAACGATGCTCGCCTATTGTATTCTTTGATCCAAGAACATAGACTTTCTTGCTAGGACTACGGATAGGCATATTAAAAGGAGCTACCAAAAATCTGCAATAATTCTGAGAAGTTCAATGCAGAAAATCCCCTATACTCTGCTCGGTGCTGTTTTTAGATAATATTTAAACGTACAAAGAGCAAACACGAGAGGCTGGCTTGTAGTAAGATGGAGCTTGCATAATAATAATATGAATGCATTGGAAAACAGACCGACCAGTAAAAATAGTGATAGTGTTAGTAAGTTAATTGATTAGCTAATAACTCACTGTATAAATGAATTATACTTGAATATTATTAAATAATTGTTAATGAACAGATGTTAGAATATAATGCAACTCAAAATACAATTTAAATAAAATATAAAATAAGTTACATGAACTTAAAGAAGCTAAAAAGTAAATAAATGAGAGACTTCAGATGATAGGAATAAAAATTGTATTGCAGGAAAAGTTACGGTAAGCCCTTATCGGCGAAAATCAAAATCTTAATATATCTAGTTAAAACCACGAATCTAGTTGCAGGAACTGTCCAGAACCTTGAGAGAAATGTTATAGAAATATTCCAGACCTTAAAAGAAATAACAGCAAACTTGGAGAACTAAACATGAATTTAGAAGAATTTTCTAAAAATTTGAAAGAAGAATTGAGGAGGAAATTGCAAGGAATAAAAGTAGGCAAAAATCTAAAACCTTTAAAGAGGAATTACAGACAGATACAAAAAATAATCCAAAATTCTTTAACAAGAAAATTAAAAGGCAATTTAAAGGAAGCAAAGATAAACACAGAAAAACACTTTTATGTTTGAGCATAACTTCGGAAAGGAAAAGTAAATTAAAAAGTTTATAAAAAAAATAAAAGGCAAACGCGAAAGCATATTTTAGAAACTGAGGAAAGAACTGAATATAAACATAAAAATATATATCAATAGTTTTAGAAATGATTTAAAAGAAAACCACAATGAGTATTGGATCAAATTAAACGATAAATTAGAAAAAATGGAAGTATAAGCGCATACAGCCTACAGTTCAGTATCTGTTTCAAATGCGATCCCTCCATTTCAATGGAGCACTTCTTATGTGGTTAGTTATTTTGATTAAGATGAAGGGCGTTTCAGAAATGCTTTGATTCGAAAGGACTAAAATGGCACTTTGATCAGATCCAACAACATGTGGAAAGATGACAAATATTGAGCGCAAACTTTTTGGCTAACCTAGAAGCCATGTCCTACGCCATCTGCACAATTGTATGTCATTAAACACTTTGCAATCAATAAGACGTTCCAAGAGGTTTCAAAGCGGTTGAAATAAACTGTAAAGAAGATATGAAGGAATTATCCCAGCGTTGCTAGTCGTGTGTGTTGAAAAAATCTTCATTAAATGTCATCTACAAGGCAACCCAATGTAAAAATCCCTAGAAGAGTCGACATTTCTGATTCATTTCCAGGGATGGGCAACAACGACCACAAAGCTATTATCGTTTCTGTAAATTATTTTTCCAAAGGATCAGAAAATCAGAAGTCTGATACTTTTACCATCAAAACACATGCAACTCCTGAGTAGTATGGCAATTTTTCCACAGCTCTTTCCACAAATATCATATGTCATTGGAATCTGGCACAAAACAATCTTAAGGAAAAATCAGTGTATAGGTTGCCCCCACAAATCTGGCAATGTTGCGGGCAAGCGCGGCGAAAAGAGAAGATTTGTGGCGATTCTGAGGAGTTAGAAGCGGAAGGTTTCAATAATCTGCCCAACCCACCGCCACGGAACCCAAAATATTCAATGCAGGGTATTTAAACAGGTATTTAACAGTCACGAGAAAGTTGCGTTGCGGTAAGGTACAGCTCTAGTGATGATTAGTTTTCGGTTGAATTAATGCAAGCCTGTATTTTTCTAGTAGTACGTTTGATCTTAGCCAAGCGAAATTGTTTATAGAAACAAATATAATAATACAAATATTAAATAAATACTTATATTATGGCTTTTACAAACAGATTTCTCGCTAGCAGCGTTTGTTAACGCGCTAATTTACCAAATGTGCCTTGTATACAATGATACATAAAAAACAACATTATGCATCACTATTAAAGACAAAAATACAAATGGATATATTAATCGTCAAACAAAATGGAAGATATACTGGAGGCAATCACACGAGCAAAATTCAGTTGCTAAGGACATGTGCCAAAAATGAATACGGACAAACATACTGAGATAACAACGGAATAAAAATCATGGACTGGTAAAAGGAACCCCGAACGACTCTTAATGGACTGGTATGATGACATACAAAAATGATCCGAAGAACGTAGATATAAAAAGCCCAAAATAGAGAACAGTGGAGGAACATGGAGGAGGAATATGTTCACGCAATGTGAAAAGAGAGGGGAAGCGAGAAGAGGAGCGAGAGAGAAAGAAGGAGAAAGGAAGGGTGTGACCTTTACAACAGGAACTCTCCATCACGCCTAGCAACAAAGGATTTTTGAGAGACAGTGGATGAAGCCACTACAACTTTTTTGTATGCCTTGGCAACAAATTCCAAAATTAAAATAGCGACATGCTGATTCTTTTAAAAAACATTTGCAACACTTTAAAAGTATAATGGGTTCCTTACTAATGCTGAAATCCACCAAAGACAAAAAATTCCAACCATTGGTGTCTGTAAAAACTATTATGCTAATTCTCTTTTGGAGTGGACGACGTTACACGTCTTGAAGAAATGGTCGTCAATACCCCAAACTCTCTAAACAATCATTTCCAATCTGTAATGAAGCCCAAACAATATGTTACCACTTTTATTTTACAACTAACAATTTAACTGTACTTGTTTCACCTAGTGGCTTCTGCTCACCACATGGAGTGTCTCTTAAAGAAGGAAAAACGTACTTCTAATAAAATAAAAAACACTGCTGATGTAACTATATATGCAAATAAAATATTTTTAAAGGCATTTATGCACTCTACATCCTCTGAAAAACTTGTATAAAACATAATAAAGTTTGTGTATGAATATAACAATTAATTATCAGTCCCGCTAATTAATTTTTAAAATACATTATTTAAGATCTTTATTTGAATCACCCTCTTATACAACTCGACCGCTTCCAGTGCTGAAGCTCAACAATTATTGCATTTATTTTGCTTCAATGCAATGGTAAGAAAGAAAGAAGAAAAACGCAGTAATTAGAGGTTTCAAAGGGCAAGGTGGCAATCTGGAAATGAAATAAAAAATTTTCTAGGGTACAACCAAAATTAAAAAATCTTACAAAGTGGGCAAAAATAAATATATAGTAATCGTGGTAAAAATGGAAAATTGGGAGGATAAGATGGAAATAATGAAAAAAAAGGATAGACTTAAAAGATAGAACATCAGAATTGAGAATAACGACGCCACAAGAAAGACAGATTCAAGCTGAAATAAAATAAGATTGCAAAAAATAGAAATAGAGAAACAAATTAAATTAGGATACCAAAAACTCTCTATTAACAATGCAACATACATATGAGACAAGAGGAAAATAAACTAGATCTTTTAAAAAAACTGACAGAGAAAAGAGTACGGACTTAAGGAAATTCACAAGGGTTAAATAGACTAGGAAAATATAGCAATTAATTGAAATATCAACTGAAAATATTCCGATATATTATTAATCCAAGAAACAAATCAAAAAGGATGAGCTATGGACTTAGGAAACTAAATTTGAGTTAATGGAGATGGAAATCAAAATATACTAAGAACAGGGATTCTTAATAAAAGAAAACAAAAGCAATGATAGTAGACTTTAAAGCAATAAAAGAAAGTTTGAGCTATTAAGAATAAAGGAAGTACATTATATGCGCCAACAAAAAGAAACAATTCTATGAAGAGTTAAATCAGATATTGTAAAATGTCCCTAAGTTTTACACTATAATAAATATCAGATCTAAATGCAAAAGTGGTAAGAAAAAAGATTACAAACATATAATAAAATCAGAAGGTTTGCATGAGCAAACGAATGAAAATAACCAGTTCTTAGTAAATTTTGTGACAAAGAATAACTCGATTAATGAAAGAGACGAAAAAATATACATAAACCAAGTTGATTTACATCCTGATAATAAAACAAAGAATCAAATTGGTCATATGTTAATAACAAAAGCAAACAAGAACTGTGTTATAAAAGTAAAAACGTATAGGGGAACAGACCTAGGCTTGGACCATTATCTGCTAAAAACGATTATAAAATAAGATAAGCCTAAAATGAAGACAAGGAAAAATAAATGGCAGCTGAAGCTAGTCAAGAATGAGAAGGTAAAAAAAAAATAAAATAAAAGTCAAATAGATTGGGAAAGATAAAATCAAAAGGTAGAGATATAGAGGAGAAATAATGTAAGGTAAAAGAGCTGTCCAAAAATAATAAGAAAAAAGTAAGAAGAGAAGAAAAGAACCGATTTGACGAAGAGTACGAAAAAAAGACGGGAAGAATTTTTAAAGTGTCAAAAAATAAAAAATAATAAAAGCCCGGGAGTGGACAAGATACCCATAGAATTGATAAAATTCGCAGAAAAATAGTCGGCAGAAGATTTTTTTAGCTAATAACAAAAGTATGGAAACAAAAGCAAACAAAAAATAGGAAAAAAATAAATCACATTTGGGTGATACAGCAAATTTAGGAAATGAGTAACAAGAAAAATGAAAAGATATATGCATTATTTGTAGACTTCCGAAGAGCATATAACCCAATAAAAAGAAAAGAAACCATAACAGCTTTGAAGGACCTCAATGCTAATGCAAATGGCTCTAGACAACACAACAAATAAAGTCAGGTTTCAAAGGCAAAACTCCAAGATGTTCATCAGTAATGCGGAACAAGGAATCCCTCTATCACCTACACTCTTTAATATAGTGTTAGAAGTTACAATCGGAAGACGTGAGATAAAAAGTGAATAGTATCTGCCAACAAACTCATATCAATGTCTTGCGTCTGCAAATGATCTAACTTTTCTATGCAGAAGTAGGGAAGAACTAAAAACAACAGTTAAAAATTTCAAAAAAACGCAATCAAAACAACACACATAGTTTTCAACAATAATAAAACAGAAAATTAATTATTTAAAATAAAATCAGAAGATAAAGAGTGATGTTGCAAGAGACAGGATGGGCTAGTTTATTTGGGCGTGTTAAAAAAAGGTGAATACAGCAAAAAAATTAGAACAAGTTTAGAAGCAGAGTCGAGATTTGAAGGAGCTTATAACAAAATCCTTAGTAATAAAAAATATCGAGGAAAGTTAAAGAGTGTATCTATAAAACAACTATTAGGCTAACAGTAACTTTTGCGTCCGAAATTTAAATAACCAACAAGTGAAAACTGTAAGTGTGGAGAGGAAAGTGTTGAGGAAAGTCTATAAAGGGATTAGTGGGGGAGACACCTGGAGGAGAAGGACAAATACAAACATGGAAGAATGTTGCAAAGAAAAAAAATATCAATAATTGTAAAGCAATTTAGGCTAAGATCATTACAAGAATGGAGCACGATAATTTAGTGAAAAGGTGTACAAGGCAAATTGGGGTGGTAAAAACAGAATAGTGTGACAGAAGATCTGAAGTGTGTAGGAGTAAAAAACTAAGAAAAACTGCAAAAAAATCGAAAGTTATAGAAACAAAAAGTAGACAGCATTGGCCAAAGGTCTTCAGGATGGTAGTATCGTTGTGAAGTTATTCCCTTAAAGGTTGCTTTATTTCCTTAAGAGACATCGTTGATCATTTTATAATTCAACAAGATCTTTCCTAACCTCTATGCAGTTCGTGAAGTACGAAGCCTGTCCCGAAAATATTCAACCAATTTTAATATAATGAAACGATACCAGTAGCTTGGATTTGAATGCTTATGCATAAATAAAGACCATTTCACAGGCCGGAACATGTAAGAGTTCGACATGGTGAATGAACACATGTAGTGTATGATTGTTGGAACAGCTAATATGCATTACATTTGAGCGAAAGTGAAACATTCGTCTGCAAACTATTCAAACGATTCAAAAGGCTTTTGGAAAAGTCGAAATTAGAGCAAAGTACAAAAAATACTATTCTAAGATTGTCGGGAATCCGTTGAAAGTGATCTACGTTTTAGAATATCAGTAACGAACAGAACACTGTACGAGAACTAGAAATTTGTCTCGTAGCTACTGTTACTAAAACGGAAAAAATATCATGCCACAGTTGTTAATGATATCACCTCATAACTTCCAACTGTATTTAAATTTTAAATGACCTTTGAAAAAGAAGAAATTCAAGACCAATACGATGAGGTGCTGTGAATACAGAATTTTGCAGAATATTTTGAACTGTGTAAAACACTGAAAAACTGTGTGAGATCCAAGAGTATTTACTTTGAAAGGGACTTAGACTACGTATAATGTTTCTTATATCTTAAACCATTTTTACTAAAGATATTTCATTGTTATTGTAATTGTAGTTTTATGACAGACCATATATACTATTTGATTGGACTGTTTACACTATTCAAGAAAACTATCGTCTTGGGGTACGCTTTTTGCAACGCAGACAACATCCCATCTTTTTAGTATTCCTTGTATTCTAAATGATCTTTCTTTTAACACCCCAATAATTCCTCCATCATCTACTCAAACACATCTACCATTTTCATTTCTGTTTTCACTTTTTTATATTAGACGAATAGATTTGGTGTTATTTGTATCTATTATACATCCTTTGACAGGTTAAAAACGCTGTGATAATCAAGTGTCTTTTTCAAAACTTTGGCAAAAGTCGTCTTCTAATGGTTTTGTATCATTCCAATTTGGCCGTTTTTATAACCATTCGTGAAAGTAGCTTCACTATGTTCATCATCGCTTCCTCTGTTTTAGCTGCCTGCAAATAAATCAAACAAATATCTTTGCAGGGTCGCAATGGTTTGGGGAACATCTACGTATGGGCAAGCGGAGACGGCGGGGAAGACGACGACTGCAACTGCGACGGTTATGCAGCCAGCATGTGGACGGTCAGCATCAACAGCGCAATTAATGACGGCCAGAACGCGCACTACGACGAGAGCTGCTCTTCGACTTTGGCCTCCACCTTCAGCAACGGCGCGAAGGACCCTAATACGGGAGTCGTGAGTATTGTACAAACTCTTTACAGTCGATCCTGATTACGTCGCTACTTTATTACAGGCAACTACCGATCTCTACGGGAAGTGTACAACTACACACTCTGGAACTTCTGCAGCCGCACCAGAAGCGGCCGGTGTGTTTGCGCTAGCACTCGAAGCTAAGTAAGTTCAAATTTTACAAAAATAAACTTTTTTGATGTACAACCTTCGTAAGAAAAATTCTTTATCTATGACATTCAAATACAAGAAGTTGGTGTTATTCGGTTATCTAATACGTTTCTATGTAAACTCACTAAATGACAAGGTTGTGCAAGCAACGCACTATTCGACTTCTTGGCACTTTTAGTTGGAGGTTACACACGTGACATGATAAACACGGATTCCGAGCAGAGAATTAGCATTATGTTCTGCGTTAAGCTAGGGCAAATCCCTAATGAAACTTGGAGTATAATACAGCAAGCATGTGGTGACAGGGAATTATCAAGAAATCCTGCCTTTGAATGTTACAAAAGGTTTCGAGAAATCAGAAATTCAGTGCACCACAATCCCAAAGTCATACACCTATCAACATCACATGCCGCTACATACGTAAAACGTGTGAGAGAGTTATTACAAGAAAGGCATCATGGTACTGTGCGTACGTTAACAGAAGAGCTAAAATTGAATAGGGATGAGCGTTTAGAGAAATTTTAATATTATCCGAACTCAACAAATTTTTTTAATTTGAGCGTAAATCAAATATAAAATTTTATACGCCTTTTTATATCATTTCTTTAGTCAGTATCACAATATCAAAACAAAAAGTGTCCTCATCAATTTAAGTAACGGATTATTACCAAGCTTTTTATAACGGGGGCATAAGTCCGTCTAGAATTTTAAGAATACTTAAGGACAACACCCTTAAGAAAACACAAATGTATATATAACATAAACAATTTTGGAAGGAAAAGTTGAAAGTGCGTCAAGCATGGTTGAGAAGAATATTGTTCACCGTTTTCTGTAAGATTACCTACGATTAACGGCTGCTGGAATTCCTCTTATGGTTGTAATGACATACGACACTGCTCAAGCAATCATTACTAACAATTTTGGACTTCAAAAAGTATCGCCAAGATAGGTCCGTTGTCTTCTCTATAAAAATCTGAAACAGCGGTGTCTCCAGATGTGCTAACGACTCACTACCAAACTAACGGGGGGGGGTCGATGTAATTTGAGTACAACATTACACACCAGAATCCATACAAGCCGGTATAGAGTAACCAAGGAAGGAAGAGTCTATACCAGTTTTACTTTATTTTTTGATTTCAAAGGAAATTTTGCAAATCAATTTTTCCACGAACATCGTAAACACTATGTACTGCTGTCAACTTTTGGGCGAATCAAACTCGCATAACGTAGAAAAACGCGAATTGAATCCAAAACATTCTCCTATTCCACCAGAAAGATTTCATAGAAAGATTGTATGTTTGTATTTCTTGATGTTTAAGTAAATTTAATGAATAATTCCAGTTTATATTTAATTCATCCTTGTATATAACTTGTGTTGTGTTAACTATTATTTGTTGCACAACGTATTATTATCATGGGGGCATAATACGAAATTTTGACAGTACTTAAGGCATATTTCGGGGCACACTCTCAACAAGACAAGTGTATGCATCTCAAAAAGAACTTTTGGAAAAATAAGAAGCAGTTAACAATGAAAAACATCGACATCTCCCGAAGACTAGCGTGACTAAGACTATTCGCATTGTTCGTCACCTTTCCAGAATGGTCATCCATTAACTGTTGTCAAAATTGCTTTTCAGGTGAGAATAATCTGCGGTAATGGGTTTTGCAAAATCACAAACGGTAGCTGAAATACTGAAACACCCTTCCTACGACCCGGTGATTATCATTTGTTTAGACGATTAAAAAAACTTGAAGGGCAAATATTTGACAACGGATGGGGTTGGGAAAAATATATTTCTAGTCAGAACATTATATAGAAAAATAACTTTTCAATTTTATTTAATTCGCCCACATAACTGAATTATTTAAATCTACAAGGACTTTTGTATATTGGCAAAATATTATTAGTAACATTTTTGACTTATTTGTCAGATACTAAGTTCTCGGATTTCCTTTCCGTGATTTAATAACTTTTAGTGAAGATTAGGAAACTTTCATTTACTTTAATTTTTAGTTTCTCTGGAAGCACGTGCATATATTCTCCAAAATTCTAATCGATGTGTTACAATTAGAGAGACAATAAGTTTTGTATTGAACCCTATTACATTCACTGAAAAAAAAATGCGAAAACGTTGGTTCTATTTTAAACCTGTCTGCATTATTTCCATCGTTGATATTTTGCTTGTCTCACTCCCTCCCATAGAAACCAATTTCTCTCTAAAAAAGGAAGAATATTCCTGTTTGGCCATTGGTAAAAGTCTTTGTGTCCACATATTAATCTTCTAACTTCCCTAATTTGGCCTGTAATTTTTTTTAATAAATCTAATAATTTTTTGCTTTAGTTACTGAACAAATCTTGGCATTTTAAATTCTTCTAACTAAAACTTTATCAACTTTCTTGTGACTAAGTTTTGGACTTACAAAATTGAACTTTTATCTACAGTTTAAAACAAATATTAATAAACCTTTTCAAAAACCACTATTAATCTGTATGTACCAAAAAGAATCAATCGAAAATACCATAAACAAGACTTGAAACGCACTGCCATCTATATATTCCTTATAAGGAACACAGTCTTTGCACATATGATCCGATTTTTGAGTTTCTCGATGCTGCTGATGGGGGTATAATACATTCGATCTTTCAAATAAGAGAAAAAAATCACACGAGTCGATATCAGGTGAATTACTCGGCTAATCAGTACCACCTTGTACCTTCCTGGGAGCATCCAAGCCAAGAATCCTGTTTACGAAAACACTAGAAATTAATTCTAAATTGCTTGCAGTGCGATAAAGTATGGCTCCATCTTGGTTGAACCAATAGTCCGCAGCCATTCCTTGGAGTCAAATTTTAAGGAAGAATTTCTTCTCGCTAAACAGTTTCATCCACATATATCGAGACGAAGAATAGCTCGATGATGCTTCTGTAAGTGGTTGAGCACCACTGCATGGAGTCTTCTAACTTCAACCAGATGAGAATTTTCTTTACCCCCAATAGCAATAGCTCTGCTTATTGACGTATGCATCCAACTGAAAATAGCACTCATCACTGAAATTAATGCGGTTCAAATCAATTGCTTCCTTTTGGAATCTCTCCAACATCTCGTGAGCAAAAGTCAATCTATAATCGAAATTGAACCTGTATGGGTGGCTGTTGCAGTTGAATTTTATAGGGAAACATTTTCAAATTAATTTTTAGCTCTTTCTGGCTAAGCAGTTACTCATATTGAGACAAACTGTTCCTCTTCTAGAAAAGTAGTGAGCTCATTTACTCATTTACGTAGAGCTCCTGTCTCATTGTTATCAACTGCTATCCCAATACATTAAAATGAAAAAAACACTTTTTTCAAAATTACTACTTTTATTTTTAAAAAATTTGTGTATATTTGCAGAAGAATTATCATTAAACCTTTACGATAAACACATGTTTTTTGATGATGTAGGATATCATAGAGGGCCCCATTTAGATTCCTGAAAATACTGAAACGGCGGCGTAAAAAAGCAGTATTTTAAGATGTTACATTTGCAGAACTGTGCAAAACCGAATACGCGGTGACATTTGACAAAATAATATTTACTCTCACGTCAGTATAAGCAACGCATCATAGAATGTTGATATTTGGTTTTACATTCAAGATTGTGTATTTACAAAAAAAGCATTTGAATACTTGTAACCCTCAAATAGCAAACGCACCTTAGCTAAATTTATCTGCCCTTCCCCATGTTGGTGCAGCGGGGAGATCAAACCCTGTGTACTTTAAAGCTTTCATCAAAGCCGCTACATCAATGCAAATTTGTTCTAGTAACAAGCTGACATGGAGGGACATTCAGCACCTGACGGTTTTAACATCAAAGCGGAACTCCCTTTTCGACGCCAAGGGGCGCTTCCACTGGACCATGAACGGCGTGGGGCTGAATTCAACCACCTGTTCGGGTTCGGCGTCCTGGATGCGGGAGCCATGGTGGCGCTCGCCAAGCAGTGGAAGACCGTCCCTGCGAGGTACCACTGCGAAGCCGGTTCCGTCATCAAGACACAGTAAGCATAGATCTTGGCTTTAAACACCTAAATGTTGTTTATTACTAACTTAGTTATTTTACAAGTAACATAAGGAAACGATATATTTGGTCATTGCGCCTTACTCGAAAATAAATTTAAATTTTATAAAGCTTCGTTTAAAAATAAAATTATAAGGGGTCCAACAGGAAGGTATTATATTTTTCAAAACAGTAACACATATTTTTTAAACAAATATTAATTTTTATTTTTTCTAAGATTACATTACATACATAATGCCATTTAAGAAACAAAACACAAACAAATAGAAAGTAATTCAGAAAAAGGACGCCATCCAAGTGGCGACTGTTCTTGTCCAGGCGTTGTTACAGGAGGATGAAAAAGTTAACCATTCACCTTTCAAGCAAAACAAGTGGAATCGCTCAAATTTTTCTAGTTGTGACTTCCAAAAGAGCTTCAACAGCGCGTGCTTTTTCAATGTAAACC
>JARFIY010000303.1:0-47500 GCA_036346155.1 Sinelater perroti
ACTAAAAAAACGATAAAGCTACTACAATTAAACAGAAATGTTGAAGACAGTGTCTAAATTTTTACAGAAATTGTAACCTCCTGCTCCGACACCTTCATCACAAAAGCTTCAGCGCATAAGGCAGACAAAAAAAGTACCGTGGTAGAACAAGGTCGCGCCTGCGATTAAAAACAGAAATAAAACTTTAAATCAGTTTAAAAAACACCCTACATTAGACAATTATTAGATATTAAGCATTATTTCGTTTCAAGTACGAGGTAAATACTGCATCAAAACCAGCAAAGTAAAATCATAACAGTATTATATTAGTTCGATAACTGCTAATACAACGCCCACCGAAGTATGGTCTCACCAGTTTTGAGAGTTTGTCAGATCTTGATTACAGATTCAAAATAAATATCAAATGGATGACACTATCAGTGTGTCAGCAGCCACACCGACTATAACGATAATATTTAAATAATTAATAACCAAACGGAACAAATACCCTTGGGCCTCAACGGAAGTCAACCCTGCGTATTTCATTAAACTTTGTCTAACATCTTCAAATCAGCACCAGGATTGGATGAAATATTTCATAACTTTATTAAAACTCTCTTCCAATATAAACAACCAAAAATTTTAGACCTCTATAACAAAAAAAGCCCTAGTTATTCCTATTTTAAAACCAAGTAAAGATACAAAAACTCCTTTTAGTTACGAATCCATATCTTTAACAAGTTCATTTAGTAAGCTTTTGGAAAACATGATTAACACTAGGCTGGTATAGTATCTAGAACCAAATGAGCACTTATCCCCAGTCTGGCTTCCGAAAGAAAAGGTCTATCAACTAACTAATGCTGGAACAAACTGTACAAATAAGCTTTGTAAAACGGGAACGTAAAAATAGCAATTTTCGTTGTCCTTGAAAAAGCCTATGACCTAATCTAGTGCCACGAAATTTTATTTACAACTTTCCCGAAGATCCTATATTTCGGGTTTGGACTTAAGTGTTACTCTCTTTGTAATTGGGGTAAACAGACTACTTTACTATTTATTGATAGATAAAATACATCAGGCGATGCTCCACCTTACGGCAGTACATCAGCATTTTGCATAATTTAACTTTACCTTCTTTTCACAATTCTTGAAGTTTCTTTTAATTTTTTCAATTCTAATCGGTGTAATAACTGCCCGGCGTTTGTATTAGAGCAGGACTCAATGAAACACTAAAAAGCCCCGAGGACAGGTGACCGCAAACAGTAATCTGCTTTTGATTTATTTTTACAATTTACTTAATTTAAAACTTATTCTGCCTTAAAATAACTTGTTTTTAGGTCCGTAATTTTAGTGATTTATTTTTTATGCAGTCTCTACAAGTTACACTTTGCCTGAGACTCCACACCTACCTGCAGTCTCAAGCAAGCTACACTGTACCACGCGTTGTCATTTGCCAGAGCTCCATCTGTAGTTCTGTTGGTGCTCTCATTGCCTTGAGCGCTTAAAGTGACAAATAGCTGTTCCTAACGATTGCGCATTTAGTGATTATCTTTTGGTGGTTGTTGATGAACCTTAAGCATGCTCTGATGGAGGTTAGTTCGCATTAGAATACCATGATCCAACTCGTGAGCTTGATCTTTCGCAGTGTGAAATTCGAGTTCTTGTTATCTTCTCACTTGGATCTGTCCATATAGACGGGCTATAACCGGTTTCTTTTGTCCGCCACGGTGGTTATGTTCTCGTACTCAATCCCGTCCCTGTCTGTTGGGTGTCACGTATCTTCTTCCTTTTTCTCGATGGGCGGAAAGCTGACCTGTAGCTTTTTGCATAGGTCTGATTCTCAAGGTTATTCCAGTCGTTCCAGGTCCTCAATTTCTTGTAAAGCAAAATCCACGAGCGGTAATAAGCTCATAACGAGCATTCTTTCTCTAGCCACCATGCGGTAAGTTATTGCCCCTCTAATTGCAAGGCTACTCAAGAATCTACCACTCACGGTAATGGCTTACTTTTATGTCAACGATTTAATCATCATTCAATCCTACAGATCTTTAGATGTTAAGGAAGATTTTTTTCATTTAGCAGTGGACAACATTTTGTGAAATGTGGATAGTTGTGGTTTCCGTTTTTCAACACGAAAAGACGAGCTACTCGCTTCTGTTAACGTATAGTCTAAGACGTAAATTCCTGGGTCTTATGTTTAATTCTAAATTGTAATGAAAAATCACATCAATAATCTCCAAAGTTCTTCCAATGTTCTTCCGTTGTAAATTTAATGCGATGTATGTCCGAAGTATCCTGGGAAACTGATCGCACAAGCTTACTTACCTTATATAGCAGTATGGTAGACTACGGATGAGCTAGCTCGAAAAATATATCTCTCTCCCCTGGACCGGACTCATAACTCTAACCTATGTATTTCGACCAGAGCATATAGAACTAGTCCCATCGACTCTCTTCACTGTCAAGTTAACACACCCCCTCATGAACAGAAGCATATAATGCGATATCTCGACCCTTCCCCCTCCATTATCAGTTGCTTCGCGATCAAAATACTGTTAACATTTTCAATATTAGGCGATGATTATATTAGTTATGCTAAATTGAAAAAGATGTATCACTTTGATGACTCCCCTTTCATAATATCTATTCATCTTTAAGATTCTTCTTTCCTAATGTTGCATGTTTCTAGATGGCCACATTATTCTGAAAGGTATAACAATAACTGTAGTTCCATTTGCGGTACATAGGTGTCCTGATATATATCCGACTCCAGAGCGTTTTGACCCAGAAAGATTTAGTGTTCCGTTCAGTGCTGGTCCTCGAAACTGCATAGGTACGTTTATTTACTTGTATTGTTAGAAACATTTAAAAAAAATATTTAAAACGCGTCAATTTAAATGCACATTCACAAGTCAAAAGTGACAATTATCGAAAAAAACTTAATAGAGTATTCAAAATGTTTTTTAATAGTAAAAAAGGGGGCGCGGTGGCTCAGATGGTTCAACCAGTTGTCTCAACCAATAGGTGTGTATGAATGTCCTAGTATTTAAGTACATGTTAGTGGGCTAATAAGCCCTTGAGGCTGCAGTGCCTGTAAGTGCGCCAAAAAAAAATAATAATAAAGAACCTAAGACTCAAAAAGCAATAAGAAAAAACTACATAAATAAAAACAGTATTCTACAAAAAATATGTTAATTGTTATTATTAAAAAAAGAAATGTACTACCAAAAATATAGATTAAATCTTTTCATCTACATAAAGTAGAAATTAAGGTTAAATTAATATAAATTAATAAAATGTATATAAAAGATGCATTCATAGAAAAACATAATAAAAAAGAAAGAGTACCGGCGAAAATCGCGTTTTTGGCCTAGTTGTGGGAGCGGGATCTTTTGGTCTAATTTTGTAAAGAATTAAAAGACGAGTTCAGTGATGTATAACACTAGATATAAAACATATGGCATTTCTTGAAAATGGCGCTCAAAGTATCAGCGCGCAATTCAAACTGGCGCCTTTGAAAAAAACTTTTCACATATTGTGGAATGGAAGGTCAGTTTGGCGTCACCTTCCAACAAAGGCGGACGCGTATAATTCTGACGAAAGTGTTCATGCAACTCTCGGATCTAATATGAAGTTCGACAAAAAGCATCCACAGAACCGAGGACATCGATCATCTTTGGACAATCTAATGTAGTATTCAGCGTGTATGCGTCAGAATTCGAAACGACGTAAACGAGAAGAGCAAAACGCAATCGACGAAATGATGCAAACGACATTCGAAGAACAAGGGACGCCAAATGTTGAAATTCGAATTCCGTTTAAAAAAGGAACAAGTGGTCACATTTCGTGTGTACGAGGATGCCCAAAGCCTATTCAATTAGTTCGGGTGCCTTATCAAGCGTTAGTAGAACATTCAATCGTTCTTGTTGGCGGAAGTCATTGTTGTGAATCACTTTTATCGAATAACGAATTCATCAACATTAAAAACGCTAACTTCACTATTGCATCAGAAAAGGCGGTTGTTAGTGATCTAATCAACGATTTGCGAAAAGGAATAATCGAATCAAAGAAGATTAATTTCAAGGGACGCCAATTCGCTGAAATGGACGATGACGAAATTCGAATCTACACTAGATTAAATAATCACGAGTTTCAAATGCTTCAAGGCTTCATGCATTCTCCTGATATAAAGGAATCGAAAATACCTCAAATTCTTGGTACTTACTTAATGAGATTGCGTACTTGGAGATTCTATTTCGAAGATTGGAACTATTATCGGCAAATCAGAACGCAGCGTTTCGCGTTATCGACGTGTGTGGCCTAGTGTCGTCTTGATGAAACACAATTCCTGTCCTAGTGTCCAAAGTTAGCTAGTTCTTGGCGATTGCTTGCTTCAGACGGTCCAATTATTCACAGTACAGGTTCGAATTAAAAGTTTGGCCGTAGGGGAGCAGCTCATAGTATATGATTCCTTGTCAATCTCACCAAACGCATAGCAAAACCTTCCTGGCCGTCAATCCTGCCTTGGCCACCGTTTGCGCCGGCTCATCGCGCTTTGACCACGACCGTTATCTGTTCATCGCCAGTCACCATCCGCTTCAGAAATGGGTCGACTTTGTTGCGATTCAGCAGCGATTCACAAATGTAGATTCGGTCCATGAGGTTTTTTTTGCGATAACTCGTGTGGCACCCATACATCCAGCTTCTTTTTGTATCCAGCCTTTTCCAAATGGTTCCAAACGGTTTTTTGTGCAATGTTTATCTTCTGGATAATAGAAAGAGTGCTTATATGATGGTCGGACTCGGCCATTCCCATGATTTTATCCACATTTTCGACAATTGGCCTTCCAGAGCGTGGTGCATCTTTGACATCGAAATGACCGGAACCAGATCTGCGCTGTTATAGTGCCAGAACCATAAACACTATTTACATTTTCAGCCGCCCGGCTTGCATTTTCATCTTTATCGAAGAAAAACTGTATTTTCTCTTTGCTGGTGTCCATCTTTGACGTGAGCTCAAACAAAACTGAGTCAACCATTCACAGAACTGTCAAATAAGTTTTTTTAATACCAAATTTCAGCTTTCTAAGGCCATCTAATGTAAACCGATCGGACTTTTAGAGCGCGAGATACGATTTATTAGAGACATATATTGTAAAAATAATGGATTTCTTTTTACTAGACCTATTAATTACAATAGGTTAATAATGTTTAATTACACTATCTTTTGTAAACAAATATAGAAAGTATTGTTATTATGTAAGATTTTTATTATCAAAATTCTAGGTAATAAAATCCGGATAAAGAAAAAGATGCTTAAATAATAAAACATTATTTAATCCTTAATTTTTATTAGATCATTTATCTTTTTGAAAATTATTTTGGTTATTTTAAAATTAGATTGCTTATTGTTACTAAAATTAATAACTTTGTGCACGTTTCATAGAATTACTAAATTTGGTACGATATGGATATCGTCTAGTTTGTATTATTTAATGTAAATTTAGTATGATGCTGCAAAGCAAGATCTGCTCAAAAATTTACAAAAATATATGATGCCTCATAAAGTAAAACTGAACTTATTCTCTAATGTACTTGATGTACCAACTAATATCCATGTCTAATTGTTGAATCTGCAAATCGGCCCCAATAAATACGTTCTCGAATAGTTAGACCCTACATTTAAATTCCTTTAATACGCTTTTTTGTATCTATATATAGCTAGGTAGTTGTTGAACAGGATTGGAGTTTGAAGCATTTTTAATTGTAAATCCTTAAAGTTTGATTCGTTCTTTCCTAAATTCCCAAATATAAAATTATAGAATCTTAATCTTTATTACCACATTCTGAACATGATAATTTGGATTCTTTGTAAACTATCATTTAATAATTTTTTGCCACACCAATATAAAACATTTAGCAATGTTTACTTGACTATCTCTAATTGCTTTGCAGTTTTTACTTAGGATAATTTGATTTATACACGTTTGGATATAATTTTTAAATACTTTCTTAATTTTACTGAAGTTATTTAGCAAATTATAAGGATTTTATAAGTTACAACATGAATAAAAAGACAAAATATATCTACACAAGGGCACATGTTTGAGAGAGTTAACTGCTTTAACTATCTGGGAGTTACGATAGGACAAAACGGGGGGAAAGACTGCTGAAAGGAAACCAGAAATATGGAAGAAACAAAACACTGCTAAAAAACAAAGAATTAAGTAAAACAACCAAAATAAAAATTTATAAGACCCTGATTCGACCCACTATAACTTACGCGAAGGAAACAACAACAGTAACTAAAAAAGAAGAAGAAGACCTAAAAATCATGGAACGAAAAATTATGAGGACAATATTAGAACTCAGCATAACAAGGGATGGAGAAAGAAGGTTGAAAAAGAATAAAGAAATAGAAGAAGAACTAGGAGGAGAAAACATAGTCAGACACATAAAAACACAACGCTTAAGATGGGCGGAGCATATCTGGAGAAGAAAACCAAAGGAAATCATATGGAAGGTGACGCAGTGGACACCCTTTGGACCCCGAAAACGAGGAAGACCAAGAAAGAAATGGAGAGATGCTCTGGAAGGGGACATAAAGATAATGGGAATAGAAGATTGGAGGTCAAAATGCAGAGATAGAAAGGAATGAAAGAAGTTAATAGAGACCGCCAGAACTAACAACAAACTGTGAAAGAATGTAAGAACAAGGGGACTGATCCTTCCCAATAAATGGATTGAAAACGCCCTAGAAAGCCGTAGCCATAATTCGCAGAATTGTACTTCTTAATGATGATGATATCTAGTATCCACAACTAAAAACTTTTAATAAATCCTACATGAATTTGAGAGAGGATTTACCTACCCGAATTTTAACATGCACGATTTTTAGATGGCACATCAATATAAAAGATATTTTTTTGCTTGGCTCTAAGCTTCACGTGAGAGCATGGCTTGCAAACTGAGAGGTTAAGGCTCTCTTCCCGGTCGTCGCGCACCATCTCTGATGTGGGGCAAAGTGGCAAGCACCGCGCCTTAGACGACTGCCGATATTACTCCTTGTTTGAATAATTACAGTACTCAATTATTCTTAGTAGCTGAGTAGGCCACCGTCAGGCTTCAGAGAGCTCCGGAAATAAAACCCGTCCGTATCGCTGTCAGCGCCTCAACAACTTGAGCCTCTCTGGCGACAGCTCCAATATGGACGAGGAGTGGAAGATGAGATCTATCACGACCAGAATGTCGCAGGGGTCCATTCTAGGGCAAGACTTCTGGAATACGCTGTACGACAGCTTATTCAGATTGAAGATGCCAAATGATGCCTTTTTAGTGGGCCACGCAAATGACATCGCCGCTCTCATCACTGCTCGTAACACGGAGATAGTCCAGCTAAAACTGAATCAAATATGCAGTACGCGAACCGGTGGATGACGAAATACGGCCTACAAATGGCGCTAGCAAAAGCGGAAATAGTAATGCTGACGAGAAAGAGAGCACCCACGATAGTTGAATTGAACATAGGCCCGGAAAAGATGATGACGAAACCGACAGCTAAATAGCTGGGAGTGACCTTAGATACGAAACTGACGTACTGGACTCACCTAAAGATCGCATCGGATAAAGTAGATGACGAGAAAACTGCTTATGGCGATGACCCACTCTATATGCTTCTCTATAAAGCGAATGTGCGGGCTGAAACCTTGCAGAAAAATAAGTATCGGAAGTGCATCATAGCGGTGTAGCATAGAGGGCCCTTAGAATGGCATGTTTCTACAGGACGGTCTCCGAGACAGCAATTCTGATGATCTGCGGCGTTATCCATGTAGACCCACTCGGTCTCGAGCGGAAACAGATCTACAAAAGAAGCTCTGAGCTAGACAGAGCACAAGCGGCTAAGGAAAAGTGCAGTAGGACCATGTTCAAGTAACAGGAACGATGTAGACATTTAAGTTACTCGGTAGACTGGCCTCGTAAATTGGGAGACACTTTGGGAAAATTAACTTCTATCTAACGTAACTCCTTTCTGGACCTGGATATTTCATATATTATCTATGCAAAATGCGAAAGGCTCGAACATCGGTTTGTGCATATTGCGAGACGACGCTGAGCACATGTTCTTCATGTGTCCTCGATGGATAGAATCGCGACGGTGAATAGACATAACAACGGGAAGAAGGATTACGCCTGAAAGTGTGGTAGACAAGGTGATATTGATAAAAGAACGGTAGAACGTGATATCGAGATTCGTAAAGCAGGTACTCGCGCAAAAAAAGATTATGGCTGCTTGAAAGACTAGACGGATGGACGCATAGACCCCTGAATGCATCGACCACAACTGGAAAAACAAGACTAAACAAGACCCATGGATGATAAGGACAAGGCAGATTCTGTTCCGAAGTAATGAGAAAGAGGTTTTGGGCTGGAGACTACCGTGAAAATGAAAGTGTGGTTTTAGTGAGTAGTCTGGCGTAGAGGACTAGGAGTCCCACACTTGAAAGAGCGTTGATCGGTTCTTTACTTGCGAAAATGCATTTCCACAACTTCACGGAAAAAACATGTATAACTTACAATAGATACTATTCACATTGTCAAACAAATAGTAAATAAATCCTGCAAATGTGAGATTGTAGTTGAAATCCTCTACATCAAATTTAAACAAGCTTTTAATAGCCTAAAACGTAAAGTTCTAATAAATAATAAAATTAACCAAAAAGGCAATGAGAGAGTTCATAGCAATAGTACTTACTAAAGACAATATTAGAATAGTTTCAAATTAACTTATGTGTAAGACAACTAAACGAGCTGTCAACAATTTTGTTTAATATAACCTTAAATAAAATAATTAAATATTATAATCGTACTGGAACATTTATAAACAAATCGGAGCAAATAATCACGCACGTTGATGGTCGTACCTGGGCCCTTTCTTGTTATTTAGATATTTAATTTCAACTTTAGTTTTTTCTGGACTGAAGGACTATTGGTGGGCTTAGTTGTAAAAGAGCTTGGAGGTAGCTTATAATATCTTGTTCTTCTTCATGGTTAGTAACTGTGAGATGCGGTTTGAATATCGTTGATAGGTGTTCCGCAAAAATTTCAGCTTTCTCAACTTCCGCTCTTGCCGAGGATTCGTCGACCTTGGGATTTGGTAGAATAGAATTTCGGATATTTTTAAATTTCTTTGTTGCCTTCCAAAGCGTGTAATTGTTATTAGTGGATGAGGATAAGTTACCAACGTAGTCATTGGATGTTTTGTTTTCCCATTCCCTTAAAGCTATTTTTAACTCTTTGGTTAACCTATTCAGGTTATTGTTGTCTATTCTCATTTGCTGGCAGATTCGTATGACTCTTCTTTTATTGGCAATTTCGGTTTTAATGTATAATGGGTTTGTGACCAGGCGGCGGTGTTGAGTAGCAGGCTGCGTGTTGAATGTTTTTTGTTAAATATTCTATTACAGAGTCAATTTCATCTTCTGTTTTCAACAAAACATTAATTGTTGTAATGTCCGTTAAGTACTTCCTAAACAAGTCTCAATTTCTGTAATTGTTGTAGAGGGAAGTATTCTTTTGCTTTGTAATAATGGAAGTGCTAATTGTGACTATTATAGTTGAATGATCTGAAAGAAGGTCAAAGCACTTTCCGCTTTACAGTATCTTGGAGATAGATCTTTGGTGACAAAGAAATCTACGGCACCAGGTACTTTATTTAAATCACCCGACCAGTATGTGAGCTCCCCGGTATATAAATAGTTATAGTTGTTTGCCAGCGTAACTTTAGGTAATTCTCGCCCTTTGGCGGTTGTTAGCCTTGATCCCCAGATCGGATTTTTATTATTATCGTCGTCGCCAGATATGAATCAGCAATTTTTTAAAGAATGGTTCGTACCAATTTTGTTTTACAGAGTGTCTTAGCGGACTGTATATCGATACTATTATTAGTGATCTATTTGGACTTTTGACATTGATGATAGTGCCCTCTAGATAGTCAGTTACAAACGCTTCTTTGAAAGATGTGAGATATTTTTAGTTGTTTATAATAATTGCTGAGAAAGCGTGAGCTGTTCTGCCTAGGTGGTTAGTGTAGTATATGGTATAATTATGGATGTTGAAGTAGCTTCTTTCCGTAAAATGAGTTTTAGAGATCAATAATATTTTAATTTGTTGCTCTTTTAGGAATACTTCAACTAGTAGTTAACGCTGTACTAACCCATTTGCATTCCAGAAGGCTATTCGAAGGGAATTCCTTATTGGTTTTTGGTAACTAGCGTGGTAAATAAATTTAACATTATGTTGTTTTGGGTCATAAATTAGTTGAAGAATTTGAGACAGTGAGATATCGTTATTGTTACTATCTTGGGTCGGATTATTGTTATGATGACTTGACGCAATTTGTGAATAGCTTGGACCATTTACGTTTGCAGAGTATACATGATGTGCAGTAATTGGTATATTGGCCTTTTTTTACCTTGTGTTGGTATACCTGACAACCCGTGTAGGTTGCCAGGTGAGGTTCTTGACACAACTTGGCGGGAGAATCTCTGTTTTTTGCAAATGGTAGTGCTGTGATACGCTCTTCACTTAACTTACAAGTAAAGGTTTGTACAGTACAAGTGTCCATAAGAGTGGCATCTGGTGCACTGGGTAATTTAGTTTTTTGCGTATGGCGGTTCTATCGTTATCATTTGATCGTTAATTTGTTTTTTTTTCATATACCTTTTTATTGCTCTCCCCAGGTTCGAAGGCCGCAAAGAACATAGATAGCGGTACCTTTGTTACTCGGTGTTGGACATTTATGATGTTTCGTACCTTACGACCTTGCTTTTTTAATTCCCCTTTGATATCTTCGGTATATACAGAATAATGTTTGTTTTTAAGCACCATTCTATAGGACCTGTCTGACTTCAGCTGGTAAGTGCAATGTATAGTTCCTTTGACTCTGAGATGTGTGATTAATTGTCTGTATGATATGGAAATGTTTATATTGATTTTAATTGCATTATTTGCTAGTTCCTTTGTATTAAATTGTTCTCTTGCTATTATTTTTGTCAGGGTTTAAGCAATTTTACAATAATTATACCATATATAAATATTTAGGGAGGTTTAGGTATATCTTTTATCTCGCTTACTTCTAATACTTGGGGTTTGTCGTTGGTGCTAATATTGCCTAACAGATTGTATCTGTTTTGATATACAGTCGGATTTTCATTTACTTATTGTGTCGCAGGTTTTTGATTATTTCGTTTGCGTTTTTTAAATTTTTGCCAGACGTGTTGGTATTCTGTTTTGTCCTCATCAAAATCGTCAACAAATATTGACTTGTATTGTCGGTTAATTAAGGGTTATAAGCTTGGTACAAATGGAGGTGTTAATGAAGGTTGGAGATGCTGATATGTAATTTGGATATGGATATGTGGTGTACAGGAATTGTTTTGTGTAATTGTAGAAAACCAGAATTTTGAGTTGTTTGTTGATTTCCAAATACTGGCTGTTGCAAGGTGTAAGGGAGTTGTGTGAGTTGTGGTTGTGATAAATACATATTCGGGTCGTTACTTTGCATATTCCGCCGAAGCAGAATTTGGTAATATGCTTAATATTATTATGTGTATTTTTAACTTACACATTTAGTTTAAATTACTTGAGTCAGTGCCTTCAAGTAGAGCAGACGTGCGTGCCGAGCTATACCTGTGTTATCGCAACAGCGGAGCCGCAGCCTTGCTTAAGGTCAGGCAAATTTATTTATTTAATAATTTAATTCATACTGCACAGTAAGTTACCTTTCTTTCAAGCATTAAAATGCAAGGTAACAGCGATGGCTGTTCAGGGAGCTCAAATAACCTCCCTCATTTTAATCAACATAATAATACGTACCCGCAACCGGCTCAACCCCAATATTCACACATGTTACCTCCCCAACAACCGAATTACCTAATGCCATTCATGAATTCACAGCTACAAATGTTATCACCAATCCAAAATTTACAAAACCCAAATAAAATATTCACGCAGTATCAACCCTTGGTTCCCAATTTTCAAAATGAACAATTCTGTCAAGCCTATTCTGGCCTCACATATCCTCAAAACCAAATTTTTCCAAACCCGACAATATCGACCGCCTCGCTTTATCAAACGGCTCCGTCCACTTCGCAAATGACGGTCAACACATCACCTAATCCAACAGTACATCAGTCCCATTGTGTCACTGATGAAAATGATAGCATGTCCACCAAAAACAACGAAGAAGATGTGATTATTCTTAACGAATTTCAGCAAGTAAGATCACAGAAAAAGAGGAAAAAAATACAAGCAAAAACCACATAGTACAAATTAACAAAAAACCTACATTCATTCAAAACAGATACCTTCCACTTGCTAAGGGAAACGATGCAGATAATTCCAATAATAAAAATCAAACAAGGGAAACTAAAATTCAAGTTCCTCCCTTTATCCTACATTACATCTCAGCAATAGATCCTCTAATTAAACTAATCGAAACAAACATAAAAAAGAAAATTATAAATATCAGTTATTACAAGGAAACAAACTAAAACTCCAAATAAATAATGTCGATGATTACAAAAAAATACGTGACGTACTCGATGTTAATAAAGTAGCAAGACATAGGTACAGTTTAAAAGAGGAAAAGAAATACAGAGTGGTATTAAGAAACCTCCATCACTCCACCGACTTTCAAACTATTACCGATTTATTAAAAAACGAAGGTCACGAAGTTACTAACATCATGAATGTAATAAACAAAGAAAACAAACAAAAGAAAAATTTATTCTTCATCGACATAAAACGCAAAGAGAATAATAAAGATATTTACAAAATTAAGTATTTAGGAAATGCTGTGATTCAGTTCGAAGAACCTAAGAAAAAGCCACAAATCCCGCAATGCAAAAACTGCCAATGTTATGGCCACACAAGAAACAGATGTACGCGTCCTGCACGATGTGTCAAATGCGCTGGCTTACATGATTACCGTACCTGCTCAAAAAATAAAAAGGATGGCAACCCAGCTACATGCGTTTTATGTAAAGGACAACACCCAGCGAATTACAAAGGATGCAAAGTATACCTTGACATGATATCCCGACGGCACCCAAACCACCCCCAACCTATCAATTTACCATGCACGCAGCCAACACATCAAGCAAGCCAAGATAACCAACTAATACCAACACATCAAACACAACAATCCTTAAACTATGCAGCCATAACTGCCAATAAGCGAAACATCACCCCTCCATCCAGTACCGTACCTCAGCACTGCACCCTTGGACAACCAATAACTCAACAAACAAACGATCTAACTGCAGTCATAACAGCAATGCAGCAAACCACCCAAGCCCAGCAGCAGACCATAAATGAGCTGACTAATCAAATTAAACTCCTTAGGGAAGAACTAAGTTCTAAAAATGGCTCCAACGTATAAAATTACTTAATGGAACGCCAACGGTCTCTCGAACCATAAACAGGAGATTGAAATATTTCTCAAACACAACAACATAGATATAATGCTCATATCTGAAACACACTTTTCTAGCAAAACATATTTTAATATACCCAACTTCTTCATCTATACGACCCATCATCCTGACGCGGAAAGACATGCAAGAGGTGGCCCAGCAATTCTAATTAGAAAACAAATTAAGCACTACCAACTACCAGAATTCAAAGAAGATTTCCTACAAGCAACAAGCATCATGATAGAAGACTGTAACGGACCACTGACGATCTCTACTGCCTACTGTCCGCCGAGCTACCCGACAAATAAAGAAGGTTTTCTCAATTATTTTCGTTCACTAGGCAACAGGTTCATGGCAGGTGCCGATTATAATGCAAAACACGCTATGGGGCTCTCGAATCTCACCTCCAGGTAGAGGTAAAGTCCTATACAATGTTGTACAAGAACTCCGATTAGGACACCTTTCAACCTACTGGCCCACTGATCCGAAGAAAAAACCGGACCTACTCGACTTCTTCGTAACGAAAGGCATAGCGCCAGGGTACTTCACAATTGCATCCTGCTGGGATCTATCCTCAGATCACTCACCTGTTATTGCTACAGTAAATAGTTTCATAACCAACAAAACTCCCTCGCCAAAGCTCCAGAATAAAAACACTGATTGGGATTACTTCAGGGCATTAATGAAAAACCAAATAGATCTAAAGATACTACTAAAAACCATTGAGGATTTAGAATAAGCTGTAGCAAATTTTTCCACACTAGTACAGAAATCTGCAAGGAAAGCCACTCTAGAAATTCCCATCAAAAGAGTCAAGGAACAATGCCCCATAGCAATAAAGAAAAAAATAGCCGAAAAGAGAAGGCTGAGAAGAATATGGCAGTCTTCACAATTACCTTCAGATAAAAGTCGTTACAACCAAGCGTCCAACGAGCTAAAAGAACAAATCAGAAGCCGTAAGAACAATTCATTTCAAGATTACCTTGCTAACCTGGACGCAACACCTGTTTCAGATTACTCACTATGGACAACAACCAAAAATATCAAGCGTCAACACCAGCCCATTCCGCCCATTCAAAAGGAAGACGGAACTAATAAACAAAAGGCAGAAGTATTTGCTGCGTACCTTGAATCAGTCTTTCAACCTTTACCTTCAACTGAAACCACTGAAGAGGAAGCAGTGATAAAGACAACACTCGATGCACCATACCAGATGTCACCCCTACCAAAACTAGGAAGTAATTAATTATAACTTAAACCCAAAAAAATCACCAGACATTGACCTTATAAGCGGATACCTTATCAAGCAATTTCCTCGCAAGGGCCTAGTTATGTTAACTATGTTAAATTTGTAATTTGTTATTATGCAATTATGTAGAGTTATTTTACATAAGGGTTCATGGTCAGGTTTTTGCTATAGGAAAGGGTCCATGAACAGTATGCTTAGGAACCATTCCTATAGATAATGTTTTCAACCAGTTCAGGCCAATTTTTATGCGTAAAATTTAAAATCTTGTTTACTATCGTGTCTCTATAAACTTTTGACATCATAACTTTAATGATACTACAAGTTATCTAGCTAATTTTTAATGCCTATATATATATATAATCTAAAATTATACATTGGCTGTTTATTTAATTGCAGTAAAGTCACCTTTGAACTGTTAAATAACACAGTTAAATTTATTAAAGGCTTCTTATTTCATTTATTTACAGGAAGTAAAGTATTTAATAAATTATGTGTATACTAAAAATGTATTTACTAATTTAAAATCACACATCTATTCATCTACAAAATAATTAATCTTGCAGTAGAACTGCTCACTTTGCTTTCTGCTACCCTCCTGTCATTGTTCCGCTGCGTGCTATTTATATAGCCACAGTTTTCTTGCGTCACTCAGAAATTCGTTAGAATGTTTAATATACCAATGCCAAAATATTAAAAATATCAAAAAATGAAGTTTCTGATGGGCATTTATCTGTTCGGTTTATTCTGAAAAATTCTTAATTAGATTTGATGACTTGTTTACTATCCCATAAGATTTTAAATGAAAGCTTAAGTAAATAAAAGAAAATTCAGTCGGTTGGCATATTCTTGATTTTCACTTCATACACCGTTCAAATTAAACAAAAAATTTAGAACAGTATATACTTATTTTTGAAAGATACAATAAGATTTTTAAAATTGCTGTTGTAATAAAAATAAAATATAGCCTTATCACGTCGTTTGCATCTTTTGCTGCGTAGCATAAATGCACTTTAAATTTTATTACCTTAGCAATTTTTCTTGCACCACTGAATTATGAAAATAAGCAAGCATTGTTTACTATAATTTTTGATTATTTCGGTCTCCAAAAAATCCCTAATTTTGAATTACTTTCCGACCCGCATAACTAAATCCCATACATCTATATTATTTTAGTAAGACCTTTGTACAATAATAACTTTCTAATTAAGAGTTTAGAAGTTTTCAATACAGACAATATAGTTGTTTGTATATTAGCTTACTGTTTAGTGTCCTATCGAAGTACACGACCAGAGATTTAACACTCCTTTTTTGTGGAAGTCGATGATTGTTTAGCTTAACAACGTCTTCTTACTCAAAGTGAATTTTATATGGACAGACTAGGCTTAGTAGCCCTTAATTTCTAAAATTATTAACCAGTTTGATGTTTGTTTAAAATAATTGAAGGATTGGGGTGCTATTGGAAGGCCATCGCGTCCGCAAATGTAGGTATCATCATTTATTTGGTAGGTATGTAAAGTGCTGTTTATCTTGAAATTGTACTTGAAAATATTTATTACTTAAATGACTTTATAATATTGTGATAACTCATCGATACATCTCTGTTTATTTTGTACGGCAGGTTGTTAAGTCAGCCTTTATCAATTGCCTGACTCATGTCTAGAACCATAACAGAACAGCGTTTCTTTATGAATAAATGACAATTGGTCTTAGTGGCTACTTTATGAATTTATTCTACAGTACTACAGCCCTCTCTGAAACCACATTGTTGTTCCGGACATAAATTTAATCTTTGCAGTAAAATCTCTTTAAATTCTCTTTTAAAATCTCTTTTACTATTATAGTCTGTATAATTTAATTTATTTCAGGCTTTTTACAGGTTTTTTTTTGTAAGTCCCAGAATGAGACTGAACCTTAAAATATTAAAATTCTTTAGCTAATTTCTGGAAACTCATTCAGTATTTTAGCTGTTATAACTAACATACTTTACTGTAAGTTGTTAATTTCGACTTTGTTTTAGCAAAATTATTTACTTTTATTGTTTCTTCAATATGAATAAATTTTTTAGAAGATTGTACTTTTGTTTCTTCTTTATCAGATGAGTTTGAAGGAAACGGCTAAAATATATTTATCAAATGGTTAGTATTAACTTTCTCACTAAAAGTTCTGTCTTAGATTTTCTTTAGTATTAGAATAGACGGAATTATTCTACAGTGAACAATTAGTGTCTTCGATAAGCAGTAGCTTTGAAATTTAATTGTTAGTTTTCCGATTCTTTAATTTATTTAAAAGTGATTTAGTTCTCTGACTGCTGCATTAAAATTGATTTTATCTTTAAAATGTCTTTTGTTTTGTAAAATTCTTCTAGTTCTTTCTACTTTGTTACTTTCTGTTTAGTAAGCATAAGAGTAATTTTTTCTCTCTAATTATTTTAAGATCTGAAAGTGGAATCTCATGCTGATTGTTGTATCTGTCTTTATTGTGTACTTAGATTTATTCTTTCGTCTGTCAGTTTCCTATAAAATCCCAGTTTGTTTTCTAGTTGTAAAGAGTGAAATCTTTTGGTGTTTTAAAACTTAAGTATTGTACAAGATAAGCATTAGTGGTAATTTTTGTTACTGATTTACCAACTGACAGATATTCTAAGTTATTCTCCCTCTAAGCCGCACATTACAGTGAATCTATACCAGAACGTTATTTTAAGAAAGTATACCTCTATAAAAGTTTTGAAATAACGGTCTAGAGTAAGTTTAGCATCCATAAATTTTACTTCCAATTCTTTAATATTGTTATTTTAAATTTATGTTGGCATTCTAATTCACTTAATAATTTTTGACTTATTGTTACTGTTCATTTTGTTCTGCAAAACTTTAGGAGTATAATATATTCAATTTGGCCATCCAGTTCCTTTTTAAGGGTGCAAACATTAACCTTCGTATTTCTCTGTAATTTGCTGAATGATACCTTTAGCAGTCAACGCAATAACGTCATTATTTGTCTATTTTATTTTGTAGTTCTCTGCTCCGCAGCATACTTAACAAATTATTAGTAAATTCTTTATATGTTAATCTATCTAACACTGAAGCATTTCACATTTAATATAAGATTGAAGTATTATTTACAAATTCATAAAAAATTTATAAAAAATGTTTGTAATTTTCATTTTATTATAGTTAGAAGTAATAATTAGGTAACGGTATGTTTCGAGTTTTATATCTAATAGTGTTGCAAATAATTAGCATAGTAGATTCGTAATCGTCGATTTTTTTAGTCAGACTTAATAGTTTCTATAGAGTACACATAGCGCAGAGCTTCCCCAAATGATTTATGTATCTTGATTTTATTAAAATACATGAAATTATGTTCGTTATCCTTTTATAATTTTGATAATGACACTGTAATACTTGTCGCAGGTTAATTACATTTTAGCTTTTGAGTTCCCCGTTAATTTAGGGATACCTTAAATTTGTTGATTTAACATATTTGTAAGAGGCTTTAGATTGTTTACTCTGTGTATGAATATAAGGAATGGCTTTATCTCTTTTGATTATCTGTAACTTCTATTGTTTCTTTTTTCTACTTAGAGTGCTTGATATTTCTTTAAGTTTTCTAGTACCCCTAATCAGTAATTCTCCAATTTTTTTTGCTTTGTAAGTTGCTGTTAGTTTGAACTGCATCTTCGTTTTTTCAAATCTCGTCTCTGACATACAGCTCACCATATATCTGCATCGGTACAGTATCTTCTTGCTGACTCGGTTAATACAAATTTTGTTATTCTGGTAGCAAGGAAAGCACTGGCTGAGTTGGCATTTGTATTGACATTTATGGCTAAAATTAATATAGTTGTTGTAAAATTGACCACAAAAATGTTTACATATATACGTTTAGGATAGCAAATATATGGATTTTCCGTGTATGAAGCTTCAGAAATTTAGCAAACTGTATCACTCGCCAAATTTCATATTAAGTAACAAATTAAATACTAATAATAAAAGTGCAAGTCTAACCTTAAACAACTAGGCAGTTCTGTATACTTGAAATATTTATATCTCGAAACATAGCCAAAAAGAAGATCGTTACGATCGTGAGCACAGCACAACTGACCTGGCAAAAGAAATGGGCGTAGTAAGGTCTTAACGGTCAGTCTAGCAGTGCACTAGGGCCTGCAGTACAAGTTTTTCGTTCTGAAAAACCGTCAACTATTGACTGAGAAAAACAAAATGGACAGGAAGTTAAAGGCTGAACGACATCAAGCACGACAGCGCTAGTTTCCTGAGAATCGCCAAAATGACCAATAAATCTGACAAAATGTTTCTAAAGTGCAACTGTAATAGTGCTTGGGGCTTGTAAGCAACAAATGAGATGGCAGGGTGCCCCAACCTTTTAAGGAAAGGCTGAAGGTGATCTCCGACAGCTATTTCATGTTAGAATAGTTTTTAAGCCTTAAGTGGCCGCTGGGTGAAAATACATGTCAGCAAGACTCCAGCTCACAAAGCAAAAAAAATACAAGCACGGCTACACAACAATTTGTATTACCATTAGTCTTTTGACTTGTAGTCACTTTTTACCCCCCGCCCCCCAGCAATAATCCCCTTGACTGCTAGGTGTGAGGCGTGGTCGAGACGAAGATCATTGAGTAACATCATAGCAGCAACACATATGGATAAGGAGGAAGATGCGTGCCTGCAGCAGGTTTAGTTCGTTGGTGGAGTAGGTCGTGGCCGCTGTTGGAAGCTACATTGAATAAGATATTCCTTAATACTATTTACTTTAATTATGCTAAGTTATATGTACATAAATTTAATTTTCCTTGCATTTTAATATTATTTATTATTATCTAGACTACCCTGTATACCACTATTGACAAAATTAGAGAAAGTGGACGAAAACATTATTGTACAAAAGGTAAAATTTATCTCTTTTCTAAAGCTTTCGCAACGTCCTTTAATATTTCTTATAAAGCGTTACAACAACACGACTTTTATTATTACCACATTTTGTTGTGAAAGCTAAAGATAAATGTTCTTGCACGTCTGTAGCGTAACTACCATCGTTTAATATCAAGAAGCTATTTCTTCGCCTACCTTAAATATATAAAATAAAAAACAGAAATCAGAAAATAAAGCAAGTACAAAAACCACTAGATAAAAAAATCCTTTTTGATTAGCTTATGGATATAAGATATAGGATTAGAAATTCTTGCAATTTCTCTTTTCGTGCTACCGTTAAAGGCTAGAAAGCAGTAACAAATATAAAAGCAACTGTTTTCCTGTTGTACAATAGTTTTCTGTATTTAATATTTTCTTAACGTAGTCATAACACAACGACAGCAGTTGCATACAATTTAATTTGCAATAAATGTAACTACTACATTTATTATGACAATTAAATTTTATTATAATATAAGGCGTACTTTAAAAATAAATTTTAAATTAAAAAAAACAAAGAAAATAGTAAGTGGGTTTTTATATGAATACAAAATTAAAAAAATAATACATGAACTTTTACGATTTATGAATGACATAATAATAATAAATGAAACTGTTTTATAAATTTTTGTAGCTACTCAAAAGAAATACAACCATAAGAGACCTACTGTAAGATTTTCGAAATAAAATTAAGGATTTGAAGTTTTAGAATCGTTTTTTATTAATAGATTACAAATAAATTGTTTCGGTAAATAATAAATTATTTAACGTTCCACACTCTATCGCATTTAAAATATGTGTTCGTTTGCTTGACAGCTTTCAGGCACCTTAAAGGTAAAAAGTGTGGTATATTTAGGTTATATAGCATTTTATTAATGCATCTGGCACAATTTATGCGCTTTATTCATAACTGCATAGTGTTCGTTGTGATAAAAACCAACATGCTGACGTAGTGCTTTTCTCTTTAAAGCATCTGTTTCAAACATAATATTTAATGTGCATGAATGCTAAGAAAGTTAGAATGATTGTTTAAATACACTCCGCTTAAAGTGAAATATAAAAAATAATACTGCTAAACTGAATAAATGCGCAAAGTGCGCGAATTCAGATGTTAAAAGTATGTCGCGACCGGACTTGTCATACTTTTCCGGTCATCTTCTCCATAAAAATGTACAGCCGCTCCTTTGTTGCATCTTATGAATGCATTCCAAGCAATTATGCCGCAGCTGCAAAACAATTTGTTAAGCTGATACAGTTATTATTCTCAGAGAAAGCGCGCAAGGGGAACTTTGATGTACTGGATATGGTCGCATATGGCTTATTCTCGCTACCGTAACAAAAAAAACGAAAGGAAAATGGCATTTGAAAGCGAGAATGCGGTAGATTCAACTTTTTTAATGCTAAGATGTTGACATTAATCTACAAAAAGTAGTTTACAAATGCTGATGAATAGTCTGAGCCGCATTTAACCAGAATAAATTGTTTTTATTTGAAATTTCACATTCAGTACAACGACTTTTAAGTGCGTGAGTGCAAATTAGCTTTAAATTACAGCGTAATACATATTTGCTTACAAAAACTTTTACGTATCTGCCTAATACATAAATAAAGTAATATATATATATATATATATATATATATATATTTTATATATATATATATATATATATATATATATATATATATATATATATATATATATATATATATATATATATATATATATATATATATATATATATAATCAGTAAACCCTGTATACCTTTCGGTGTAGGGTGATTAACCTATCTACTAAAGCTATTAATTTTATCTACTTAAACTAATTTGTTCTTAATATTTTCTTCAAACAATACGCGTTCTTAAACCTAGCTTAGCAGAAATTTCTTTAGCACTAATTTTCCACACCTCACTATTTGTCATATCTATCTCACTGTGCACAAATTTTGCTCACTCTTTTTTATTTTGCGTCAGTGCCAGCTTCTGTCTCTCTTTCTTAGGATTTCAGCTATTACCTCATCCCATTTTTTCCTTGGTCTTCCTCTTGTTCTCTTTACGATTGTTCTAGCTTGCCATAGAGTTTTGGTTTGTCTGTTGTTTTCCATCCTATTTAGGTGACCGAACCATCGTAGTTGTTATCGTTCTATGGTGTTCTTGATTGGCTCTACCCCTGGTATTTCCCGTATTTCTTCATTTCTTAAGCTATCCATTTTCGTTATTCCCAGGATTCCTCTTAGAAATTTCATTTGGCTGGCTTGAATTTTATTTTCTTACTGCTTAGTAATCGTCCAGCTTTCGCACCCAAACGTTAGTATTGGTTTATAGACTGAGTTATATACTGTTAGCTTGGTCTTTCTAGTGACTTCTTTTTTCCTAATGAAGGCATTACTTAGGGCGTAGTATAATTTGTTGGCACTCACTATTCTGTTGTTAACTTCTGCTTCATTTCTCCCATCCTGTAGCATTTCTTCTTCTTTACCTTTCTTTTTGGTCTCCGTTATTCCCAATATATCTAATTTTGCCTTGTTAAATTCCTCATCTAGTTCATGTTCCTTTCCTGCTATACTTCGTATAGTCCATGTCCCTATCTTCGATGTTATACTTTTTTGTTTAATTTGCGTTTGTTGTTTTAGTAATTCATATCCATTATCTTTGCCATTTTCGTCTTTACTAGTTTTATTTGTTACCTCTACCCTTAGTAGTCTTTTGTTGTACGTGTTATTTTACTTAGTTTCCCCTCTAGCCCGCCGTTTGGTGACCTTTCGCTTACCGTTCTTTTGCTACTGCTGCTGGTCCCCAGTTGCAAGCTTCCTTTCTCTCTTTCTATTTTATCTTCTCCTTCTTCTTTTACCTCATATATTTCATTGTTGATTACCAGTTTGTTATATTTCAGATGTGCTCTGTGTCCCTGTTTTTTTGCCTCTTTCATCGTTGGAATCAGCTTTTTCCTTTATTCTGTCGATTCCTTCGTATAGTCCTCATCTATCCATATGCTGGTTCCTTTCAGTTTGTTGGTCTTGCTAAGTATTTCGCTTTTCTTGTTTGCGGTAGTTAACTTCAGTAATATTGGTCTTTGTCTATCTGCTTTGTACTTTCCTATTCTCCTCATTTCGTCTATATCTTCCTTGTTGATTTGTATACCTAATTTTTGTGTTACTGTTGTTAGCGCCTGTTTTGTTTCTTCACCATTTTCTTTCTCCTTCTATTCCTCTAATTATAATATTTTTCCTTCTTACCTCGCGCTCCAGCCATTCTATCTTTCGGTTTTGATTATTACGATTGATTGAAGTGGACCACATGTGTTTTGAGCGCTCCGATAAATTAAAGTCCAAATCGGGCCTAATCGATCATTCAGAATACAGAAGTTAGAGGGGTAGAGGAGGAAGCCTGCACTTCAAAATAGAAGAGATACAGAAATAAGACAGGAAGTAGAATAGTGAGTAAAACAGATACAAATAAGAGCAAATTTATAGGTTAAGGAAAACAATAAGGAACAAAATTGCATGCTAAAGAATAGATAAGAGGAAATAACTACGTTCAAAGGGCGGCTTGCCAAAGTCGTTAATAGGCAACCCATCATACGCTGCAATCCGCAATCGTCGGGACACCAAGAAATGAATGAGCAGTTGAAGTAAACATAGCACAGAAGAAGGGAAGGTGGGAAGAGCACAATAGCGGGTAAAGCTACTAAGACAAAGGCAAAAAAATGGAACCAGAGGAGATAGACGACAAACAAATGAAAAAAATAGAAGATATGTTTGAAGCTATAACCGGAAACCTATTATAAATGAATGACAAACTGGAGCATCTAATAAAAGAAAACGAAGAAGTGAGACAAGAAAACGCTGCGCTAAAGAAACATGTACAGGTTCAAGACCGAAATAAAGTAATAATTATATGTAAATAATATTATACAAGAAGGTTATTCTTTAATCAGAGACAATAAAACTAATTTAAGTCATAACGATACTCTCCTTATTAATTTGTATAAACACTATTATATTAATATTTTTGTAGAATTAAATATTTAAGTTAGTACATAAGGCATTGTTGGTAAAGCATATAATTGTAAATCAAAAAAAAGGTAAATTAATTTAAATATTTCCCAAAAAATATATACACCTGAAAAAAAGTCATAAATAAGGCGGAAAGTTACATGCAGTAATCAGATAAGAAAATAGCAATACATAAACCAAGATCACGCTAAAATTTTTGAGGATAGGCAATATAATGTGCATCGCAGTTGAGAAGGTGAGATGCCAACAGGAGATAAAAGTAAAGATTTGGAATACACAAAAAAGGATCAACCCTTTAAGGTGTTGAACGGGATCAACGCTTATCGTTGTGTAGGAAGAAAATATAAAGACTAACATTAAGGGAAATTGGAGACTGGTGTTTGAGCAAATAGAAATTCGATTGGTACACACATAATAATAAGTACAATTAAAACAATAACTGCAAAGAAATAGTTGCCAAAAATTGTATACCACAAAATAAAGAGTAGAAGAGAGGAACATACGAATAGAAAAAAATGGATGAATATAGAAGTGAACTAACAGAAATTAAGAGAGAAAATAAAAAACTGAGGAAAGATAACCAATCTGGTAAGCAACTTATGCAGAAACAATATAGAAGAATTAGAAAGAGAAATAAATAAAAGAAATTTAATAATACATGGAATTGAAGAAAAAAAAAGGAGAGCAGTTTAGAATTAAAAAAACTAGGGTAACATAAAGAGAAATAAAAATGACAATGGTAATTGAAGAGGAGAATAGGTAAGAATAGATCAATTGTGATAGAAACAATACAATATAGTAATAAAAGAACTAAACGACTCCATTGCAATGAATGGAGGATATGATCTTAGAATGTGAAAGGGATAAATGGAAAATAAATAGAATTACTTAAAATAATATAAAATAATGATTACGTATGCCTAGCGGTGTCAAAAACAAAGAAAAAAAGAAGGAACAGCAGTATTAGGAGATAGAAATCTACTAATATACAAAGGAGTAACAGAAACAGAAAATGCAAGTGAAAGGGTAGCATATCTGGTAAAAAGAAATGTAGTAGATAAAATAAGTAGATGGGAGTATGTCAATCAAAGATTACTAAAAGTAGTAATACAAAAAGAACAAAATTAGATACTGATACTGGTGATTGTGTACGCCCCAAATGAAGTCGATAAAGCGGAAGAACAAAATATGTTTTGAATAAACCTGCAAGAAACAATACAGGACTATGGAGGCAAATTAATTATATTAGGTGACTTTAATGCTAGAACTGGCAATCAGCATGAGTGAGAAGAGGTGATAGAACAACACGGTGAACAAACGGTGAATAAGAACAAAATCCGTTTCCTAGAATTTTGTAACGATAACAATCTAATGATAATGAATTAATTCTTCAAACATAAAGAAATACACAAAAACACTAGAGAAGTACCGCAAAGGGAAGAAAAGTCAGTAATAGACTATGTAGTAACTCCAAGAGAAAATAAGGATATAAAAGATGTACGAGTTAAGAGAGGGTACAAAATTGGTAGTGACCATTATTTTTTAGAAGCCAAATTCAAACAAAATCAAAATCAAAACAAAGAAATTAACCAAACGCCCACAAATACAAAACCCAAGATTAAAATACGAAGCTACAAATTAAAAAATAAAGAATTAAGAGAAAAGTATTCCAATAAAGTTGATAAAAATATTGAACACAATCATCTGATGGGGCAAAATAATAACGTAAATGGCACATGGGAAACGTTCAAACAAATAATAATAACAGTAGCAACATAAATCTTCAGAGTAACCAAGAAAGAGGAAAATAGAAAAAAGACAAATTGGTGAAATGAACATATTAAAAAAAAGAGTAAAGCAAAAGAAAAAACTATGAAAAACATACTTACACAGTAAAAATCAACAATATTACGAGATGTGCAAAGAGCAAAGTGAAAAACTTGGTTAAAAAGCTAAACAAAAATCCTAGGAAGAATTTGGACAGCAAGGATGCCTAAAAACTTTTTTATAAAGTGCTTAAAAGCTTGAGAAATAGGAAAGAAATAAAAGTGAGATCTACAAAGAATTGCAATAGACAATTGTTAACCAACGAAAAAAAATTATGGATAGATGGAAGAAATATTTCAATGAACTACTCAATAACAAAAGGTACAAACAAAAGCAGGACATAAGAAATGAAGAAGCAAGAGAATTAAGCTACCTACAATAAATAAGTAAAGTAATAACAAAAGAATAATTAATTAAAAATAGGAAAGGCTACCGGAGTAGATAAAATATATTCTGAATTGTTAAATATACAGAGCGTAAAAGAAAAAAATTTAGAAGTATTAAACCGATTATTAGAAAACGGCTATTATACACTCTATACACAAAAGAGGCGATACAAATTTGTAATAATTATCGGGAGATGTTCCTATTGTGTACTGTACTAAAGATCTATGAAAGCATAATAGAAAAGAAAATAAGAAATGTAATAGAAACCAAACAAGCAAACAAATAAAGTAAACACATATACCTAGGATTTATAGACATGCAGAAGACATTTGATATGGTAGACAGGGATCAAATATGGAATGCATTACAAAATAAAGGGGCAGATGCTGTCAAAATACAGTCAAAAGTTTATATAAGGTAACAAATAATAAAATCTGAAGAGGTAACAAAACATCAAAAACCCTCGTAAATAAAAACGATAAGAAAGGGTATTAATAAGTCCCTTACTATTTATCAGTCTTATCGATAAAGTTATAAAACAAAACTGGAGCTGAACGGCAAAGTATACAATAGGATATTACAAGCTACAACGAGTGGAGGTACAATCCTATGTATTCGCAGATGTGTGGTACTCGTAGCAAAGATTAAAAAAAATAGAAGAAAATATCAATATATGGGCAGATATACTTAAATAATACAACTTAAGTCAATAAAGACAAAACTGAGGTAATGGCCATCTCTAGTAAACAATAAAAAATAAGTATGAAACTCGTAGAAAAAATATTGGAATAAGTAAATGATTTCAAGTACCTGATAATAATCATAAATAGCTAAGAAATACAAGAAGAAGAAATAGAAAACAGAATAAAAACAGTAACAAGGACGTATAATGCTATATACAAAAATGTTATGAACAAGAAAGAGATTTCCAAGAAAACAAAAATAACAGTATACAATACAATTTACATACAAATACTAACATATGGGGCTTAGAATTAAGTATTAAACAAAAGACAAGAAAGCAGACAATAAGCTGCAGATATGAGATATTTAAGAAAAGTTAAAGGGGTTAAAAGAGTGGAAAAATAAGGAATAAGTAATTTAAAAAGATATTTAAAAAACATTCTTTGAAAAAAAGTAAAACAAAAGACGTTAAAATAGCCAGGCCACCTAATCCGAATGGATAGCACAAGTCAATCAAGATAGTATGGAAAGCTAAAAAACAGACAAAAACAGAAGAGAACAACCCAGAACAACAGCGTAGCGGCAAGAATATTAGCAAGAGATCGTAAAAATTGCGAAATTTTATAGTAGAAAATTACCTCGACACCTACGGATATAAGAGAAAAAAGATGATGATGTTTTTCCAGTGCAGCTGTTTGGTTCGTTTTTGTTATGGAACAGTTTACAATGAAGTGTTCTTATTGTTAAAAAAATTTACCAAAACCGTGAAAGTGCTACACAAACAATGCGAAAACTTTGTGCTATTTTCAAGATAAATGAAGCACCCACCAAATCTACAGTTAGAAGACTAATGAGAAAGTTTCTAATTGAAAGCAAATGAGTAGTTTTTAGCCCAAGCTCCGTCCATAGTCATGGTGGGCTGGACAATATATGTATATTGTATTGATGAGATGAAGTTTATAAATATGTGTTTGTGTTACTTTTTCTCCAGTATCCGACAGTGTTCTAGCTGTTATCATTTTTTACTAGAATGGGGATTGATCGCTATTATATATGTGCGAAGCTTCAAAAAAATTCTTTGATATGATATAATTAATTCTTGCTACAAAATCTAATGCCCGATCGTAACAAATGTAGTTTTATGAGATGATATCCTCGGTTTTTTTTTCAAAACTTGCAAAATGTTCTACTAATTTTAAAATCAGTCAGATTTTCTGTAGTAACGCCTTCTTGCTCCCAAGCGCTTAATATCCCAATAGTCAACTGAAGCTAGATTACTAATCTTATAATGCTTTCCTGTACCTTCAACATTATGTTTCCCTTTCTTTGCACTAAATATCGAGAAGTTGTATATTTATCGAATCTTTTCAATTGAAAATTTGTCTTCAATGTACAGTTTTCTACGTTTTTTCTTTAGGTGAAGATTTATAACTTTCTCCCGAGTCACTCTGATATTCTGTGTTTGAATCATGTTTCGTTGAACTTGCATGAGTAGCTTCCGAATCACTGTCATCGTTTGTATCAGACATATAGAGTGTGCTTTCTTTATTGAAAACGATATCATCGTTATACATAGATTCAATTATAACAAAAATTTTTTGGACATAAAAAGCATCTTCGGTTCTGAATCGTTGTTTCGGTTTGAATATTTCGTTTTAATTTGCTCTTGCAAAACATTAATTAAATTGAATATTACAAATATTATGATTCCCGTTTCTCTCGCGAAATGTGAACGCCAAATGGAGTTATTATCGCATATAGACCCTTATATAAATTTTTATAACGGTTGAGGCTGCGCAGTATGTGTTAGGTGTTAGGATGCACTGCTTCTTCTTCTTCTTCTTCGGATGCCTATCCGTTAACGAATATCGACAATCATCATGGCGATTTGCACCTTGTTTACCGGTGCTCTAAAAAGGCCAATTGTTGTAATATTGAACCATGTTTTTAGAATATGTAGCCGTAGTATTCTTCTTTTGCTAGGGGTTCTCCTTCCCAATACCTTTCCTTGAAGAATCAATTGTAATAATTTGTATTGTTAATCGTTGCGCATTATATGACCCCAAGTATTCTAGTTTTCTCCTTTTGACGGTTTTGAGAATCTCTGTTTCTTTGCCAAGTTTTTCCATTAGGCTGGCATTCGTCATGTGAGACATCCGTGGTATTGTAAGAATCCGACGATGGAACCACATTTTGAAAAGTTCATGTTTTTTGCTTGTGTAGCCAGTGAGGGTCCACGTCTCCGCTGCCTAGAGCAATATTGGGAATGTAAAGGATAGAAATACATTTATTTTGATTGATAGGTTAATCTCGTCAACATTCTCACAAAGTCGCTCTGGCTTTTTTATATGACATCTGAATAGTATTTGGTGCCGGCGACGTTCTCACCAATGTTTGCGTCATCACCTATCTGTTAGCTGTCAGGAGGCGCATGCTTTGATTTATGTGGCCCGTATTTGGTACGGGCATTTTTACTAGCTTTATTTCTAGCGAGTGATCCTAGTTTTCCTTGACGTTTGTTCCTAAATAGATATATGACGTAACTATTTGCATTTGTTTATTATTAACCGTCAGATGATCTGGTATTACAGCTCCTTTCTTTATTACAATGTATTTTGTTTTATTTATGTTGAGTGTTAAGCCATACTGCTCACTAATATTCGTCGCTTTGTTTATGAGTTCCTGTAGCTTTTCCATTGAATCTGCAAATATCACTGTGTAGTCTGCATACCTGATGTTATTAAAGATTGTGCCATTGATTTAAATTCCAGCATTGATATAATCCAGAGCCTCTTTAAAAATTTCTTCAAAGTAAATGTTGAAGGGACGTAGCGAAAAGACGTATCCGCGGCGTACTCCTCTTTGATTTATCGACTTCTTCTTTTTCTTTAACTTTAGTTCTAATTTTTAATGCTTAACTTTAGTATACATTTACAACGATGTTTAAGTCATTATTGTCTAACCCAACTTTTGTAAAACTTCAACAAGCTTGTTCATGTCTCAACACCTTGAAATAGAACCTAAACGCAGAAAGGTTCTTTTTTGGTTCCCAATATTATGCACTATGATTTGTAATTGAATCCGTAGCTGTGATTTGGTAAGCGATGCAAGCTTTTGTAAGTATCAACTCATCTGTTGTTTTGTCGTAAAATTATTTTAAAATGGTATTAAGAGAATACTATATAAAATTATTTTTTTCGTATTAATACGAGGGGAATCCCCTTTAGATATCTCTACCTACAATCCTTAGAAACCGCAATCTTCTCGGTTTACCACATGGTGCGTGATCAACAAATTTCGGATTATATATGATGTGTCTTTATAGGCAGAATAATTTTTTTTAGTATTAATGACTCATTTGTTTATTTTATTAGCCCTTCCCTCAAATCACTACATCATTGACAGCAATAGTATAGTTAGAGTTGGACTTTGACCTGTGTGACAGCAGCAGCAGCAGCACTCATAATTTATATATATATATATATATAATTAACAACACAGTGTTGATTTTTTGATAACCAAACACTTACTTTGTTCTACCGGTTCTGTCTATTTTTGATCAAAATAAATAGATGTGAAGAGTTTCCAAACTCTAACCACGGTCTTATAGCCCGAGAACCAACCACACGATGCATTAAAATAAATTGTTTGTAAAAGTGCTCGCTCCTAGTTTTTAATTTTGGTAAACATAAAGCGCCACCTTATGAGAATGACAGAAGCGATTTTTCTTATTAGTATTCATCGCAATTGACTCAAATTGTTTGATAAAACTGGTAAATCGCAAGCGAACCGCTAATGTATGCAACATCATGATAATGGGAATTAATTCGTTTGAACGTCGTTTGTGGAGTAACATTTTCTGCTGATATATATTAAAATACTGATTAGCTGCACTTTCTCCACATTCAACATTTTTGAAATTAAAGAGAATCAAGTGCTACTCTAGCTTTCTATTTTACGGTTGCATACCAAACATTTATTATAAATTATTTAAGACTTTCATTTATGTAACAATATAAAATACATTTTTTAGCATACGTGCCAAAGTGTTTATTTTTGTTTGTTTTTTGTAATACTGTTGGTATAAATATGGACAGAAAGAATAGATTTACTTCCGTTTAAGCAAACTACAAAGCTATTACAGTGTGCTTAACTATGAAAATAGCTAATTATCTGCTACAAAATGACTAACCGTATTTTACACATCCATAAATTGCTTTTTAATTGCACTTTTTTGTGAATCAGTGCAAGCAACCTACGTTTGTCATAATGAGAATTAGAAAAGTATTTAAAAGTTCTTTGCTTCCAGTTTCGAATATCAAAAGTAAGATCTTTAATAAAATAATTAAATAAAATGAACTGATAATTTAAAAAAATACTTATGTAATTCCAAATTTAATTAAAGTCTAATTAATACGTTACGAAAAAATTAAAAAATAAGTTAATTTAGTTTAAGAGAGTACGAATAGGTAAATATCTAAAATAAATCAGTAGGTTAGTTTATGTTACATGGCCAAATATATCAAATTCGTTTTCTTTTTAATCGGGCGGCTCATCATTAAATAGCAGAATTGTTTGTTAAAACAAAAGGTATGCTAAAGTATTCATTGGTTTAGAAAGTTAAGTTGCTGTTTACCATCAACCTACTACCGTCTAACGAAATGACTCAATCAATTATGCAGCATTTCTAGAGGTACAGCAATAGCGTATAGAAAATTATTAATATACATTTTATGAAGTCTTGTCAATATTAAGTGTTACTGATTACTTGTAATATGCAACTTCACAAAAATTTATTTTTTTAATTTTTATGTACGAATTGAAAATTAACGAATAACATTGTTAGCATTTAGGCTACTTAACGCAGTCCATTTGCTAATCTCATTGACAACAAATCGTAAAGTACTTCAAATAGTGTTGATATAATTTTAATTATTAATTACTAAATTCTAAAACCCGTTTATGTAGACAAAGCAAATGTACATAATTATAAATGCTTAATAACTTTAACATTATTTGACATAAATCTAAAACAATTCAGAATTAGTATACCTACATTTGACTTTCAAAATATTTTCCTATATTTGTTGATACACAGGAACTTTTACCAAAAATATAGTAAACGTCTTCTTGTCACAAAATTATCTAATCCTGCTGTTCCATTTAGAAACAATTTTTAAAAAAACGCGTTTCATATTGCAAGTATTCTGGAATACTAACAGACTGCAATAATAGGCGTGATAATATTAGAATTTATTGGTTATTACACAACGGTCATCACTAATGAGCTCACTTGTCAATTTACTACAAAGTTTTGGCAGGTTTAATTATTCTAGCAAAAATATTTTCAATTATTTAGTTTCAAATCAGATATAGCAGTGAATTAATGCCTTTATATACCATCACTTTGGGTAGCGTCCTAGGTCCCCTGCTATACCTGCTATTTACAGCGGATCTCCCGACAACACTAGGTGACATGGTCGTTACTTTCGCCAATGACACGGCAATTCTTGCATTGCATACCGACCCAAATCTGGCATCCCAACAGTTACAAACTCACCTGAATAAAATACAGCGCTGATGTTCTAAGTGGCGCATAAACGTAAATCAGTGAACGTATCATTTACACTAAGAAGAGGCATCTGCCTACCGGTGACGCTCAATAATCAAGAAATTCTAAAATCTGACAGTGCTAAATACCTTGGAATGCATCTAGACAAACGCACATATGGACAAAGCGTAAACTTTTAGGATGTAAGTTACAAAACATGTGTTGGCTGATAGGGCACAAGTCACAGTTATCCTTGGAAAGCAAGTTACTGCTTCATAAAATCATGATCAAACCCATATGGACATATGGAATACAGCTATGGCGTACAGCCAAACCATCCAGCATAGAAATATTGAGAAGATTTCAGTCAAAAGTGCTCCGATCCATTGTAAACGCACCGTGGTATGTGACCAACGAAACCATACGACGTGATCTTTCAATCCCAACCATTAATCAAGAAACAGAAAAAACAGATTATTGTTCACCCTAATCCTCTAATGGAGTGCTTATTAGAAAACGATGTAGAACAGTCACGATTAAAAAGATTCAAACCGATGGATTTAATAAATAGATTTCCTTAACAATGCTGTGCTGTATAAATTATAGACCAATTAGTGTAGGTTAAACTAGATATAGATTAATATAGGTGAGACATCACTGGACGCTCTACCTTCATGTCTTTCAGTTCTTAATTACCAAATGTACGTTAAACCAACTACCGAATGGCGCACTTAGACAGATTCTAGTGTAATTAATAAAAAAACATTTAGTTGTACTCGGTTGACTTTTACGAAATAAGGACGTGTCGATCGTCGCTCTCTTATCTTAGGGCCGGCCGAGTATTTACATTGAGTGCGCGCGATAGACATCGCGGTCACAAGTTTCAAGTTTAATATATATAAAAATTGTTATAAAAACTAAACTCATAATAATATTGCAAACACCAATGGAATAAAATGTTATCTGCCGGGACTATACCCGATCCATCCAGCAACATTCCGAACAACTGAAACAATCCACAACTGATGCAGAGTCAACCACCGCCAACGCCCAACTTCTTAAATCAGTTAAGTCGAACATCTAAATCGTTATTTAACAACACGGTAAAGATAATCACTGGAACCATGGATGCATACAGGAAACTAATCACTCACTTACATATTGTGCACCATACTTATCAGATCAAACAAGAAAGAGCTTACCCAATCGTTACACGCGACCTACATCACTCAATTCCGCCAAATGACATCAAACATAAACTAGGTAAATTAGGTCACCCTGTAAGAAATTTAATAAACATCCGACGAGTAAACAAGGAGCCACTGTCAATATTTTTCGTAAACCTTGAACTCCAGCCTAACAACAAAAATATTTATAAAGTGGAATTTATCCAAAATACCAAAGTCAGAATTGAAACACCCAGAATCAAGAACAATATAATACAATGTATAGGTTGCCAAGCATATGGGCACTTCAAGGCCTACTGCATGAAGCCCTATACATACGTCAAATGCGGAGGATCCCATGACAATAAAAATTGCAAGAAAACTAAGGATATTCCCGCCACATGTGTCTTATACAACGGCGATCATCCTACCAACTATAAAGATTGCACTGTATACAGAGACCTAAAAATGAGAAACATGCTTAAGCTATCAAATGCCAGAATATCTGTCATTAATACCAACCCAATATCTTCCATACCAACGCCCATGTATAATCCACTCCAACTTACTCACAAATCTCAGCTAAAAGAACTAACAATAACGCTGCAATCACAGACAAACTTACCGCTTTCCTGGATGAATTTAAAAATATGTTTTCGCAATTGTTAAATCAGCACAGCATGATTTTAAACATGCTCACCACAGTTATTAATAAATTAACACAATAATGGCTAACTCAATAAGACTATCAGCATGGAACTCAAATGGCCTAAAAACTATATTTATGGATTAACCCTATTTTTACACACTAACAAAATTGAGATCCGAACGGAACATCACATGCAGGCCCATCAATTATAATTAGATTTGCAATTGATCATTACCAGTTACCTTCCTATCTAACAAACAAAATTCAGTGCGCTCTGATAAAAGTAAACACGATACGCTTGCCATTAACCATTAGAGTTACCTATTGCCCACCTAGGCATACCATTTTATCCGAAGAGTTTCAAGAACTTTTACTCCTACTCGAACATCGCTTTCTAGTAGCCGGAAACTGGACTTGAAACACACTGCATGAGGTTCCAGATTAATTTCACCCAAAGGACGAACACTTTTTGCCACCATATAACAGAATAATTTAAATTACTTGTCAACCGAGGAGTCAACCTACTGGCCAACGGACCTTCACAAAATCCCTGATTTGCTAGACTTCGCTGTTACTAAGGGCATTTCCGATATATACACCAAATTTGAAAGTAATTTCACCTCTATTCTGATCACTCCTCCATAACAATAACGTTAAGTTCTAGTATTATATGGGAAACCTCATCGCCAAGGTTTGTTCTGCTAAAACGAACTGGGAATATTTTTAACAATATATCAATAACAACATACAATTGTCACATAAAATACACACACCTAGCGAAATTGACGAAATTTACACAATTCATCCAAAAAGCTGCCTAAGAAGCTAGCCCGTTAAACCACAAAACTGCACCCTTACATACCGTTACATTTAAAGCAATTCGTAGCAGAAAAACGCAGAGCCCGTGGTAAATGGCAAAGAACCAGAAATCCTCAATACAAGACTATACTAAACAATCTAACTCACCGACTTCATGATGCTAGCCAAGAAAACAAAAATGCAACATTCAATTACCGTATTTCCACACTTTTATCAGAAGATCACACCATGTGGAAGCGGCAAAAAAACTTAAAAGGCCTATTACCCAAATACCACCCTTAAGAAAACCTGATGGAAGCTAGGCCCGATCAAATGAAGATAAAGCAAATCCCTTCGGGGAACATCTGGCTCAAGTTTTCACCCCATTTAAATCTAATAATGTCAATTTTAACACAGACATAGATGAATATCTCAAGTTGCTTGGGTAATTATCGCTACCTTTGAAGCTAATTTCAGCAACTGAAATACACAGAGAGATAAAAGTGACTAATTCATTCAAAGCCCCCGGCTATGATCTCATAGTAAAAATATATTAAAACACTTTCCTAAAAAAGCGGTTATACACATTACAACAATATACAATCGCATGCTTGCTATTTTCCACTTCCCACTCAATGAAAATTCACCGTAACTAATAGGTGTATAAATAAGTTCTCAGCTTTAGATTTCACAGGACGCAAATCACCGTTTACACGTAACGTATTAGTCCGCCCTCTTGCGGTTTTAAAGCAATGACATTTGGACTTTCGAAACATCATGCGATTTGGCGTTTGATACACATAACTTCAATAATCAGCTGTGTTCACATTGGCAATCACAAAAGAGCATATTCGATTTTCTATCCACTTCGCGTTTCATCTTAAGAAAAACGCTGCTGAAGCCACCGAAATGATTTGTGCTGCATATGGTGAGAATGCTGTAAGTCATTCAACGTGCAAAAAGTGGTACCAAAGATTTCGCGGAGGAGAGTTTAGTCTTGAAGATCAACCACGCGCTGGACGCCCTCAAACATTTGACACGGATGAGCTGCAGACGCGTTAGGCTGGGAACTTCTCCCACATGCGGCGTATAGCTCAGACATGGGCCCTCCCGATTATCATTTATTCCGGTCGTTACAGCATCACTTGGCAGATACGCACTTCAAAACAGAAGAAGAAGTACGAAAATGCATCGACAACTTTATAGTCTCGAAGCCGGTGAGCTTCTATTACCAGGGAATTCGCAAGCTACCTGAAAGGTGCCAAAAAATCATCGATGCCAACGGAGAATACTTTGATAAGCTTTTTTTGTTTGTTTTTAAATAAAACTTTAATTTTACAGAAAAAAGCTGAGACCTTATTTATACACCTATTACTATGATCGCCAAGTATGGCAAACCTCCGCAAGAAGTCACATCCTACCGATCGATAAGCCTGTTACCCTTATTATCAAAGAGAACATCTCCAGAAAAGTTAATTTTCACTCACCAGTTCGGCTTCCGTGAAGGACATTTAACCATCCAGCAATGTCATAGAATAGTCAACCACATCAAAGATACCTTCGAGAGGGGGGAAAACTATGTGCATCAGTATTTTTGGATATTCAACAGGCCTTTGATAAGATATGGCACAGCGGGTTGTTGTATATAAAATTAAAAGAAAGCTACCTTAACAAATTTTCCTCTTCCTAAAATCTTATTTAACACATAGACACTTTCAAGTCCAATTACGAGGGTATACTCTCAACCTATTAAAGCATCAACTCCACATGGAAGCGTTCTTGGTCCCTTCTTATACATCCTTTATACAGAAGATATCCGACCACAAAGAACACCTTAATTGTCACCTTCGCAGATGACAGTGCAATAATGTCTTCTGATACTAATCTGAATCAAGCATCTGAAAGGCTCCAGTCACACCTAAATCTTCTTGAATGTTGGCTCGACCAATGGTGCATTAAAGTTAACAGCAACAAATCAACGCAAATTGCGTTTACCAATAAACACTCCACATGCCCTCCAATCATCATATGCAAACAACTCATCCCAGTAAATACTGAGGTGAAGTACCTAGGACTGTACCTTGACCAAACGCTGACCTGGAAATCCCACATAAAATTAAAAAAACAACAGCTCAACCTAAAGACAGAAAATATGTACTGGCTGATTGGACACAAATCGCAGCTGACCCTAGAAAGTAAACTATTATAGTACCTCTATAGTCCTACGGAATCGAATTATAGGAATTCAGTAAGCCAACAAACACCAAGATGCTACAATCGTTCCAATCAAAGACATTGTGTACGCTGGTTAACGCATCCTGGTACATCAGCAACCAAACCATTTATCACGATCTCAACATTCCGTTTATCACAGAAGTCATCACAAATCATGCTACTAAAAGCAAAAGTAGCACACTAAACCACACAAATAAACTCATTGCCGACCTTTACTTCCAGCAGCTTCCAGTTAGAAGACTGAATAGAATATGACCGGAACACCTCACTGAATAAATCCTGGAGATACACCAATGGACTGTGCCCTACTCGTGTCACCCAGCAACCCTATCATAACATTTACTTACTACTGAGAATAGATTGTAAATTAGCAATTAAACCAATAAATAACTTATTTAGTTCACGCCAATATTAATGCAAATTATGTGAATAAAATATGGCGCAGTATTATTTTGCTACAATATCGAATAACCAAATTGAATAAATTTACATTTCATAATGCGAAATTACAAACTGTTGAGACACGTACAATATATATTGAAATTTTATGAATAAAACTAAGACAAAAATAACTTGAAGCTCAAACATAGGCTTTTAATAAATAAAATAATTAGTTTATTGTTGCAAAAAATCTACAAAGAGAAAAATGATATAATATATTATGAAGTAAAAATTAAAATCAAGAAAATTAATGTAAATTAATACCAAGAAAAAAATATTAAAAAGATATTGTAACATCTGCAAAGCAATATAAATAAAGTATATTACGAGAACTAAAAAATACTAAAAAAAATTTCCACGTAAGTTGTATATAATTTTGGCTAAGAAAGGAATAACTAACACTTCAGTATTTATCCCTAAAACTTGGTTATATAAATTTTTTATAAACAAACAACTTCTGTTTTGGTGTAGTGTTACAACATGTTTCCAGTTTCATTAAAGATATAATTTTAGAGCTTCCTATGTGTAGATAAAAGATCAATGACCGACCTATTTGCCATCCTGTGGCCTTTCGTTTGACTTCCGTTAAATTCATAAAAAAAATTAACTAGTCCGCCAGTAATGAAGATAAAATTAATAGAACTACATAAAAACAATATATAATAGAAATAACAGAATTATTTAACCTGCTAACATTATTTACAATTACAATTTAAAAAAAACATTACACCCAGCTGTCTTAAAGAGAATTTATAGTTATCTCAAAAATCTAATGCAAACGAATACAGTAACTATCTCACAATACCTATTAAATCTACTACTGCAAATATTTATCCAATTAATCTTGAAATGTAACAAGTTAGGCGGAAAACCCAGCTTGTATTTTCCAAAAGTATTGGCAGAAAAAAGCTATTCAATATATAGCCATAGCTAAAACTATAAGGCACCGTCATATGCTATCATTACAAATAAAGGCCGGTTTTTGTGAATATGTTACCAATAACTATAAATTGAAATGTAAATGTTGCATGTTTTTATATAAGGTCTATAAAGCAAAATGATTAACAAAACTTGTAAGTTTTGAGCTATATATAAATATTTTAAATAATACAAATTTATTTTGCACGTGTTTTATCACCGCGCTGTGTGACCAAAAGTCGAAAATAAAAGTTTTTAATTAGGGTTTTTTTGTCATCGGGTTGGCTAAAGGAGTTCCCTAGGAGACGAAAAATGCTAAGAGTGAGGTCTCTTGCCTCAAATCCCCTCCATAATCTCAGTCTGAATGTGGCCGCTACGGTATGCGTAGCCACGCATAGAGAAGATCGACTAATGGACGCTTCCATTGAACACGTGTAAAAGTTTTTACCGCCAAGTAAATCTAACGCAAATAAATGGATTCCACATCTGAAGGTGAGTAAAAAAATTCCCGCATATAAAATACTAAATAGTAAATTGCTAGGAAGAGACATGTCAGGATGTTTTTTTTCGACAAAAAATGTTTGTGATTGATTGAATACTTTTTTGTCTTGCTAGATCTTGCTCTCTAAGCTATTGAAGGTTGTTAGTAATAGTATTATGTACAAAAAAATATAAAATTCAGCTGCCCGTTCAGTTTTTATGCATTTATTTACAAAAAAATAAGTAAAAGGGCGAGTAAGACGGCGCATACACCTGGAGCTACGTTATATAACTGTGATGTGCATGTGCGCGCGTTTGTGTGTACACACAAGAGTTTCTGTTTTCGTGTGCGCGCAAAGTACTTTTATATATATATATAAAAGTACATACATATGTATATATATATATATATATAAATAATAGTAATAGTTCCCCGTAACAGGCCTTTTGGGGTCGTAACAGGATAGATCTGCTACAATCTAGAGTCTACGGTACACAAGGGTAGTAACGTGGCTAGTGCTACGTACCGACCGCCTATTATTACCCCAGAGTTTGACCTCCAGGTACTCATTTATTGCAGCCTGAGTCGAGCTGGGCCGTAAAAATGCCAGCGATCGAATTGGCGAAAGCGGGATTCGAACCCGCAACTCTTGGTTTCGTAGTCTAGCGATCTATCCACTAAGCCACCACGGCTCTCTCTCTCTCTCTCTCTCTCTCTATATATATATATATATATATATATATATATATATATATATATATATATATATATATATATATATATATATATATATGTATACAGGTATACTAATGTAAGAAATTAGATGTGCCTTATGTTTGCAACGAGTTTACTGTTGATATTTGTTGTAAATATTTAATGTAAAAGTGTTATTTGTTTTTTAGGTTCCAGCACTTCACACATCACAAGGCTGGAACTTTTTAATATAATAGGTAAAGGAATAAAAGAAGACATCAAGGATATATACCTAATGATCGAAAAATTCATGTCTGAAACACATAAATGTGAATACCTATTATCAGATGTCGAGCAAATAAAAATTAAAAATTGATATCCGAGATGAAAAAGAGATGGAACGACAGTAACAGGACGGAGGAAAATTTTAAGAGGAAAAATCACAATTGGCTGTTAAAATCCGTTGATTTACACAAACCAGAGGAAAAAAATTCTGATACAAAGCAGTCTACCACAGGTCGAGCAGGAGAAAAACTGAAAGTCTACGAGCAACAGTATCGACAGACGAACTTCTGTATTATACAAAAAGTAAATTGCGGGCTGAAGGTAAAAGTGATTTTGATAAAGTAGTCGATGATATTACAAAAGGTAGTCCTACGAAAGCTAAAAAATATAGAAGAAGTTTAGAATCCTCGACTAATACAAATATTCCTTTCACAAGTGACAAAGCTTTATCATTATTTATTGAACTAGGGTTATCACAAAGTAAATATCAGCAGCTGCGCAACGCTCATTTGGAAAATAAATCAAATATGTTACCGTCATATAAAAAATTACAAAAGTCTAAATTACAATGTTATCCCACTAAGGGGCTTTCTTTTACTGTGGATAAAGCAGAAGTAAAATTACAACCACTACTAGATCACACACTGGAACGCATTGTTTCAATTCAAATGGAAGTCATGAAAACTTTATCAGAGGATAAACTTAAAAATCTTACTTTGTTTTGTAAGTGGGGCTGTGATGGTAGTTCGGGACACACTGGATATAAACAAAAGCTAGACGAAAATAGTAATACTGATAAAAGTATTTTTTTATGTCTATCGTTCCGCTACAACTTTTTCATACTAACACTTTGACAAAGGAAACTACTGTAGTCTGGAAAAATCCAAGAACGTCATCAACAAGATATTGTCGGCCTATCCAAATTGATTGTGCTAAAGAATCTGGAGATTTAACAAAAAAAAAATAACCAATGACGTTGAACAGCAAGTACGAGAGTTAATTCCATTCAGTACTACTATTTCCGGGAAAGAAGTATCTATTAAATATGAGTTGAAATTGACTATGATAGACACTCAAGTTTGTAATTCGTTAACTGATACAACATGTGCGATGCGTTGTTATCTATGTCATTGTACATCAAGTCAATTTAACGATATTGATAAGATGTTAGAACAGAAAATTGTTACTGATCACTTACGATTTGGCCTGTCAACTTTACATTGTTGGATTCGGTGTTTTGAATTTTTACTACATTTATCATACAAATTAGACAACCAAAAATGGCAGGCTCGAACAAAAGAAGAGAAAGAATCAGTAATAAGAATTAAAAAAAATATTCAAGCTGCCTTCAAAAAAGAATTAGGCTTGATTGTTGACAGGCCAAAAGCCGGTAGTAGAACTTCAAACGATGGAAAAACTGCTCGAAGTTTTTTTGAGAACTATAAGAAATCTGCAGAAATAACAGGAATTGATGAAGATATTATATATCGTTTTTATATTATATTGAAAACTATTGCCTGTGGTCATAAAATTAATGAAGAAAATTTCCGTCAGTATAATGTAAAATTAGCAAAAGACTTGTACAAAAATATTCCTGGTATTACATGCCTAAATTAGTCCATAAACTTTTAATTCATGGCACAGAAATAATAAAACATTCAGTGTTGCCTATCGGTCAAATGTCCGAAGATGCGCAGGAAGCCTGCAATAAATTTTTTAAAATCTATCGCTCGAATTTCGCAAGAAAGCATCATCGTCAAAAGGCAATGGAGGATATTTTCAAACTATTTTTAATTGTATCCGATCCACAAATATCCAGTTGTCGAAAATTACCTCTAAAACCACTCAAATCTTTGTCTAAAGATTGTATTGATTTGCTAGCATCTCCAACTGTAAATAATCAAACAGAAGATGAACAGTACTTCTTCCTCTGAGACAAATACACATGTAGATGATTGTGACTGTTACGAGATTGGCAATGAAAACTTTTTCATGTAATGTTAGTTCTATATAAGTTATAAATATGTTATCTACTCATGTTGCATATTGCACTTCTAAACACACGATTTGTAAATAACTATGTCCAATTTCAATAAAACTATATTTATACTTGATAAATTTTTTTATGTAACATCGCCATATTGCATTAGACGAATTACGTGGAGGTCGAACGGTTGAAGTACTTTCGGAAGAAAACGTCGCCCTCGTCAAACGTGAAGTGCTGGAAGATGGAAATTTAAAAGTAAAAGATTATCAAAAAAGTTTTCCAATACATTGTACGCATTTCCTATAAACACCTTCATATGAATAAAGTTACTGTCAGATGGGTATCCCTACTTTTTTATCAAAAGTCAAAAAAATACTTGTTTATGATATGGTTGCTTATAGCACTTTAGTTCATTACATCCTCGTCATCGTTCATCACATACTCATTATCAACCATAACCTCTTCCTCTTCATCCAACTGGTCGACGTCAAGTCCTCTTACATCTTCAACTTTGTCAACGCGAAGCTCATGTCCCAAGTTCGCGAGAATCGCGGCTACATGGGAACAGCAACCAACTGTCCGCAGTCCTAAACGACAAGTGCATCGCCATCCAGTGCTCGCCCTCCACCCAATCCTATCAGAATCGTACTTCACGTACGCTTTCCACTGTTTGCCACTGCTGTGTGCTGATAGAAACACTGTCCGAATAAAGTCGTAGTCAGGAGTGACCCTTGGGTTTTCCACTACAAATGCAAAAAGATTGTCGCTGCGTATTTCTTTAATGTACGCCTTTGCCCTTCTCAAGTGGTATGGTCAAACAGTAATTGATCCCGCGACAATCAGGGCTTTGAGTGAACTTCTTGAAAGTCTTGCTATGAATGGCGGCATTTTAAACGTTTTTCTAAAAAATTCACAAGTTAGTCACATCACAAATTTAAAATTAAAACTTATAAAGAGAGTATTTAGAACATAAAATAACTGTACCATAAAAAGCTTTAAAAGTCGACTTATGACCAAAAATCGGTCACTTCCGGAAATTTTGTTTATTGCAAATCTCCATAACCGTGTAACCCCAAAACATACTATATTTCTTTTATATCTCCTACTCCCAAGAAAGCTCCTTCCTAATGATAACATTGGTCAAAATGTTTTAAAACAAAAAATAGTTTGAAATACATTTTCGTGTATTTCAATATCTTCCGACGAGACAATTTTCTGAAACTTCCCTCATATATAGTCTACCTTAGTACCTTCCTTCACGTATATGCCGTGTTCTGGTTCAAGCTCTCAAAAGTGGCCCAAAACAAATTGACCATTTTCAAAAACCGACGATTCAGCTCAAATCTGTGTGCATCATTCAAAAGTACCTTCCAAACAACGTTTAAACCTTGGCGCCATCTATGACTGTTTTTGAGAAATTGAGCTCCAAAAAGTTAAAAATCCACTGAGCACCCCGATCCTTTTTTGACAAATTTTTTCAGCCAAAACTCTTTAAATGGGCTACATTGAAGAGTTCATATTAAATTTTGACTCTAGGCCAACCGGCCGGTCCTCGTAGCACTTCTGCTGGTACTCTTTGTTAATGAAATTCTCAAATATTGCATAAAACTATTATGTAACTATTAAGGTTTGTTTTTGCCGCTTTTATTTTGATATTTAACGCTAAGGATGGCTTTATATCTGCTTTATTAATATAGTGACAAATTTCCTAATGCCTCCATAAAGACGCCGTCATCTTATGAAGTTCACGGCTAATACCGGAGTCGCAGCCGTTATTGCCGCCGTGCCAACGCCTTCAATGCGCAAGCCGTTGCTATCGAGTCCTTCATAAAAGTGCGAGGACCAAAATAAGACGGAATATACCATAGGAAACGCAAACTACCTCAGCGCTACGAGAAGACTCTAGAACAGATGTTGAATGTATAAATAGCACACAGATGAGCAGCAACGGGTAGTCATTGCATTGCATTTGCAAAATAAATTGAAGATAAATAGAGTTACGGTCTAATCTTGTATTGCATTTATATTTATATTTTATATCTTTTGTTCTCCAAATTATATAAAATAACATTTTTGTAAAGCAAAAGATAATCATAACATTTATTATTTGTACATTTGTCTTAGGTTATTTTCAAAACTTCTTAAATATTTCTTTTCGTACATATTCTTCTTTTACTTTATAAAATCTGATATTTAATAGTTATTGTTTACTTTGTGTTATAAACACATCTCTGCTTCTGTAATAATATAAGCTTGACTATTAATCGCGTTATAAAGTTTTAGTTGCAAAATTGTCGATATTGGATCTTCAAGTCTGGAAATTTCCTCGGTCGTGATTAAACAAATTGGTAAGTACTTTGTAGAAGAAAATATTTAAACACCAATCAGGTCCTTAATAACTTTTTACTCTGCAAAATGTATTTAAAATCTGTACTTTGTAAACAAATTTTAATGTTGTCATTGAGTGGCGACACTATTCATTCTGATAACAGTTCAATTATCTCGCACATTTTAAACATAGCGACCGTGCTCACCAAATGTTTGAACTAGAAAACTAGCGTCCTGTTCTACATTAGTTGAAAGCAAAATAATTTTAGGCAAAAATAAAGAACTCCTGTTAATAATGAAAAATGTTGGTCGAGTTAAGAGATCAAAAATTTTTCTGAAAAATCAAAATAATTACTTTGTTTCTAATAGAACATAATCAATATTGCGATGGGTAAAAAAAAAATTACTGTTTTGTAACAGACATAATTGAGCTATTTCAACATCACATAAAATTTACAAAACTACAAATTATTTTTCTAGTTAAATAACTGGTGGTCAGTTTTATTTTGTTTACTTTTATTATTGTAACAAATTTTTATAAAGACAGTTACCATTAAAAAATGTTCTAATTTCAATAAAATATTCCATTAGATCATCGTCTTGCTTTTCCGAATAACTTATTGTGTTTTTATATTTGAAATAGAGTAAAAAATGAACTTAATAAAAATTAAAAACAATCTGTTAAATAGACTAACAGAAAAATATTTCTAGCATTTCTTTAAAACTGACGCATCAATACCGCTGAAAATTACTTCAAAGACAATAAATTAATTTTCTTATAAAATATATGTTATATGTAGATGACACCTTGTATATTGAGAGTATACTCTTAAACAAACGTAAAACACCTCCAATGGAGGATAACCGAACTCTTCACGTTAATTTTTATAAATTATTGTAATTGTTAAACTATTAATAAACTCTTTGTGGTTAACGCATACTCAGCACCAACAGTTAACATCTTTTGAAAAAAGTATTACTGACTAAACAAAAAACTCAATAACCAAATAGATGACACAGCCAAACAACTACGCAAATATTAATATTTTCTTAGATGACCTATGACTACAAGGCAAATTTCATCTAACTTGCTCCGTCATCGTAATGGTTTGTTGCAACAGCAATTAAAAGCCAGCAATTTTATCGCTATTCTGTAGATAAAACTATGATTCCTCTTTGCAATAACAAAAATTAACGTTACAAGTATCTAAAATCATATCTTAATAAAAGTTGATAAACTTTTGAATTCGAATTACCTTAAAATTACTAATAAATTTTTATTGTACAAGTCACAATTGATAAAATGAAGAAACTTAATTATAAACAACTTTATATTACAATAATACTAATAATGGCCTTGTTATATTGTAGAATACCGAAAAGTATTTGTTTAATTATTGTATTTATACAAATACAAAAATAAATATTAATTAATGTAGAATTTACTATAAGTTTACTAAAACTAAAAATTTTGATAATAGAAAGTGGAAAGTCGCTAATATACCGTAAAGAGTAATTTTGTTTACCTAATCAATAAGATGCCAGCAATTTTCGAATTAACGAAGAATCAAGAAGCGTTGCTAAAACTTTGATCGCTTTATATAATATTTCTAAGCAGAATATTGCTTCCTTGTTTCAGCGAATGCTCTAATAAAAAACCTTATTAGATAAGAAATTTATTTAGTACTTACTTCAAAACGTGTCTAGGAAACGGCTGAAAGAAATTATTCTAAAAGCGCTGGTTGCGATTGCGGTTTCATCGACTAATCTGAAACTTTTTATAGAAATAGTTACCCAAGTTTTTCCTAACGTTCTGCTTTTTATGTTTATTTCGTTTCATCGGCAGTTTTTAATGTTTTTAGTCTTTATAACATTAAATATAAAAAGGTGGCCTAATTTAATTGTACCATATTGTATTACTTTATCTCTTTAACAGTTCCTATTTGAATTTCAAAAGGGAAAGACGTACAGCGTGTGCTCCGCGCTCCGCGATACTTTATCAACTGACCCGCGATAGCGCGTGTGTATTTAAACCCACTTATAAGCTAATTCATTTATTTTGAGTCTTATAAATAGAAATTTAAACTACACACATTGAAATTATATAAGGCATTCATGGCCTTTCCATTTCCACCGGGGGGGATGCAACTCCCCATACATGGCACCCCAAATGGTTTAACAATGGCCTGACCAAAGCCAGGCTTACAGCACTCAGTGTCAACAAATGCCAAGTAACTATATGTCACAACCACAACAATTAGTTTATTCCCAACCCCACCAACAAACCCATCACACCCAACAACTCCCAGCAATTCCCCCACAATTAGACACAAATAGCTGGAAAACAGTCACATATAAACGAGGCAGAAATACTGAAAATGAAACAAAACATAAATCCAAACAACAAAAAGTTAATTACTGGCTAACAGAAAGAAACAAAATACCGGATTTGGTGGTTTTATGTATTACAAAAGGCAGTCCTCACGGCTTCGTTACAATAAAATCACGTTTTGATCTTCTGATCACTCTCCAATTTTAATTACCTTATCCGCAAAAGTACTAAGCACAATTAAACAACCCAACATAAGTAATAAACAAACTGGGACGAATTTAAACAAATCATTGACGAAAACTTTACATTGAGTGTTCCTTTAAAAACGGAAGAAGATATTGAAACAACTGTCAAACTTTTTAATGATACAGTACAACAAGCGGGCTGGAACTCTACGCCTGAATTAGCTAAACCTAATACAGCCTTCAATTGCCCTCCACTAATTCAACAAACAATTCTGGAAAAGAGAATGCTTAGAAAACAATGGCAAAGACTGCAAACGCATACAAGTAAGAGATTATTTAATGCATCAGCTCAGCAACTAAAAGACCTCCTTAACAACAACAAAAACGAATGCATTCAGACCTTCCTGAGTGAACTTACACCTTCAGAAAATACTCAATATTTGCTGTAAAGAGCGACTAAAAAGATTAAACATGTTATAAAATCTTCACCACCAATTGGGGCACGCCAAGAAACATGGGCTAGAAACAATAAAGAAAAAGCAAGAGTCTTTGCAGAGCATTAAATAAGTATCTAATAAACGTCAAGTTAATTCCAACGTTTTTCTTTCTTCGCCTTTACCAATGTTGTAGTTATAAACCTATTTGTTATGGTTTAAATTTCATTTATTTAAAACAAAACAACCAGCCGCTAAAATCTTTGTTGTTTCTTATTACTTTTGAATTTTTTGGTAATTAAATTGTTCAAATAAAAATTGCTCATTCCTTAACTATAAAACTTATCGATTATATTTTTGAGGTATTTGTGTGCTAGCTGTGTTATGCGTCTTTCTGGGAGGAAAGGCTGCTGTCGCGCCATACGCAACCATGTATAATTAATAATATTTCAAATCTTGGATTATCACGTTAAAATTT